>OY720444.1:60828862-60890931 GCA_963082915.1 Dolichopus griseipennis | reverse complement strand
ATTAATAAAATAAAAATTTAATTCTGAATTATTTTTTCATTTTATTTAACACAAACTTCTTATTATTAAATTGTATATTTTTCATTTCTCATATATTAATTCTACTCATTAATTATATATTCACATATATAATATAATTCTACTCATTAATTTATATATATAGGTAAAATAAAAATGTCAAAAAAAAAACAAAAAAAAAGTAAAGAGTATAATGAGTGAATTTAATTAATTCTCACTCATTCTCAATAATAATTATAATAATAGTAGTAGTAAAGTAATCCGTTTTACGGTTATTTTATTAATCTTCTCTTTTTACTCTTCTTTTTGTTTTTTTTTCTCTTTTTAATTCTTTTATATCGAATTAATATAAGTTCGGTTTTATTTTTCCTTTTTTTTTTTAATTCTTTATAAAAATTACAATTTTTATGTGATTTTTTATTATTTTTTTTTATAAATTAATATTTAAAACCGATTTTTATTTTTTGAATTTCTTCCATTTTTGTTTTTTTGTTTTTGCTTTTAAATTAAATACTCACTTGTAGACATCTTTTTCATACATTGCATCAAAAATTGATTTACTTCGTTGTAAAAAACTTGACATTGTAATCATCTCCATATTTTATGATTTTTTTTTTGATATTCTTGTTTTTTTTTTTTTTAAAACGAAAAATACTTTTTTTTTGTAAAACGGATTTTTTTTAAAAATTATAAAAAAAAACACACAATACCAGTTCAATTGTAATTAAATTAAATATTTAATTATATTTATATGTAATGATGTAGAGAAGACACGAAGGATTAAAGGTAAATGGCGAAAATAAAATGAAAGTATATATAAAATTTAATATATAAAAAAATTGAAATAAACGAATTTAATTATAAAAAATATAATAACACCGACACTTTAAACACTTGAGAGAAAAGTTAAAAAGAAATTAAATTAAAAAAAATTTTAAGGTTTCCGCGACAATAATGACAATTGGTCTTTATTCTTCGAATGATAGAACCGAAAAGAACCATTAGAAATGTTTGAACCTATATGAAACGAGAAATTTCACTCAAAAGTCGTCTGTTTTCGAAATTTTGCAAATTGAAATGACCTTATGTAAAATATATAGTTGATATAGTTGATAGTTGGAGAGTTTAGTCACCTCGGCTTTTTAGAAGAAATGAAACTTGTTATATACATGTCAATTTGAAAATACATAATATTAGAGTTATATTTATTTATATTATATTTATATATTTTTAATTTCAGCTGGGCTTTGATTAAGTTATATTGTAATACCTTGTACTGTTTTTTGATGGAAATAAAATGTTATATAATATTTGTTTTAAATTCTTAATAGTATGACATTTTAATATTAAATTTCTTATTATAAATAATGCCTTAACATCTAAAAAAATTTATCAAATTAATTAATTAATAAAAAAATAATTTTAAAATAGATTTTTTAAATTTTCTTAATTGTACATTGTAGATTTTGATTCTATAGCTTGAAAGGATTCTGTAACACACAGATATTGATATACTTTACAACTCGATTTGGAGATGTGAAAACAACTCTACTTTTATATTTAAGAACATTTTTGAATTGTATTAAATCAACTAAATTAGATTCAAAACAATAAGAAATTTTTATTCCTAAACAAATTATAGGAGTTTCCAATCTGATTATCTCGGAACTTCAATAAAATTAATTTGAAAAGGGTAAATAGTTGATAAATGAAAAATTAAATTTATTTAATATATACTATAAAGTTGTTTTAACACTCTGTTATTTTAAATCAGTGGAAGTGGGACATTTTCTTGTTAATTATTAAATTTAACCAAAAAACGAAGAAGAGCTTAGAACAACTCTAGGATACCTGTATGATCGTAATAAAAACATTCATAATCAGATTACTAGTTACTAGTGGAGAGATTTCAAAATCCACAACTCATTGAATTTGGAATTATATACTATGTAAGTAAAGAAAATATATAAGTGGTATGACAGCTATTCGAACTTCTTGCAATATGGTATCACCAAATTTGGCCATAAAACAGACACCCAGCTTTAATAAATGAAGAGTAAGTAAAACTCATATTAAAACTATTGAGTAAATTGACTGGTTGTCAATAGCAAAAACGTCCTTTGTTGAAAAACAAATTTCTGAAAATTTTGGAATTATAGCTTCTTTTAGTTTTGGATTATCATGCGGATGAATAGACACAAATAGCTGAATTAACTAACTATAAATATACCCATCCATATAAATGATTCTACAACTCATAAATATACTAAAATACCTTAATATAAAATATTTAAAATATAAATAATTGTATAAAATAAAACAAATGTGATGTATGCTTTTTGGCTTTGCTTTCTTTACTTTGAAAGGTGAATAAAGCAAACAAGGTAATCAATGATTGGCATTTGAAATTTTTATTTTTTTGAACTATTGTTTATTTCGTTGTTTTAAATAATAAAATTCATTGAAAACAGTATTTTAAACTTCAAAGTTAATAAAGCTAAGCGTCCAATTGTTTCGTGTTTTTTTACTTAGTTTCGCTTTGATTACTTTGACGTTAGCGTTGCTACAAAAGATAATAAACCTTATAAACATAGAAGCGTTTACCTTATATCTAATGGAATTTAATTATTTTATTTATTAATTAATAGCCCCTGATAAGTAAATATTTTCTGATATTATAATAGGTCCTTCGCCAATTTGGTATTTAGATTTCTTATAAAATAAATCGTATATTAAATTATTTTGTTTATAATATACACTTTTTATATTTTAAAATATATTTGGTCACTGAGAGAATTTTTAAAGAATTTTATTTTTAAATTATTTTCAATAAATATTCCAAAACCTATACGGGAATCACAACCATTACAAAATCGAGGCACTTTTTGTTTTTTTGAAATTTAAAATATTAAAATTATTAAACAAAAGTCATCTAATTGAAAACGAAAACGAAAGAATTACTAAAATAATAATACCTTAAAAACTAAATATAAAATGTATATCATTTAAACATATTAAATTTAATAAGCTTATTATTTTATATACATTCCCCCAGGCTTATGGATTTAAAAATCCTTTTAATATTAAATATTCTATTAATTACTATGATATCTCGTGTTATTAACAAAAATCACAAAAATGTCATTATACAACCTTGAACAGCCTGTAGCAAATTTTTAACTGTCAACTTAGAAACTTTATCAAAGACATTACTTTTAATTATCATATACAACAACCACCCCACACATTTATTACATATCTACTTAAAAAAAAGTTGATTAATAAATTTCCATACAAATTAAAAAACAATTATTTAGTCAGTTTATAAATAATAATTCTAAATTCTTTTTTCAAGTCAATCATTATTTCTAATTATTTTGTAAAACTTTACTTCCTTTTCCTACAAGTTTTCCCTCAACATTTTTTCATATTATTTTATCAGAAATTATTTCCTACAAATCAATTATATTAACATTTAAACATACAATTGACATCCTTTTGTTTTGAATTTTTTTTTTAATTTTGTTCTTTATTCCCGTTGTTTCTTTCTCATTTTCAAATTATTATATTTTTATTTTTAATGTTGTAAAACTAATTTGCAACAAATAATTGTACATACAATTTATATACATTATAAATTAAAATAAAAAATCAATTTACATTTATATTTATATACATTATGTACATACATTTATATATAAATTTAAACATTAACACGTGTTTATTTCCTCTTGTTTAATAATTTTATTCATATTACATAGAAAAAAGATTAAAAACAATTTTTATTCCCCCTCCATATGTTCCCCCTTCCCAAATGTTTCTATTCATTCTCACCGTTATTCTATTCTGTCATCATCAGTGTAAAGTGTTTTTATTTTTTTTGTCTCATTTCATTTTTATTGTTTCTTTCTGAAAAAGTTGACATTTTGTGTAAATTGTAATTTTTTGAAATTTTATTTTTTTATTTAAAAATATAAAAATAGAAAGAAGAAGTGTAATATTAAATATTAATATATGTTATATTGTGTTAATATTATTTCATCTATATATAAAATTATAAAATGTAAGTAAATAAATATATATAACATAGGTATATTACATGTTTTATAACAAAGCATGGATAAAATAAAAAAATAAAATATGTTAAGAAATTCTTAAAAGTTCAACTATCAGAATCATTGTAAAAATTTATTTTTTTTTTCTCAAGGAATAATAGTTTACTTCCGTTAATGCTTATGTACAATTGTCGTTACGTAAATGTACAGTAAAACCTATGTATTAAATTGAATTTTATAACACCCCGAATTATATTTAATTTTCAAAAAAAAACCATGTGATATGTTGAACATGAATTACATACACATGGTAGAAGTTGGAATTTAGGTTTCAAAAAATATATTAAATGTAATAATTAAATGCTGTAAAAGTATGGTTTAAAGTGCTATTTAATTCTCTATTTATTTCTTTTAGGAAATATTAAATTGATTCTATGTTAATTTGGGAATCTTAGTTTTTTTTGGAGCTGTATTACATTTAAAGACCCGTTATAAAGTGGTAAGTTGAATTTTTAATTAACAGGAAATAGATTTTAGTCAAATAACACTTGTTTTAATTTTTTTAATGTAATAATATTTTTCCTTATAAAGAAATTAGTGTCCTATTGCACTGATTAATATTAATTAATCATTAATCAAATAATGAAAATATTTTTTTATTTATTTTATATGGGGTAAATTAATAATAAATCTATGAATTAAATTCGACTTTGAATAAGTTAAAGAAAAGCACTTAAAATATAATAAATTATTCAAAGCACTTTGACTAATAAACAGTGATTATTACATACTAGAAAAAATTTCACACGGCTCAAAATTCGACATTTTTAATTATTGTATATTAAAACAAATTAAATAAATTTGTTTTTAATTAGATTTTATTTTTTTAATTATTAAAATTTAATAAAACAATCTTTTGAATTAATTTCAAAATGATAAATCAACAAATGATTATTTAAAAAAATTATATCTTTTTTGGTTAATATATTTAATTAATATTTATTTTGTTTATATTATATTTTAAATCCTATATTTTCTTATTATATTTCTTAATAATTATATACATTTTAATAATTATTTTTTATTCATAAGTTCATTCTAGGTTATTTTCATTTTCGTTTAGTATTATATCAAAAAATAACAGGTGGGAAAAATCCTTCTAAACAAAATATTGTAGTATTCCAATTTTCATTTAAAATATCTTAAGGGTATAAATTCCAGTATTTAAAGCCTTTTAGGAAATATTTATCAAAATTTTACAAGACTATGACTCACTTAAGCGTTTTGTGCACTTAATTTACATGAATACTTTATGACTTCCATATTTAAATTATTTAAACATAAACGTTTAATGACTTAATCAAGTTTTTTTATTTTCAAAAATCATTTCCCTTAAATTACTTAACTACAAAAACCATCTTACAGCAATTTTTAACAAACTTCCTCCCACAATATCAACTTGTTTTTTTGGCAAATAACTCATCCCACATTTACTATGAGTAATAGAATTCCCAGAAAAAAAAATACATTTACCGATGTTTCACTGTATTAAATTTAATATTTTATTTTACATTTCCTTTTTAAGAATTTTCTTTTTTTTTTACTTTATTTTTTTTTTTTATTTTAAAAATGACCTTTAAAGTGGTGATGTGGTTCATATATAGTACTTATAACAGTTGTTATATTTTTTTTTTTTTTTGTTTTTATTGTCCTTTAAGCATTCAAAGAATCTTCAAAAAAAAAAAACAAAAAACAAAACAAAATGTGAAATAAACAAACCAAATCAAAGGGAATAATTCAGTGGAACCACTTTAGCAATTCAAAACCTAAAAAAAAAAAAGCAAAACAAAAAATAAAAAAAAATTGCAACTAAAATAAAAATAGAAAAAAAAAAACAGAATTCACAATGAAAAATAATGAAACAATAGAATCAAAAATAAACATACAAAGAAAATATATATATATATATATATATATATATAGTAACAAATGTGAAGAATCATTTTTTGAAGAGAGTAAGAAAAAAAAAAAAAAAATGTTATAAAGTACCCACTTTTCTTTATTTCATTCTTTTGAGATAAAAATAAAAACAAAAAACTTTTAAATTATATTAGTTAAAAAAAAATAAAAACAAAAAATAAGAAAAATAAAAACAAGAAAAAAAAAACAAAAAAAAAAGTTTTGTAGTGTATCCTCCAATTGTTTAATACACCAAAAAGGAGCATTTTAAACGTCAATTTTATTTTTATTCTAACAATCTACACGTTTTTTTTTCTCTTTTGTTTGTTTTTACTCTTTTTTTTGTTGTTGTTGTTTTTACTCTTTATTTTTTTTTATTTTATATCCTTAAGTTCTATTATTTTTTTTTTTTTTTGTCTCTTTTAATTCTTATTTTTTTTTTCTATTCTTACCGTTTAATCTTTTTATGAATACAACAAAAAAAAAACAATATGCAAACAAATGAAAGAAAGAGAGAGAGAGTGAGAGCAAAAGAAGGCAATCCATTTTTTTTTTTTTCAACACTTGTTCTTGTGAGAACAATTTCTGGGTCAACAGTCCATTCACCATTGTATTATGATTGTGAATGGTGAATTGTGATTTATTAAAAAAAAAGAGAAACAGGGTAAAAATATTGTGGGAGTGGGGAGTGGGGAGTGGGAGAAGATTTTTCAAAAGAAAATATTCTACAAAAATTACAACAACAACAAAAGTATACAAGAAATGAAACATATCGAGAGAAGGAATATGATGAAAAAACATGTTTAAAGACGATTTTTTTTTGAAAATCTTTCAAAAAAACTGAAAACTTAAGTTGGGAGAAAAAAAAGACTAACAACTTAACAAGTAACAGACCAATGGTAAAGTACAACAAAAAAAAAACAGCAACAAAAAAAAACAACAATCAAAAGAAAAGTAAAAGTAAAAAATAAAATAAAAAAAATATTCTTTCATTCGGTAAAAAAAATTGAAAAAGTCATTAAGATTTGCGTTTTTCTTCTCTATACATACATATATAACATCAAACCACTTTTAAATTTTATTTTTTGTCTCTTTCTACCTATATATATATATATATATATTTTGTCTTCTTCATTTTATATAATAAATTTTTTTTTACAATATATTTTACAACTTTTTTTACAACTTATTTTAACAGAAGCTTTTTTTCTATTTTTTTGTATATTTATTTATTAACTGAATTATTTGCATATCTGTTAAATGTTATGTAGTTGTTGATGTTGTTGTTGTTGTCTCCTATTTCTTATACTACTCTGTTGTTGATCCCCTTTATTTTTTTGAGTTATTGTTATTTTGTAACAACAGTACAGTACTACTGTATATCAAGTTTTCTATTTATTTGTTTTTTTTTTTTTATTTTATTTGTAAGGTACACCACTAAAAACTAACTACAAAATAATAAAAAAAAACAACAACAACAAAAACAACAATAGTAAATTAATTTCAGACAAAGGATAAATAAAGTCTGTTTTTATATGATAAATAGATTTTATATACATACATAGTTTATGTACCCAACTGTGTACAAGTTGTGTGTACAAGTAAAAATACTTATATACCTTTACGACAGTAGTCAGTAAGTCATATCTGTAAGCGTTGCCAACTTGTTGTTATTTTTTTTTAGAATTGATGATTCATTTGATTTGTATTTTTGTTTTTTTTTTATTGTTTTGTTAAATTTTTTTTTTTTAATATTTAAAATAGAAAATGTTGAATATTCTTTTTTTTACTTTGGAAATAATTTATTCAAAATGTTGGAATATATGTAACGAGTTGAGTGAATGTGTCATATATGTATGTATGTATAAGTATGTAATTTTTGCCAGAAAGCTTAATTTAGGCAGTACAAAAGGTGCCAAAAGGTAGTAGTTAGTAGAAGATGAAGACTCTTAAATTTAATTCTTTTGTATACAAAAAGTTAGTTAAGTGTTTTTAAAGGTGAATAATTGATATAAGTGTGTAAAAGTAAGTGCAAATTTGAGATGTTTCTCTTTAAAGTTTATTTTTTTTTCTATCAATATATTCAAAAATGTTAGAAAGTATTTTTTGATTCTGATAAAATAAATTATATTCAAGTGTGTTAACAAAATGAATTCTATTTAAATTTAAATCAATAAAAAACTAAATTGATCTTTTTAAGAAAAATAACTTTATTCTATCCAAAGAAAGAAAAGCATTCCAGATTATTTGGTAATCAAAATATTATGGGATCAAATTAATAAACTGATTATTAACAATATCAGTTTATTCTAAATTGATTTATATAATATACAATATGTAGTAGCTTTCATTAATAGAATCTTTCTTATTTCAAAATTCAATTTCCATTCATTTGAATTTTATTTTAAACCCGAAAAACTAACAAAAGGTTAAACCTTCAAATTTGGCACAGTTTTTTTTAAATATAGTAGTCTTTAAAATCTAATCCAGCCACATGTGGAATTGAAATTTTCATATTGAAAATAATTTATAACTCAATATCCATCGATTTATCATCTAAAGTAATTTAAACAAACAGTATTAATTCCATGCAAACCAAATAAACTAACGACTCTCTAGATAGATAGAAAAATTACATTTGGAAATAGTATATACAAAAGATTAATTTGGCTCTTTTAACAATTGAAACTCTGTTATTTTATTAAACATCTATTTGTCAAATTCTTATTAGTCATGTTCAATGTCTTAGTTCTGCTTAAACACTTTTTAAAGTTTAACGCCAAATAAACATTTATAGGTTGTTCTAAAAATCTAAGATCATCCAAAGACATGGGAATCGCTACGATATAACCAAAATTAAAATCTTCACAACCAAATAACCAACATACTTTTTTTGCAAAGCCTTTTCAAAGGGATTCATGGTATAGGAAGGGTATGGCTACGAAATCCAGCACATATTCAAAAGATTTAAGAAGAGCTAGAGCATTAAAATTTGTAAAACACAAAATCCCCAAAGGCGAAATTCACAAAAAAAAAAAAAAAGGCCTAAGACCCAGTCTCAAAAATATTAATTTCAATATATATGACAGATTTTATAGTTGGTTACAAAATTCGTGTTTTGCCCTTTTTCCAGAATATTTATATACATATGCGTATACGTGAGTCAGATTTAACTGAGATTTTATGATTGGTTGCAATATTCGACTTTTGATTTGAGGTTCTAGTCTTTGAGAATTTTATCTTGAGGGATTTCGTACCCAACTCTTGAGTCTTTAAAACTAAAAATAGTATTACTGTATAACAATTAATAGAGTTGGGTTGTTCAATTTAAAATGGAGCAAGATGTAAACGACATGTTTAAATTCATTTATTAATAGACAAATTCTCTGCCGAGTAATTCATATCATAAGACAATTCAGCTTTCCTCATTCATCTGTTACTTCATATCTAAAGCCCCAATGATTATTAAACAAATTAATTTTATAATGAATCTAAACTTTTCAGCTGAAAAGATTTTTGAAGCTTTATAAATTAATTAATTTATTCCAAAACAAGTTTTATATGAAATGTTTGAGTTGCTTTAAATTTTTTGAATAAAATTCAAACAAAACCAGACTCTTTTCATTTGCATTATCTCTAAAAAAAAAAATTTCCATTGTTCAAGTTAAACTTCCAAATCATAAAACAAAACCTTTTAAAATTCAAAACCAAAGTAATAATAAAAACTGATCTTTCTTTATCACCTATTTTTTAATTTTTTGAATAAAATTCCTTTAAAACAAAAAAGAATTCAATTCAAACCACCCAAATCCAATCTAAACAATTCAATTTCCAAAAAAACTTCAAATCTCACCTGTAAAAAGCCTATTCAAATATTCATTGAATGAATCTTTTAGTTTAGAACAATTTTTCAAAAGGTAAAACAATAAATCATGAATATTTAATCAAAAAAAAACACATACACACACATTGACTCTCTTAGACTGACTAATAACAAAGTCTCTGTTTTCCAATTGATACCTTCTAATTTGATTTGTAAAAATCCTATCTTTACACTCTCTGTCTCCTCTTTTTATTATTACCATAAGCAGCCCATGCATAAAAATGTTATCCTAAGAATCAGTATTTTTGTACAAATCAAATCTAAATCCAAGGCATATACGAAAAAAAACAGAACAGAACAGAAGAAGACCAGAAGCAGAACAAGAACAAAACAGTGTTATGTGTTAGTTTTTTTTCCTATGATTTAATTTCAATTGTTCTTTTGGCAAGATTTTGCTGGTGCTGCTGCTTCTGCTGCTGCTACAACTACTGCTACTACTCCTGATGATGATGATGATGATAATGTTCTTCTTCTTTTTCTTCTTCAACAAACACACAGCACATAGTTTTGTTTTCATTAATAAAGACTAGAAAAAGAACAACAGAAGCAGAAGAAGAAAAATGCAATAAAAATCAAATATAGGAATAAACAAATGTACAGGAATGAAAAAAAAAAATATGAGGAAAGCAACAAGTGTTGTTTTCTCTTGTCTATAATATAACAAAACAAATACAAATTTTTTTTTTTCTATATTTTCTGTTGTTATGAAGAGGAGCAGAAGCAGCAAAAGCAGCATAACCAGCACACGGATAATAAAGAAGAATGCAAACATTAAAAAAAAAAAACAAAATGAACAAGAAACAAGAAACAGGAGAACAAGACAAGAAAAATTGAAAAAAAATAAAATAAAATAGAAAGACCTCAAGGCAACACACTCTTTATATACTTATTTTCTATTTCTACTACTTTTTTTTTTTTATATTTCAACTCACATATTTTTTAGTTAAGGAAAAATTCACTTTTACTACATTATTACAATAAATGCTACTACTTATTTTTACTATTTTTTAATATTTTTTTTTTACACAAAAACCCATCAACCCCATCACAAACATTGCCAATTTCGAACTACTGCTTTATATTACAAAAATACATAGTATAGGTTTTATTCTGGGTACTATTAGAACCATACCAATATACTTGAGAAATGTTTGTACAAAGTAAATTTAAAAACATGTTTAAAAAAAACAAGAACAAGAACATGTAAAGTATAGGGTGCCTCGCCCTTTTAAAGATTTTAACATTGCCATCGGATCTGTTGTTCAAAAAGAAGAATCATACTTTAGATTCAAATACAGTTTTTGGATACAAAGCTTCGCCTGGTTATCCGTAAAATGGTTACATTAAAAAAGAAACCAAGTAGACACTATAAGTATTGTAGGATATATCCAAAATTCAATGTATCTTCAAAGGAGTATTTGAAGCTATTCCAACGTAGGGACGATATGAAGGAAGGTTAAACATTACATAATTTGAATAAAATGCGAAAAATAAAGAAGGATAACCCCTGAACCAATTCAAACCAGAAATACCCCTTCTATTTTATTATTTATTTATTTATTAAATTTTTTAATGACATTTTATAATTTTTAAAACTAATTTCAATGTATTCGACCTGGCATGATTTTATAAAAGCTTCAGATATGCAACTGTATTATATTTTGAGTCATTCATTTAAAGAAAAAAGTTGTATATAGATACTTTTCGAACTCCCTTAAGCGAAGAACATTTCAGAATCAGAATTGTGCTCGTTGGCACAGTGGTTAGAGTGCCGACAATAACCATGTCATCATGCGCCATCAATAATTAATAGTTATATATCTTTAATAAAATATACATTAATATAAAAATATAAACAAATACAAAAATCTAAACAAATACTTTAATTGAAAAATATAACTCACAGATGTAGAATACAATACAATTTAAACAAAAATAGAATTGTATCTTTTGCAAATCTAAGACGTTTATACATGGTATAAGGGCTAGTACTATCTCATGTTTAAATTATGTGTGGAATTCATTAAGATCATTTCTAATAACACGAATTTCAGCTCCTTCAGTTTTTTGTTTCGAACGAGCGGGCCTTATCGAACCTTAACCCAAATATCAAAATTAACTGACTTTCCGTAAAGCAATGATTCGATCCATATACCTACCCCAATCCTCAGTTTATATCTATCACATCTCCTTCACAGCTTCACATATTAATAGAAAATCCAGTATATTTCCAGAATTATGTTTGTACGCGTGTAAAAGCATAGCAAAACTAGGGATAACTGGCATAGGTTTTACAAAAAACCGTTTAGGTTTCACGAACGGTTTTCTGTAACTTGAAAGATTTTGTCTTAAACATGAGATTTATCGTATTGCAAAAAATATTCCCCCGCCTGGCTTTATTATTCTTATTTTTTATAGATTAAGACTGAGCTATAATTACAATGATCCCTAGACTCCAGGTCCGCAACACACTTCTATTCTTATAAAACATGATACTTCGTAGTTTCTCTAAGATTTACGAGACAATTTCTGGAGAATAAATTCTAACCTCAGAAACTGCAGAGCTGTTTATGTTTGGCATAGTCAAAAAAATTTTAGCACATAGGATAGGCTGACGCATGAAATCGTTATCCTGAATTAATATTTCGAGTTAATTTAAATTTTCTAAGAGGATTAATATCAAGGAACCTATAATAACTAAGGTTCTAAGGGTATATACTTAAGTTCTACTTAGGAATTTTAAACCAAGGTTCCTTAATATAACTAAGGAACTTATCACGGAGTCATGACAGGATAAAAGTGACAGTCATGAAAAGGGCAAAAAAGTTTGGTTGAAGCTGATACAATCCTCTATCAATCCTTTAAATCTTGATCTAAATGCAAAATAAATCTTGAATTTTTCCTCATACACAAAACTTACTATTACTTAATAGTTTTCAAAATATTTAAGAAAAACTAGTGGTTCCCTTCGCCCATCCCCCCACCCACCCTCTTCCTAATTTTTATCGTAATTTAATGCCCCATAAATGAATGAAAATTTTGTGTACTAGAAAAACAAAACAATCCCCAGTATACTTAATTGTTAACTAGAAAAGACAAGGGGCTATCATAAGAAAAACAACAAAAGATACAAGGAAAAAAATAGAAAATATAATTTTAATTTTGCCAAAAATTACAACCTTAAAAAACAAAAATGAGAAAATTTATTTTTACTGCCAATTAAGTATTTTCTTTTACTTTATTGCATTATTTTCTATCTCTTTCTTTTGGTTTTTTAATATTTTTGTTTGCTGTTATTTTGCGACACAATCAGTGTTATATTTTTTTTTTTACAGTGTCCTTATTACTTTTTTACACTTTAGAATACTTTCTCTCTCTCTCACTCTCTCACTCTTTCCCTCCCTATATCACAACAATGTCAGACACACACACAACACAAGAACAGTAAAAATATGACAACAACAATGACAATAACAAAAAAATTAAAAGATGTAATCATGTTCCACAACTTGGTTTTTTTTTGTTTTTCTAACATTTACAACAATATTCAACAACAACAACAGCAACAATAGCAACAAAATGATCCCAATCAAATTTATACACTCGAATGAATTTTTGTTTTCTTTAGAAAGACAAGTACTACTGTAAAAATGTAAAATGCAAGAAAAAGATAGCAATCATAAAAACAAAGAAAAAAGTGAATCTTACGAATATTCTACTTTTTTTTCTTTTGAATGAACGACAGCAACAACAGCAACAACAACAACAACAACAGCAACATTTTAAATACCAAAAAATTTCACAACATTTATAGACTTCTAAGAAAAAAAAAGGGTAAATCTATAGATGAGAAGAACAGTGGGGTTAAATATACATACTATATCTATATAAATGAATGAAAATGGAAAATTAGAGTACCCCAAAAGAGTTATTTGGGAAGATAACACTATGGGGAATACCCTAATTAATTTTTAGTGCTCAATATAATTACTTGTAATTTTTCTTTGTGTGTTTATACTTTTTTTTTTTATCTTTTTTATAACTTACAACACAGTTTTTGAGACAAATAATTACATACATACATCCATACATACATACATAGATATTATTAATGTATATGTGAACTTGTAATTAAAATCGATTTTTTTTTTTTAATATTATTAATGATAGCAGTCTCTAAGCACTTTTTAAGTAGAACATAACAAATAATAATTTAATGTATATATATATATATATATATAATTTTACTTTTTCTTAAATACACGTGTACTGTGTATGCATTGGGAGTAGGAGGGTTAAAAATCTTCGTATGAGAAAAATAAAATAAGAAATGAGTACTTTTTTAAATCGGTTTAAAACAATTACTTTTTTTTTTTTAAATCATTTTTTTTTATGAGCAGACAATCAGATATCAAATTACTTAAGCAATAACATTTGAGCCTATTAAAAAAATTAAAAGAAAAAGTTTGTCTTACTTTTTATACTCCTCCATACTGAGAGTTAAGAAGAGGCGGAACTGGGAATGGAGGAGTTTATAAAATTGTTGCCATTTTTATTAAAAGTGTGCAAAATAGATTACAAACAATTTTTTTTTTAACGTAATTAAAATTAATTTCTCTTCATTACAGAAAGAAGTCGTCCCCCTAACCCCAACCCCTCCGTTTTCTAAACTTTTTAAGCTAAAATTTTCCTCAAAAAAAAAAAAAAAAAAAAACACAAAAGTTAAGATTTCTTTATCATTAATTTTATGTTTTTTTCCTAGGCTAATCTTTTAAATGAAAATTAAGTAGTGAAAGTTAAAAATCATCGATTAGAAAGAGTATAGAAAGAGACAACAAAATTTTTTTTAATTTAAAAAAAAAGTTTTACAACTTATCAAAAAAGAAAGGATTTGTAAAAGGATTAAAAGAATATTTGTCTTTTTAAAATGAATTTTGTATCATCGTGCTTTTTTGAATTACTACCTTATCTTGTAGGTCTCTCTTATTTATGGAATTCAACTTATTAATGGAATTCAAGTCGCCATCTTTTATTTTATTTTTATTTTTTATCAATTATTTACTTTTTAAAATATTTTATTAAAAGCTGCTATTTCAAATTCTAATAAAACATAATTATTCTTAGAGTAAATAGAAAATTAGATTTAGAAGTATAATTTTACAAAATATCGAAATTGAGAATTGTATTCCTAATTTTTGATTTCAATTGTAACTTAAAATTAATATTAAAAAATTGTTTTGAACGTTAGTAAAAATTTAAATATTCTACAAGTCAAAAAAGTTACATAGAGTGAGTTAGTAATTTATTTCTTTAATTAACAGTGCGAATTTTACATACACGTTAATTTGTAAAATTTATTTGTAAACTTGTAAATACAATGAGATGGCTTCCAGATTTACTAATATAATTTTATATTTCTAATTTTAATTCAAATTTTTATTTTCTGGAATTTTAACTATTTTATAAAGTTTGTTTCCATATTATTGAATTTACATCAAAAGTACGCCAGGCAATACTCGTATTACACATCCATAGCTCGCACAAATTCTAATTATACAAAAATTTAGATTTAACTCCGCCATAATCAAATGTTAAAAAACCATTTTACACTACAAATTCAGAATTGTCATCACCTGGAAAACCCTTTTATTAACATACATTACGTTTTGTGTAACCATAGTTAATGTATGAAAATAGACGTCAAAGGAACGCTCATCAGGCTCTGGAAAAGGCCAACCTCTCGGTTCTTTTGTTTGCAAATTCATTTTGAAAATTCGACAGCTAGTTTATGATTCCTCTAGTTAAATGTTTCAAACAAACAATCCGACTTCAATATTGCGTGGGGAATTAAACATTTTTTTTGTTTTTAGACTTTTACTTAAAAATTAAAGCACCAAATTAACTGGAAACTTTGTATTTGTAGATATTACCTCTTTGAAGACAGAATAAAAATTTGATATTTTAATAAATAAACGTTTATAAACGTTTGTCCAATTTTTTACAGCACTGTTTTGAACCTTAAAAAAAATTTTGATCGAATATTTTTATTTTGCGTACATTAGTAATTTCTAGGTGCAGGGTCATAATTTCCAAAGGGGCTTAAAGATTCTTAAGCAATGAGCCATAGCTGCCTAAGGTGGGTCATAACTCCTTCTACAGTAATCAACTTTATTTTCAGGGTTAATAGTAGTATTAAAACAAATATTAATTTTAATTAAATGACATCAGTGACGGGTTCGAATATATTCAGACTTTTTTGAACTTTAATATCAAAAATACTTAGCTCAGATTTTGGAGTTGGATTCAAAAGCAGGGTTAATTATCAAAAATTTGTATAAAAACAATAATTTCACATACAAACTGCATTTTGAAAGGCTATTTTGAAAATAAGAGGTCTCGCATACATGAATTCCATAAATACCCTGAAAGATGCGTGAACTTTGATTTTTGTCAAGGGACTTATGTCCTACGTAAATCTTTTAAGTGAGTCAAAGGTTCCTTAGAGACTTATGTCCCACTAAATGAATCGTCTCTAAGGGAAACTTGAATTTATGACCCTGGGAATTATTAACCTGCACCTAATTACTAATCCTTAACGATAATGTACTCAAATAGTCATGTTTAAGCAAATTTCATGCTCTAATTAAAGATAAAATTTTGTTTTAAAGCTTCTTAAAGTATGACATCCGAATTTAAAAATATCATCTATTACATGTTTTATAAATGCAAATAGTTAAATAATAATTGAGTTACAAAACTGTATCTGGTAAATTATATTCGCATTCTTGTAAATTATTAATCTTATTAACATGGTCTGATGTGTGCTACCATTAAGAGGTTTGTAAACTTGAAATATATTACAAATTAAATACATAATTAAAAAAAAAACAATTCTGGGAAAATAAAAAATAAATTAACAGTTTCTTGAGAGCTTTTATAAGCACAATATATATTAAATATCAAGAAACACTTTTTATTATTTAATGATAAGAATATTTTTTATAAATAAGAGAAGCTGGAAACTTGTAATTCTATTTTTGGTATAGTACAAAATATTTCATCGAAAACATTTGGACGGATGTTCAAGCAACAGATGCTTAAAATAAAGATATTTTTTATTTTTGAACTCTTACACATCCAAAAACAGAGGATCACTATTTTCGAAAAGACCTATACTTAATTTTTATGATACAACTAATTTCTACTTACTAACTCATACCCGTTTAGAAGATATAAGCAGCGTTCAAGAGTTTTAATTAGAATTAAGTTTTGCATAACGTTAACTTATACAGTACCATATGGAACTCTATACATGACTATTATTTTAGTAAAACTTGTTTTTTACAACTATCATTTGGCGTTTCCAGATTGAAAACATTCCATATAGAACTATTTAAATATTGGGCTTTCCCGCACTTTTAATGGTGGTTGCAGTTCCGTAAGGGGTGAAGGTATACTAAAAAACAATTTGGACGGTTACATTCTATTAAGTTAACTATTTTTACAATATTTACAACACCCATAATTATTTTACTATATTTTGTAAAAACATGACCGGACGGATAAAGTCCTACTACAATCTATTAGACACATCTTCGGAATATTTTATAAAAATGTTCCTATATAGTTTACTTGTTTCTGTCCGTGCGTTCGTATGTTAACAAAAACTGTTTGAAATAGAGAAAAGAAATTTGATAATACAGTTAGTATTGCAAAAAAAAACAAATTTCGTGTAAGAACTTTTTTCTGTAGCCCCACCACCCGTTGCAGAGCCACAAGCCTCAAAAGTCAGAAAAAGACTTATATTTAAATTGTTATAACCAGATTTGCGTTAGATATATTTTAAATCTGAAAAACATTGAAAGACAGCTGTTTTTATTAGCTTTACAAAAATATATTATTTTTTATATCCGAATTGCATAGAGTTGCAATACGGTACTAAAATTTTGTAAAATTTCGCTTGGTGTATACACCTGTTACTTAAATACCTATACAATTTTATTTTTAGTAATGAACAAAATTTAAAACTTGAAATTATATTTCAACATGTGCCAAAGGTTTTTCTTAAATTTAAAAGGGGTTCTTAAAATTGAAGAAAGTGTCTCGTGTCTCTCAGTTTAAATTATTTCTACTTAAATATTAAAATTCTAAGAAAATTCCAAATTTGGCTGGAAGTCACAATTTAATTCCTAAAACCTTCAAAATTTAACCAAGGAAAAGGTGGAGTTTTAGATCCTCGAGAATTTTCATAAATTTGCTTAGTAAAAAACTGGGAACTTTTCCGCCAATGAAGGGCTTGGGACAGTGTATATATTTTTAAAAGTAAACGTTAACAACATTATATTTCGATACTTGTTAACAGGTTTTCTTGGGTAAATTGGGATTATATTCTAAGTATCTATTTGACTTTTATTCATAATTAATAATGAATTGATGAAATAACTAAATTATAATAATATCATTTATTTTTATATACACATTTTTTCTACCATAAACTCAGTATGAAACACAATATAATTTTGAAAATGTCCTTTTTTAAGAACCTTTGGGTTTTTCCATCTCTTTTTTTAAAAATATTTTGAGTAAACAAATGATGAACTTTAAATCATAATTAAATAGAAATTTTTACGTGTAAAAAAATCAAATTTTCTTAATCCAGATTCCAGAGTCAAAAAAAAAAACAATTATTTTTTCTCACTTTAATTAAATTAAAAAAAAACAACATCTGAACAAATTTTACACATAAAAAAACAACAAATACAACAACTACAGTAAAAGAAAAAAAAATCAAAACAAAACTTACTTCTCCTTGGAACAGCTATTATCCTGTTTAAAATATGGATGATGAATATTATGATTAATGTGATTAATTTTATTTAAATTACTATCCAAAATGTTGTATAAATTTTTACGACGTAATGGACTATTTTTTCCAGAGCCCGGTGATATTTTACCAGCTAAGGCTTCTAGCGAACTTAACATATTGTAAGTAACAAAATTTTTTGTTTTTGTTTGTGTTTTAAGTTTGCCAGAAGTCTTACAACTTCCTTTAAATACATATATGTATATGTTAATAAAAAAAAAACAAAATATGTATATATATATATATATTATATATTATTTATCACTTTTTTTTTTATATATTTATCTTTTATTTTTTTAATTTATTAATAAAAAAAAAAAAAAAAATTTATGACTTATTTTTGTTGTTGTTGTTAATTATATAATTCACTAAAAAGTTGATTGATTATTCACTCACATATTAAATTAATAATATAAATTACAATAAAAAAAAAATTTGTGTGTGTGTGTGTGTTAGTATGACGTTATGCAGAAATACGTCAACATTTTTTATTTTCTTTGCTATAAAAGTAAAAATAAAATTAATTTCTTTGATTAAGAAAAAAAAAAAAAACAACGGTAAATTAATATAATAAATTACTATTATAGTTGTATATTTTTTTTTATAAATAGGAAATTGCAGGGATATATATGCATGTAGTAATAAATCTTATATTTTTAGTAATCAGAATTAAATATACAAAATTATATATTAGAAAAGAGGGAGATTTTTAATATAATATATAGGGCGTCAAAATTTTAATAAATTATGTGTGTTACAGTTATTTTATTTATTAGGAAAATATATCCTAGATGGTAACGAAAGTAAAAAAATCAGATCCAGGGTTTTGAGTCATATGTCAATTGTATTTATTGCATTTTCCGATAAAATGAAACCTTTTTCCAATTAATTGAAACCTTTTTCCAATTAATTGAAACTATTTTTCAATTAAATGAAACTATTGTTCAATTGAATGAAACTATTTTTTAATTGAATGAAACTTATTTCCAATAAAATAAAACACCTTTCTCAAAATAAATGAAACCTTTTTCAAAGTAACTAAAACTAAAAAAAATTCAAAATTAATTCAAATACATTATTATTTACAAAAATTAAACTAAAATTAATTTCATATAAAATTTATTTTTAATTTAATTCATTTACAAAACGGAAATAAATAAGCACTACTAAATTGCAAAATTACTTTTTGATTATGGATAGGGAAAAATTTTGTATTCCTCATAAGGATACATTAATTAGGCAAAACTGTTGGTGGTTAGGTACATCATGAAATATATAGAAACATATTTTTTAGTATGTATACTAGTGTAAGGTAGGCTAAGTTTTTAAATTAGGTTAAGATAGTTTAGGCTTTTTAGAAAAATTAAAAGAAAAAACATTGTTTTTTACATTTTTTTACAATGAAATTTGAAAGATATGAAATTATATAAATATATGTATATTAAAAATAAGAGTTAGCTAAATTAATATTGACATAAATTAACATAAAAAAACAATTATATTTTTAGATGATAAGAAACATTTTTGTAAACTTTTTTAGGTTAAGGTAAATTTGAGAAATTGGAATAAATAAAGTTTAATTAAAAAAAAAAAAAAAAAAAAATAGGGAAAAAATTCAGCAATTCAAGCAATAGACAAGCAATTCAATAAATAATTACGGACAATGTATGTGTATTTAAAAACTTTTACTTATAATAGAGCCAATGCTTAGCCTAATCTTCAACATGTAATGAACCAAAGTGTTAATAAGCTAACATGAAACGATTGCTCTAATTATGAAATCAATTCTTTAAGCTTTGAATTGCTGATTTAATTTAATGGTTGACCCCATCATTTTGAAACAATCTGTTGATGTTAATACACTTGTACTTTCTTTAATTACTTGGGAAAGATTATGCTCATTTTCAGTATAGCTTAACACTATATGCGCATATAATTTTTCTTTAGAAAATGTTTTCTCTATTGGATTAAATATTAGAGAATATGGTGGTTAGAATATGGATTAAATATTAGAGAATATGGTTTAAAATAGAGCCACTGTTCGTACTTATTTCTTCAACATCTCTTCCATTGTGAATTTTGGCATTCTCCATAAACAAAAAACTGTTTTGTAGGTACATGTTGGAACAGGGGGTCATTTTATATTCGTGTTATTAGAATTGGTCTTAATGAATTCCACATACAATTTAAACATGAGATAGTACTAGATACTACTTTAAAACATTAAAATCTAAAAAAAACCGTCCTAAACATACATTACAATCTTAAAACCATAAAATAGAGTGAGTGCATATATATATATATAATGCTTTGTAATATTTTCGTAATTAACGAACGTCTATATATAGGAGCTTTAGGACTATAACTACTGCCTCTATTGTTAAAACTGATTTTAATGAACGTTTTTTTTTAAGGTGCTAACAGTGTTCAACTGTTTGTTAAACTAAGTAAGTCTTCTCCGCACTACTACATCCAACCAAATACGATTGAGTTGTGCATTTATTTTCATAAACAAATTATTATTTAATATTAAATCAGTCTTCTATTATTTTGTCTTCTCCAAACCACAGTATAGCCGTCTGTTTCCTCTTATTTTTATTAAAATTTCAAAAAACTCTACAGATATATAATATTGTTAACGCACATCTTATTTTTAAAATATGACATGTCTCACAATTATCTTATCAGCCCCTTAAACATCAAAACCTTTAAATTTTACTTTTTTAAATTAGGAAATATCAAACTTTATATTAATAATCCATTTAAACCCCACACAACTTGTATTCTCTTTTCTGCATATCCTTCTTCTTTCACTTATATATTGATTCGTTTAAATATATAATAATGTGACCACATTTGTGAAACTACCTGTGGATAATGTTTGAATATTCATAAAATTGAGAAACTGTGAAAGGGATACATTGCCATTTGAATAATTTGTACAATTGGGTATATTTTTGCGTTCTTAAAATATAGAACAGATGACCTTTTTAAATAATAAAGAAAACATCAAAGAGAAAATGACAACATCGATTTATAATTTACTTATCAACGAATTGTAACACTTCCCTTAATAAAAGTTCTGTAATTTCTTATTCATTCAACTTTTTTTTTAAATAAAATGAACGAAAGCTACATTGCGAGCTTAAGCTTATATAAAAGAAGTCGCTTGGTGTTAGTTATATTTACAAGCTTTGTCTGGCTAGTGTTTGGTCAGGGCGCTTATCTAGCTAGTGTAGGGTTAGAGCGCTTATTATTAGTGTAGTACTAACTTATCACTAATCAACGAATTCTTTAAATAATTTGTTTTTGTACCAAACTCATATTTGACAAAAAACCGGAGAAGTTTGATTCGTATTAAGCACTCACTTAAGAAAAAAAATTGATTATTTTTGATTAGCACTGAGTCGTTGGTGTAAAAACTCTGGGTAAAACAGTAGAATATAAAAACAAGTTTAAAAATGATTTTGAAATATGAAAATGATAGATAAGAAAAAGACGATGTAAGCATTATTGTACAAATGTCAAAGTTTGGCAGCTCATATATTATTTAAGTATAAACTAAGTCTAAGATATTCCAATTACTCGAGTTAAACCTAATTCTAACTCTTTTAAAGTTCAGTTTTACAGTTTTTTAAAAATATTTTTAATACCGTTTACCATTAACAGCTTTTACCGTTACTTTTACAACAAACATTATATACCATTTCTTTCAAAATCCGACTTAACACTAAAAAATTCTAAAATAATTTTGCACTCTACAACTTTTTTAAATTTTTAAAAATAAAAAAAAAATTGTGAGCATCTGGCAACCTGCAATCTTATGAGTATGACATATGCCAACAATGTCATCAAATTTTTTTTTTTTTTGGTATCAACCAAACTTAAAAAAATTTCCAAATTAATTCCTTATTTTAAAATACAAGGAACCGAAAAGGAAGACAGAGGAAAAAAAAAAAAGCCTTTTAAGAGTTATTTAATATTAAAATTTTTGGTCCTTTCAAAAAAAAAAAAAGAAAAAACAACTTATTTTTTCATTTTTGATTTTTCGGTGTTTATAAAAACAAAAAAAAAAGAAACAAAAACAAAATTGAGATATTTTTATCCCACATCAGACAGAATATTAAATATTTCTTTAAATACACATCTATATATAATATATGTACATACACACATATATATATATATATAATATGGCATATATTAAAAACATAAATATCCCATCAATTTAAAAGTACTCATATATTTTTTTATATATGCAATATATATATATACCTTACTTAAAATTAAAATATATATATATAAAAATATATATATACCTATTAAATTATACTCGTATTCAAATATTTTATTTTTAGTATCGGTTAATTTGTTTATTTGTTTTTTATTTTGATAACAGGTGGCAGGACTGAATTTTTTAATAGATGTTTTTTGTTAAATAAATAGGTATTCATTTTAAAACATGTGTTGTTTTTTATATGTTTCTTATTAAATAATAAATAAAATAATTAGAAAACATTTTAAAAAAAACAAATATTTAAAAAAATTAAAACTTAATATGAGTGGGTGTGTTCACTTCTATTGACATTTGAAATATGAAACAATTATTAAAATAAACTTGTTTATAAATTTTTATGAAAAAATTGCATACTTTTAGGCGAATAAATTTATTTTGTACATTATTTTTTTAAAACCTTTTTTAATCTTTTCAATTCTAAATAAAGACGTAAGATTCCATTAAATTGATCAAAAATTACTTAAAAAAAAAAAATATAAAAAAAAAAAACATTGAGAATAGATGATAAAAATCTTTAAGAATGGAGATGGGGGTGAATAGTAAAAAAATAATGGATATGAAAAATTTTGAAAAGGAAGAAAAATAAATAAAAATAATACGTAAAAAAGATAAAAATATTTGATCCCAAAAATTTAATGGGTATGAAAACTATGGAAAAATAAGGTCAAATAAATAAAACAACAAACAAAAAAAATAACAAAATTATTGTGAATAAAAATTCTTTTTTGATGAAGAAACAAAGATTGAATATAATGGACAAGAAGAGGACACGTGGTAGGAATTTAATATAAAAACAACAAAATAAAAATAAAAAAGCAAAGAAAAATAAGTTAAAAGAAAAGAATATAATAAGTAAATAAAAAAAAATATCTTTAGAAAATTTTTTACCACTATATTAACAACACTACACAACATAACACTACAAAATGTCCAATTTATATAGTCTTTTCACATGAATTGAGTCTTTTTTCATGTGAAATATGTTTATAAATTAATTTGTTCTTTTTTTAAAAACAATTTGGTCTTTTTTCATATCAATGTGTTTTTTTTTTTCAAATCAATTGGGTCTTTTTTCAAATCAATTTGATCTTTTTTCAAATCAATTTGGTCTTTTTTCAAACTTAATTTAATCTGTTTTCAAATCAGTTTGGTCTTTTTTCAAATGAATTTGGTCTTTTTTCAAATCAATTTGATCTTTTTTCAAATCAATTTGGTCTTTTTTCAAACTTAATTTAATCTGTTTTCAAATCAGTTTTGTCTTTTTTCAAATGAATTTGGTCTTTTTTCAAATCAATTTGATCTTTTTTCAAATCAATTTGGTCTTTTTTCAAAATAAATTTATTACAAATTTTCAAATGAAATTAGTGAAATAGGCTTTATTAGAAATTAAAAGCTACAAAAATAAGATCATTCCCAACAAATGGTACCTAAATATTAGAAGGCTATTTTAAGGGCTCCCGCGTCCGAACTTTTTTTTATTTTTCTAGCTTTTTTTAGAACTCAAATCGGTTATAAAATTTTTTAAATATTTTGATACGACTCTTGGATCCCAAGAAATGGGGCTGATTAAAAACAGTCCAATTTAATTTGAAAGTTTAGGACTATTTAATTTGAAAAATAGGCAAAATCATTTTCCAAGAAAATGAAAAAATACCAAGTTCACTTGAAAAGAGTATATATAAGAAAATTAATCGGAAAATTTTTATAAAAATGCCAAAAGGAAAACCAAAAAAAAATGTTTACTTATATTTACACACAATGGTGAACATAATTATTTTGTTATAAGGTTAATATAGAAAGTCAATGTCTTAAAAAATATATATATATATATATATATATATATATATATATATAAATATGTAGTAGTCATATAACATAAACAACTACAAGTAATAAAATAAAATGAACAAAGTTAATAGCCCGCATCTTTCACAGTTTTTAATGGTGTAAATATAGAAAGACCAAATTTTTTTATATATGAACCAGAGAGAGTGTTTTTAAGTAATTGAAGACTTTCAATATTTATAAATCATTAAAACAATATAATAAATAACTTTTAGATTTAATTTAATTGTCACGCAAACAAATCATTCCCTGGAAACAACCGCTTATTAGAACTTGTAAATGAAGATTTGATCAAGAATTCGACAAATATTACTAAGTTTTAAGTAAATGCCAAGTACTAATACTTTATGCGTTAGGATATGTTCTCTTAAAAAAACCAAGAGCACATACAAAAATGGATTACATCTTTCAGAAACTGTTCGTTAGTTTTATAAACATATTTATTATTAGAAATTCCTCAAATACATTAGACGGTATTATCCCAATAATCAATAGTTTTATGGCTTCAATAATCGTCTTGATAAAAAAGGCTGGTTTAAAGTAGAATTCCGAATTTACAGAAGCGCTTCATAAATCTCATTTTCAAATTGAAAGTGAAACACATTACATCCAATTCTAATGATTTTGAAAACTCGAAAGAGAGAAGTCTACTAAACTAAGACCTAAAACTAAACTTAACATCTTCTAAATATCCCATCCAATATTTCACATCCCCTGATAACCATATAATCCTAAATAATTTCCTAAATCTGATTCCCAGAAACCCTTCAAACTCTCTATTCACAAAACCAAACTGTACACTTGTGTCTATCTATGGGAACTACTCACAGTTCTATTATTAGGTGGCTTTTCAAGCTTTTCAAGAATTATTCCTTCAAAATTTTCCACTAAATCCTTAAGAGACAAAAATTCTTTTTTTAATCCCTTTGTCGGCCTCACTCCTCAGGCACAGCACTGCATAAGCAGATCGAATTTTAATACTATAATTTTGGCTGCCGAGAGGATGGTGGAAATTGTAAATATAAATTTTACAAAAACAAGGGACTTAGATCACCAAATTGCCTTTAAAAACAAATTCAAGTTATTCCTTCTAAATTCCACCATTCAATACCTAACAATGGCAGTTCCCATTTTTCTCCCATCTTATCTTCGCTCCACGACATTTATATTCTACAAACAGTTAAGATGCTATTTAACTAGTCTGACAAAAAGTGGCAGACGGATGAGTAGAAGTCCCACACTTCTCTGAAGACTTTAGGTTTACATATTCCATGTACCATTTGAGCGTTTCCTTTCCTAACCAAAAAAAACATCCTTAGAAATCTTATTTTAAGATGAAAACCAAACCGCGATAAACTTATATTAATAAAAACACACACATAACAAAACTGTGAAGCATATACAAATTTTACGAATTTAATTAAAATGCATTAACAAACACACACAAAATAAGAATTCAAATAACAAAAAAAGAAACAAAATATATATGTAACATGAAATAAGAGACAAATAAGGATTCCTGACCTTGTTATTTCCTATTAATAAATTATTTATGTACATATTTTTAATATAAAATGAATACTGATAAGTAAACACTGAATAGATTAAAGCTTTGTGTTGGTTAAAGAAACACAAAATTTATGAATCCAAATAAATTCCACTTTGTTGTTTTTTGTGTTTGGTTTTGTGTTTTATATAATGAGAATAATAAGAAAATGAAATGAAAACAACATGTTATGTATATTTTATTTTAATTTAAAGGCTCAATTATAATATTTACAAGTTAGTTATTCCTTCTAACCATTCGTCCTTTGATCCTTTAAATGTCTGAATTGGAATTATAAATAACGCATAACCTGAATTTAAAGAAGTATCTCGTGACACAATTCTATTTTTTTTTTTTTTAATTAATTTCTTTCCCACTTAAATGGATTACCAAATGTTAAATAGATTAAAATAACACCCGAGTTTTATATATAATAAATTTTATAATTTTAAAAATCTTAATATATAGATCAATTATCTCCATATTCACATCTACCTAACCAAGTTCCTAAATCAGATATGAGAAGTTATTATTAGAATTAGAAATTCTAATTTATTTTACTAACAAATTCTGTAATCATGGTTTTTCTTTTAACGAGGATTGTTGGGAAGCATCGACAGCCATTCCTAATTACCATGCTCGTTAAAACTTCCGGGACTAATTCGAATAGTATTACACTTCAACCAAATTAGAACTACTTCTTTTTGAAAACAAACTTTGAATCGGATTTTCTATTTGTCCGATGGTTTGTTATTGAGGATTGTGATTGAGAATTGAAATCGAGGATTAGGAATCGAAATTAACGATGATGGGAAATCAAAATTTTGCATTGGGAATCGAAATTTTCACTGGATTCGAAATTTAGCATTGACAATCGATATTTACGATTGGGAATTAAAATTTAGGATTGGGAATCGAAATTGAGGATTAGGAATCGAAATTTAGAATTGGGAATCAAAATTTAGCATTGAAATCGAGGATTAGGAATCGAAATTAACGATGATGGGAAATCAAAATTTTGCATTGGGAATCGAAATTTTCACTGGATTCGAAATTTAGCATTGACAATCGATATTTACGATTGGGAATTAAAATTTAGGATTGGGAATCGAAATTGAGGATTAGGAATCGAAATTTAGAATTGGGAATCAAAATTTAGCATTGAGAATCAAATTTAAGATTGACAATCGAAATTGAGGACTGGATGCATGCAATCAGTTAAAATCTTATTGGAATCCTTATAAATATAAAATAAAGAATCAAAACTGTCTAACACCCAAGTTAGTTTTTATAAACCTCTACTGTCCCCAAAGAAAACAAAATTGCTGCTCTAGGGTATGCTTTAATAGTAGACAACTTTTTTCTCAAAACTTTTGAGCTCTTAAATTCATTTTACCGAATACTTGGATGTGAATCTATTGCTTCCTGAAGAAATACTATTTTTAAAAGATAATTAATAATTTTTTTTAAGCGCTTACTGTTCAACTGTTAGGCTAATAAGCCTGTTTATACCATCGGTACATGTTGGAACAGGGGGTCATATTATATTCGTATTTTTAGAATTGATCTTAATTAATTCCACATACAATTTAAACATGAGATAGTATCTTAGATTTTAAATAGATTCTAATTTTTTTATATTGTAATATTTTGTATTTGAGTTATACGGTATTTCATATCTGTGAGTAATATTATTCATTTAAATTATTTGTTTATATTTTGCATTTGTTTATATTGTTATTAAATGTATTTTTTATTAGAGATGTATAATTATTAATTAAGCCATTAATTTGAACCCAAAGACGAATGGTAACCAAGTCCAGTCTTAAACCAGAAAAGTTTTTCACTTTCATTGGGTTTCAAACCCGGCTCCTTTCGCATGAAAACTCTGCATTCTAACCAATGTGCCACCCAGCCGTTAATTTAAAATATAAACAGATATATTAATAAAAAATCTACCATATATTTTAAATTTATTACAATTATAACGATCAAATAATCTCCCAACTCTCAGATAGTAATCATTTTTAATTTGACTCTCCTTCAAGCAACTCGACTCAACTCGAATTCTTAAAAATAAGTCACCCTACTTATTTCCAAAACATATAATCAATTTTCAATATTTAGACCCTGGAACTATTAAAACAATAAGTACCAATATAATAATTACAAACAATTTATTTCACATTCAACTACAACTAATCATTATCTCGAAATTTGTCATCACTTATCACTCCTCATCACCTATAAAAAAAGGGTCACTATTTAAAAGAACCTATACCTTACTAATTGAATTATAAGTTATAATATAAGTACATATATATATATATATATATATAAGTACTTTAACTTTATTAAAATTGAAAGTTATTATAATTAATTATCTGGAATATTATACCTACAAAAAAAAAAAAAAAAAATAAAAAAAAAAAAAACCAAAACTCATATAAAACTTTTATATAAATTTTTTAAGCATTAAAAATTAATGAAAGACAATTTTTTTCCCAAACATTTCCGACATTTTAATAGCAATTTAATGTTACAATGTAAAAAAAAAAACAACAACAACAAAATAAAAACAAAAAAAAAAAATATTCTTAAAGAAGATTATAAAAAAAAAACAAAAAAAATTAAAAGAAAAACAGGAACAAAAATTAAACACTTACAAAAAAAAAATAAAAAACAAAAACAACAAAAAATGTAAGTGTTCCATTTTTTAATCCGTCATTATATGTAGAAAAGCAACAGAAGTAAAGTGTATAAGAACAAGACAAAAAATATATTGAAATATATTAATATTTAAATTTAAATATTAATATATATATATTTATATATAATATATGTATATATGAAATGCAAGTTAAAAAAAAAAACATTTTTAATTATCTCTTTCTTTTTTCTTTCTTATTATTATGAAAATTATTAAAATATATTATAAGTTAATTTAATATACAACAGAATATATAATGATCCTGACTGTCATTTAATTTACATTATCAATACAAACAAATACACACATATATCACATACATATACTAATAGCTCACTACGGTATTTTTATGGAAATTAAAAAAAAAAAAAAATACATATCTCCCATTTTCTGTGAATTCTCACTCTCTTCTTACTACAATCCTACTCAGTAATTATATATATATATATATATATATATATATATATATATATATATTTTAAAATTGAAATTCTCTTTTAACACTCCCTCTACTCTATATCTTATATTCTTGCCTATCATTTTATTCACCACCCACTCTCTCCCTTGCCTTGCCGCTCTTCACCACACTTATCACAAACCATTAAAAATTTATTTTTTTTTTGTACCAATTTTTCTTATTTTTTAACGAATGTAAAAAAAAATTGTAAAAATGATGGAAATTCTCCCCTTGACTTTGGGATCTGTATGTGCACTAATTGTATGTCTAAGGACATAGTGAATCTCTAAAAAAAAAAATAAAAATTCAACTACTTCTTATTACTCCGTGTGTATCTATCTGTAGAATAAAAAACTACAGTTATTAAAAAAAAAACCAAATTTTTTTTGATTTTAATAATTGAATTAAATTAGTGTTGAATAACTAAGTAATGTTTTTTATATTAAATATTTGAACTAATACTTTAAAAAAATTGTAGAAGTAATAAATTATATGGAAAGAATTTAGCTAAATCTATTTCTAGTTAGTTTTCTAGAATATAATCTAGAAACGATTTTTTTAACCTCTTTAATGCAGAAAATCGTTTTAATGAATCAGTAACAAAATTGTTACTATAAGTAACCAGGTACTAAATCTATGCATAGGAATTTTAAAGAAAAATACTAATTTTGATAACACGGCTTGCTTGCGATTTTGGTCTAAAAGTACGCCTTATTTACGGCTTATAATATACAAGTTGATGTCCTGTGATAATTTTCCAAGTCAATCAAATAAAAAGCTAAAATAGAAAACTATTGTTAAGATACTATTATTTGGTTCTTCAAAAGTAAAAATAGGTCAGACCTTGAGGAAGCAGTCAACCCTAAATTTTTGGACCTTAAATAGCTGGTAATTATAAATAAAGGTTTAAATGTTTTATTATATTTAACATTACATAACATAAATATCGTACCTACGTTGATCTAACAATTGATGAAAAACTATAGGGATTAAATTCTTTTTACATGTGTTATTAGAAATAACCAAATGTCCACTTATATAGAACTGAAACACAGATAGCATAACTATTTTCTGCAGACATCCAATGCAGAATTAGCTACCTCATCCCCATCTGAATTTCAGTTATTTTAACGGCTAAGAAATATGAAATATGAATCCAAAGTGCAATTTTTCAATTGTTGTATGATGATATATACCTTGTGCATCCCAATGCATCACATAAGCTTACTGCTTTAACAGACAATGGAAAATTGCCACTTGATTTACTTAAATTCTGGCTTCATGAAACATTTTGTTTTACCAAGCTCTTAATTCTAAAAATAACTAAGCTTATCTTAATGTTGGATATTTCTATTATGTAGATTGAGGTGACAGAAGTTTAAAACGAACAAAAGATTGCTTTGGAGTGGAGATTTTATTTCTAACAGTTTCCGAGATAACTGCCTTCAAAGAAATTTAAAATTTCGTAAACTTTTTAAAGAATAACAACTTCGCCCCTGTACAACTTTTGGTATTTATTTATTAAAGCGTCAGCAGTTAGTTTCAGTAGCAATTTATACGCTTTCAAATTAATACCAAAACTGATATTTACGATGATATTTAATAGTTAAAAAATGGGATTTAAATCCGAAAAATATTGATATTTTTTTCTATTTTTTTTTAAATAACTGTAAATAAAGCTTGCATAAACAATCGTTATTAATGTAACAATTTTATATCATTTTTAAAATCTCCTATTTCTCTCTCCGCTTCACTTTAAGTTATCAAATTTTTCTAAAAACTAGCATAGACAGTAATGACATATGTAGTAATCAATTAGTGCATTTGTCAATTGAAACGTCAATGTAGCTTTTACACTTACTTAATTAACAAAATTTTTAAATGGATAAGTAATAAGTTTTTAATACCACTTATTAGATATGTGCATCGAAGTTAAATAATACATCTTGCTAATATCGATTATTTAGACTAAAAATAAGCCACTGACGCGGCATTGGTACATACATATAAAAATCATTTCAGTTGGTCAATAATATTTACAACACTAATTGCTTCGACCCGACTATAATACCTTTTCTCCATAGCTCCCCACCCCATCCACCACCTTCAATCAAAAAGTAAAAATATTTGAAAAAAAAAAACAAATAAACGAATAGTATAAGGAAATAATTATTGTATAAGAGGACGAGGAACAGAAATAAGAGCGAAAAATACATTTGATGAATTCTTCTTTTCATTTTGTAAGAATTGAAAAAAAAAAAAAAATTTTAATAGAAAACGAATTTAAAAAACCAGGAAAACCAACGCAAAAATATTCTTTTTTTGTTTTTTTTTTTTTCTTAATGAATAATTTATGCCTTTTATTTGTCCTCAGTACGGAATTTCAATTGGGTTTTTTTTTTTTACTTATTCTTTTCTTTATTTTTTTTTTTTTTATTTTTAAACATTGGTTTTGAGATTAGTTGCGAATTTTGTGACGAATAAATTTCGCCTTTCATTCTCTTTCTAAATATATATATATATATATAATAAAATAATACAATGTAATTCTATATTCTATATAGAATATAGGGTTGCCACTCTACAATCCTGGTGGTATTTTTACAGTATTTTTGCCTTCCGTACAATGTCCAATCTTGACCAAAGATTGTACTCCAAATGTACGGTCTTTTTCAGGTTTTAACATTTACAACTTAAATTTGAATAATTTACAGGTCTTAGCAATCACAACTTAAATTTAAAAAATTTACAGATTCACCAAAAATTTGAGTATTTATAAACTTTTTAAAATTTTTTACTCCATTTGTCATCTCATCACTATGTGAAATTTTCCTTGACATTTATTTGACATTTCATGTAATTTGAATTATAGCAACCAATTTATAATTATGATTGTGAATTATGAAGTATTGTGATTCATAAAATATAATAAATATAATATAGTAAATAGCTATACGGTAATTTGGAGTTCGATGTACAATCTTTTGTTCATGGATTTCTGGCAACCCTGATAGCAGAATACGAGCAAAACACTCTACATACTCCAACAACAAAGAAGAAATTGTCACAAAAATGAGATAATCAGTAAAAAAAAAATAAAAAATAATGAAAAAAAGATAGCAAAAAATAAAAATTAAATGAAAAACCTTTAATATTAAGATTAAAATTTTGTTATTATTTGAGTGAAAACGTATGAGCATAAAATAGTAGCTTTTATAATATAAAAAAAAACTCAAAATAAAAATAAGCCAGAAAAGAACTGAAAAGCGTATAATGTATGCTACAAAGTTCTGCTGCTTTTGCATACACAGGAAAAAATACAAAAAAAAAACAACAACAAACAATGTATTTTTAATCCGATATCAATTATGAGACAACTGGGAAATGAATTATTTTTATGTTTGTTTGAATTAAATTTTATTTCACTCATATTTATTTCCCCTTTCACTCATTCTTATTTATTATATTATCACTGTACAGTTTGTTATTGAATTTTTCTATGTTAATTTTGTCTGTGTCTTTCTTATTCTTAATCTGGCTATATTTTAAGTTACAATTTTGAAAATTGTATTATTATATGGTTTCACTCTATCCATTTGTCCGTCAGTCCATCCCTTTATACATTTGAGTATTTACAAAACTTCTACACCGCTTAAAACAAGGAAATGAAAATATAACTGAGAGTAGGTATTGTTAGTTAATAGGTATTGTTAGTTAACAGATTTATTCTGCAACCCCCTTCTTCCGTTATAGAGCTACAGCTCCCAAAGTTCAGAAATGTTCTATATAATTAAATTTTAACAACAAAAGTGTATCTTATTCTGGAAACTTCTTTTTACTGAATATTTATATACATATATAAATATACAAATGATATGTATATGTAGTGTTGTTACCCTGCTGTGACTTTGTTTACCGTTATGAAAATTTATTTTTGCCAAATTTTGGCACCTTCTTATCCTTCAAATGGTTTAAAAATTAGACAGTTAACATTTTAAGATAATTTTTTAAGTATGAGTTACTCAAGAATTCGTCGCCTGAATGTGTCTAAGAATGCGTTGCTTGTGTCGCCTGCTGTTTTGAAGTTAGGAAGAAGTACAGTTTTCCCTCAATTATAACGAGATTTAAAATTAATAATTCTAAAAAAATACTAATAAATTATTGTAAATTAATTTTTCAATATAAACTCATAACTTTTGTATGGAAAATTTTTAATTTTTGGAAACTCTTTTGAGAAGCTCTAGAAAGCTCTTTGATTTTTTTCATTCCTTGTTTTTGCTTGTTTTTAATACAAAAGGCATGTAGGCATATAATATGTTTGTTTTGACTTATTCTTAGAATAATCCTTAAGGTATATATGTACATAATACAAAATTAAATTAAGTATCTTTTTTATATATGAATATATATATATATATATATTGTGCAATTGCGATTATTAACATTTTTTATTTTCTTGTTCTGTTTTTATTTTTTTTTTTGTATTTAAAATTATTATTAAAAAAAAGCATACTATGAACCATACACACAATTGATTAACTTGACAAATTATTTTTAAGAATAATCTTTTATTCTACTGAAATTAATTTTATGGAATTTTTTTCTAAAGTTGGTTGTTTTTTTGTCTTTTATCTTAAGATAAAGCGCAATTTTTTTTTGTTTTTTAATGTCAAGGACGATATAAAAAAGTAAAGCATAAAGCGGAAAGAGAAAATAATAAATTTTCTTGAGTTTTTTTTGTTTTATAATGTTTTCCTCAGAAGATTTTCTTTTTTTTAATATATAAAAAAATACTTCCTGTACTGTGAAGTATTAACATACTTCCTGTATGTAAAGACCTTGTTAATTACTAGAGTATAAATGTGTGTGATGAAAGCTTTAAAATTAACTATTTACCAAGGCTATATAATATGAAAAGTAATGGGTTTTAAACCATTTTTCCCAAAGTGCCAACTGTTCAACTGCTAGGCTAACAAGCATGTTTATACCATAGGTATACATATCGGAACAGGAGGAAAGGTACTAGACATGGCTATATTCTTATATATTTAGAGTTGATCCTAATCATTTCCACATATAATTACTATATGGTAGCACTAAGTCTGATTAACATATAAAATGTCTTAGATTTCAATAGATGCAAATTTTATTCAGGAGTTTATTGCACCAGCCACTTGTGACCCAATCAAATAATGCGGAAAAATATTAGTATTTTTTGCTAATCAAAACTTTATTGGGCTTTTATATTATACTTCAATATTTGAGAACTTACTATTAGTGATTAAACGTTAGAGCGTTTGGAAAGGTTTATCTAATAGGGTTTGTAAGAAAAAAATTAGCTATTGCCCCTAGAATTATGCAACAAATTCTTTTTCAAATAAATAAAGTTGTAACTACATCCACTGTTTTAAAAATACTTCATATGGAACAAATAATTTATATTTAAAAAAAGTATCGAAGAATCTTTGGTTCGTTATGCCTTTTAAAAATTAAACGGTTGATAATACAATAAAAACTGCATAAAGAGCCGATACTTATAGTGGATATTTATTGCAAAATTTTTTAGGTATTGCCTCAAGTTATGCAATAAAATTTAAATATCGAAAAAACTAAACCTCTACCTCAGCCACTGTTATTTATTAATTTATATGAAAAAAAATAATTCATATAAATATAAGAAAGTTTTGATTTGTCAGGTTAAGAAGCTTTTATTAAATAACTAGCTAATACCCGGTGCGCGTTGCTGCGCCTGTCAATGGAGATTTAATTAAAGTTGATGTTACTGCAAAAGTTAACACAAAAATTACACACGGTTTACACATGTAAATTTTAAAATGTATGAAAGCAATCTTTTTAAACAATTTTTCTAGGATTATTCTAGTAATTTTTGAAACTTTCTGTAATTCAAAGCAGTACAAAGTAATTTACTTCTAAAAAATTTTTTTTACCAATCGTAGTACCGACTGTTAACAGACTTAACTTCATTTTCAAGTTGCTTGACACATATAAAATTTGAGGTCAACCGGTCAAATCGTTTCTAATTTAGAGTTAAGTAACGCAAAAATCTATAAAAAGCCACTGTGCCCAAATGGGTTAACGGACCTACACTTTCTCTTTGGGCAAAGCAGTATTGCGCAAAATTGGACGTAATTTGCTTCCAAATCTTTGTTTTGTCAATCGTCGGGCCGGCAAGTCTGTTAAAAGAGTTAATTTCATTGTCAAAACGGAACACATATACAAAATTTGAAGAAAATCGGCTAAATCGTTTCTAATTTAGAGTAAAATAACCAAAAAATTTATAAAAAGCTGTTGGCCCGCAATGGGTTAATGGAACTCAACAAAATTTTTTTTGAAGCTTTCTTTTTAGCCAAAGCAGTACTTTGCAAATTTTGACAATATTAGCTTCCAAAATTATTTTGACTAACTGTCAGGCCGACATGGGTTAACAAATTCCAAATCTGTTAATAGTGTCAACTCAATTCTCACAGGGGGGCACGTATACCAAATTTGAAGAAAATCGGTTCAACCGTTTTTAATTTAGAGTAAAGTAACCAAAAACTTTATAAAAAGCTGTTGGGCCCCAATGGGTTAATGCAACTCAATAAAATTTTTTTGGGCTTTTTTAGCCAAAGCAGAATTTCAAAAATTCGGACAAAATTTGGACCAAACATTTTTTTTGACCAACCATCGGCCCGACATGGGTTAACAAATTCCAAATCTGTTAAAAGTGTCAACTCAATTCTCACAGGGGAGCACGTATACAAAATTTGAAGTCAATTGGTCAAACCGTTTCGAATTTAGAGTAAAGTATTGAAAAAACCTATAATAAACTGTTGGGCCGCAATGGGTTAATGGAACTCAACAAAATTTTTTTTGGGGCTTTCTTTTTAGCTAAAGCAGAATTTCGTAAAATCGGACAAAATTTGGACCTAAAATTTTTTTTGACCACCCGTCGGCCCGACATGGGTTAACAAATTCCAAAACCGTTAATAGTGTCAACTCAATTCTCAAAGAGCATCACGTATACAAAATTTGAAGTCAATCGGTCAAACCGTTTCGAATTTAGAGTAAAGTATTGAAAAAACATATAAAAAGCTGTTGGGCCGCAATGGGTTAATGGAACTCAACAAAATTTTTTTTGGGGCTTTATTTTTAGCTAAAGCTGAATTTCGTAAAATCGGACAAAATTTGGACCCAAAATTTTTTTTGACCACCCGTCGGCCCGACGTGGGTTAACAAATTCCAAAACCGTTAATAGTGTCAACTCAATTCTCAAAGAGCATCACGTATACAAAATTTGAAGTCAATCGGTCAAACCGTTTTAATTTTAGAGCAAAGAAGTTTAATTACTTGCACCACAGCCCCAACTTGGCGGTCCGTTAGAGCAAAATTTTTGCGCCACGATTTCTTTCCGTACCCAAAAACCTCTATATACAAATTTTCATGAAAATCGGCTGGGCAGTTTAGGAGCCAACTCGCTACATACAAACAAACAAACAAACAAACAAACAAATAAACAAACTTTCGCTTTTATATATATAGATAAGGGGTATTAGATAATATCAAAAGAAGGAATGATATTGTATGCACAATTGCTGTTCATAATTAATTGATAAAATAGTAAATTCAATGGTATTGATTAGAATCAAAGTTAAAACTAAAAAAATTAAAAGATTGAGATCCGAATAATGATTAGGATATACTAAAGTTGTAAAAAAGCCACCTTTCATGTGGAAAATCTTGGGTTCAAATACCGGTCAGATCTTATCTAATAAAATATCGTAAAATTTTATAATAATATCGTAATATATGATAAAATTTAATATAAATATACAAATAGCTCTTTTTTAAAATAATATATGCCATTCAAAATAAACATTTATGTATCCATATGAATATCGTATTTTAGAAAATTGTTGGTTCTAAGACTAACTTCTCAACTTCTCAACTTCAACATTTTTACCACAATACATATACATATTACCGTTATACATTACAATACAGTAAAGGTAATCATAATTTAGTGATGGAAAGTTTATAAAATCATATAGAATGAATTATTATTATTAAACCCCTTTTGCAGTTCTGACACTAATTTATAAGCAGTATGGTATCAATGTAGTTCCAAATGTAGCAATTTTCAACTACTTTTTTTGGGTGGGATTCGTTAGAGAAATGGTATTAGAGATTTTATTTTAATTGAAGAAGTGTATACGCACATCTATAAAATAGTAAAAAAAGTCCATTTATCCGATGGAAAGTATTATATGTAAAAATTCATAAATTCTATTAAAGTTTATACAACTCAAGAATGAAATTGAGAAGAAATTTAATTTAATTTTTCATTTTGGTATGAATAATTTTCATTCAAAAATTCTTACTAAATTCTCATATTTATTAAAAATATTCAATTTTAGTTAATAAACTCCTACAATACACCTATCACATATATTTATTATATTATTATGAATAATATCTTCCTATTATTTACTTTAAAAGATAATTTTGTTATTTTATCGTATCTTTTAATTGTCAACATTTTTACCACAATACATATACATATTACCGTTATACATATATGGATTATAATAACTTTAAGTAGTATTAAAATTTCTTTGAAATTAAACACAACTTATTATTTAATAATAACAAATACATAAAATTTAAATATCTATTTTCTCAGAAAATTTTAAAATTATACATATATATATATAGAGAGAGATAGAAAAACATCTAATAGATTAAAATTCCTTTTGTTAACCGCAAATATCCTTTAAAAACTTTGAATTTAAAACACACACAACTAACGATCTCTCTTTTCTGTTTAAGATCAAAAAATTTAATAATATCTTAAGTACAACGTCTATACCTCCTACCTATCTACAAATTATATATATATATTGTATATCTTAATAAGTATATACAATTGAATTATCATCATACTGCACACACAATATAATTATATAAATTTTGGAAAATTTGTCATTTTTTACTGGAAAAAAACCAAAAATTTTAATGAGTTTGTTTCCTTCCTCACCAGCATCCCCTATTACTAAATTTGTAAGAAAAAACCTGGAGTTAATTTTAATAAAAACCACATTTTCTCCTAAATGGAATTTTCTTTTATATATTTTCTATCTATATAATAATAAAGAGAGCAACCAAAAATTAAAGGGATTCTATATTATATTTTCTAAGGATTCATCATCTATATCACTTATATCTGTAGGGATTCAAGCATCCATCTGGCATTCTATATAGAAATAAATATATTTTAATATTCCATAGTAATATGTATATATATATGTATAATATATGTATAATTTATAAAACAAGTAAATTAAGAAATGATGATTATAATAAAGACAATAGCCACATAAACATTTTATAAATGGATGCTACTGCCATTTATATTTGTCTAGTGAATTTATGTTGTTTTTTCGAAATGAAATAAATTCGAAATAAATTCACTTTTAAATTTTATTTTCCAAATTAAAAAATTTAATTCGAAGCCCTTTCTAACTTCTTATATATGAAATGGAAATCTTTTGTGGAAATAAGGGCAAATATTCCGTTATATATTGTAACGTAATATTGTATAATCTCTTTTGCAGTAAGTTTCCTTACTATTAAATTGTGATCTCTATGTGATCTCGAACTTGTGCCACTTAAAGTCAGGAGCAATCCATCATTTTTTCTATATTAAATCGGAACAAGATTATTGGGGTTTTATTAATTCAAATTCAAAATAAATTTGTTACACCCAACTTTCAATAGCTAATAAAGGTCAATAGTTCTATAGTTACACAAAGGAGGAGAGATAGCTTACTTTAAGCTTACTGAAGTTTTGGTTCTTCCGGTTACAATTTTAATTTTATTTATTTGTAGAAGTTATTTTCACCTGTTCTCATAACTCTTATGCTTTGCTGCATACCTAAGGTCATATCTATCTACATCATTATCATGTGGGAAATACCTTTGAGGTTAATTTTTTGTAGAAATTTTATATGAATTTTCTAATTAATTTTAATCGAAACCATTTCAGAGGAAGGTTTTGTCAAATTCCTTAAAATACTATATGGCGACTCTGCCAACACAAATAACTGGAAAGAACAGAATAACTAGGGTCTACATACAAATAAAAACTACATTATAGATGAATCGCCAGGGATATCAAAAGAAGAATTATTCGATACAAAAGTTACAGCCTTTAGAAAACGTAATTAGATAACATATGAATTGTGGAACAAATAACCCTAGAAGAATATGAAAGAGGCCACATCCAAAATTGCAGAATAAAGAAGCGTAGAAAGAAAAAAATAAAGATAGCAAACTAGCACAACTGTACACTAAAATCAAAGAACTATTATACAGGATTAATATCAATCGTAGAAGATAAAAGCAAATAGCACCCCCCTGGTAGTGGTGGAATATTCCTTGGAAATGCAACGAGCAGTTCTACAAGCATATTATAAAAGAACCACAAAAAGACAATAACTAAGATATTTGTAATTTAAGAAGAAAATCTCTTTAAATTAAGGGAAACAAGGGTGTTGCTCAGGAAAAACCTGACGTGTTATGTCACCAATACATTAAAACAACGATAACAGTCACCAAGAAACAATAGGTACAAGTATAGGTACAATTGAACAAAAAATTAAAAAATGCCTTCTTTTTCAATCATTTGAAATAAATTTATATTCAAAAAATATAACTAAATTCCTACAACTCTAAATTTAATGTATAATGGGCTGTTCAACCAGACACAACGAAAAACGTCATCAGCCAAGTGAACTTCCAGAGCAATGAAATTTTGAAGGAAGTCGCAACAACTATAATTGTACTATTCATCTACGAGACCATCATCAATTACTACAATTTAGTTTCATAAGGTTTTTACAATTAAGGCAGTTCGAACTTTCTTACCTCGCTGAATCTGCTAAAACCAGCTTAATTTATTTAGTAAGAAAGTGAATATCTAAAGGATCCGGGAATCTTTTATACCTTGACGACTAGTATTATCATATATTTATTGCATTATAATTTATTAGAACTAAACAAATTTATTACCACCCCTTTTCTCCTAATAAACTCCTAGTTCGATCTAACACATATTTTCTAAACAAATATAATTTAACTTTTTAATCCTCCTTAACTGTTATATGATTTGGCAATTTCAATTACAAAACCCAAAAACATGGACTAGTTACTTCTACTTCTACATTCATACTTCATTAGTGTTTTTTTCCAATTCGATTATTTTTCTAAGTTTTTTCGTTTTTGGGTTTCTCACACTTGGTGGCAACCTTCCATCTCTCTCTTTCCTTCCTCTATTTTGTTTTTTTTTTTTAATAAAAATGTCTAAAAAATGTGCTGCCATCTAAACCAAAAAATATTCATTAAAAATAAAAACAAACAAACAAAACCCCAAAAAATTAACTTGAACGCATAAAGTGTAAAAAAAACAAAAACTATGAAGAAAAACCAAATTCAATTTAAGTTCTTCTAAAATAAAGATATTGTACTTAATACACTTATATAGACAATCTACTAGTATATAATATACTTAATGATTCTTACTATTTTTATTTATATCAATTAAATTTGAATTTGATTTATAAACATTATTCTTTCCCTCTCTCATTCTTTTCATCTCTCTTTCTCTTTCCAAATTATTAAAACTTTAAGCAGTTTTCATTTATTTATAACTTTTTTTAATTTACTTTGGAAAATATTTGAAAAATTTTTTTGAATTTATATAAAAAAGTGAGCAATGTCTCCAAAAAAACAAAATATAGATAATAAACACTCATTTTATGAGGTTAACCACAAGATACACAACAACAACAACAAAACAGGAACAAAATATTGAAAAATAAAGGGAAAATATTGGGTACATGCAATAAGGCCAAATAAATATTATTGGCTGTATTCAAAAACAGGGTTGTACTCTTTTTCCAGAATATTTATATATATGTGTATGTCAGATTCCGAATTAGGATTTTAGAGTTGTATTCAAAATCAGGGTATTCCCCTTTTACAAAATATTTATATATGTGTGTATATGTGAAATTTTGAATTAAGAGAGATTTTAGACTTGGATTTAAAATCCGGATTGTCGCTTTTCCAGAATATTTATATTCTGAATTAGGATGGATTTTAGAGTTGGATACAAAATCAGGGTATTCCCCTTTTACAGAATATTTACATATGTGTGTATATAAAAGATTTTAAATTTAGAAAGATTTTAGACTTGGGATTCAAAATCTGGATTTTCACTTTTCCAGAATATTTTAGAGTTGGATTCATAATCAGGGTATTCCCTTTTTCCAAAATATTTATGTACTATAAAATCTCTTCTGACCTGATTCAGAATCTGGTATATTCACATAATTATAAACTGGATTTTTAAATATATATAAATATTCTGGAAAAAGCGGCAATACTAATTTTGATTTATTTCATGTTTAAAATATTTTTGGCACTATTTCTTTATAATTTTGGCTTTATTTGTTTTTCAAAAAGTTTTTAAGCATGAAATAAAACCGAAAATTAAGAAATTATGATTTTAATTTTATTTCAAATGTAGTATTGAAATAAAGCCAAAAAAGTGCTATTTGGCTTTATTTCATATGGCCTTATTGCATGTATCCAAAATATTTACAAGATACAAAAACAAAAAAAAAATATAAATTTTCATTTTTCACGTTTTTAAATATTATAAGAAAAAAATTAATAGAAACAATGGTTGGTTGATTCTTTCTAACCATAAATTTAATATAGAGAGAATATGTATATAACAGAAGAAAATTCATATATATGTATATGTATAAAAGTATACAGGGGAATAAAATACTTTCCATTTTTTTGGTAAAATACAGCACACAAAAAAGGGATTTAAATTTCGAAGAATATGATAATTTTCTGATAAATTTGCCTAAAAAAAGCAAAATAATAAAAACACAAAATACTAGAAGAACCAAATATACAAAAATAAGAATATTCAAAAATTTATAAAAAGATTAGAAAGGAAATATATAGAATTAAAATGCCTTTTGATATTATAATTAGTTTTTCTTTTTAATTTATATAAAGAAAATGAAAAATAAAAAATTTCCATAAAATTCTTGTACTAAGGAAATTTTCATTTAATATTAGGTGCACAGTTAGGGAAATTAATTTAAAAGCACTTATCATATTAAGTTTATATGAATTATAATCAATTTTAATTGTAAAAGATTTAATGTAAAGCTGTTTTAATATAATTAGGAAGTAAATGCAGCAAATGTAATTCAGAGCCACTTATCACCAATCCAATAATAGAAATAATCATTATTTTAATAAGTGAGTATTTTTTACTAATTTTATTGAAATTTTGTTAAATTTGGTTTGAAAATTATTATTTAATTATTTGTTTGTCAGTTGTTACATTAAACATGGTTTTTATTATTAGATTATTAATAAGTTTTTAGAGCAATATGGTCTAGAAGAAAACAAAATACTTATTGGTTATTTATTACCTAAATTATTATCTATTGCCCCTAAACATATGCAATAAATTAGTTTCCAAAAAACTACATTATGATTCTACACCCATTAATCCAAAATAAAAAGATTTCATATGGGATATATAATTCATATTAAGTAAGAATCTGTTAGTGAATTGCAAAAATTAAAAAATGCTTTGTAGATATTATTAAAAGATACATATATTTCATAGATAATAATAGGTATTAATAGAAAGGAATAACTGCTACTCAATCCATTATTAAAAAAATTCGATTTAAAAGAGAACTGGACAATTCAAAGCAAATTATTAAAATTAAAATTCTTATTTAGAATTTCAATTTTTTTAAATTACTCAGTATCATTTATCAGACTTGATTCATTTTTGTACAATTTTAACACGATTATTCCAAAATATACTCTAAATGTCCCCCAATTCTCTTAATATATTAATTTTTTATTGTTTAAAGAAATCGTATTCGTTACAACTTCACATGCATTTTTAAATATTGATTAATGAGAGTACAACCCACTTAATTAATTGTTACAAGTTTAAAATTAATTTTATAAAACATTTAGCTTTTTCTAAACTACACTATTTTATTGTTCCCAATTTAAAAAGTTTATTACTTAAAAAAGATTATTAAAAATGTGTTAAATTTTATCCAATTCTAACAAGCTATAAAAACCAATATAAGTCAATCCCTTGCCATCCGCAAACTTTTTGACTACTCACATAAAATCCACCATATCTATCATCTGTTCATTCATTTTTCAGCCAAATCATTTGAGGAAAAAAGGACAATTACCAGGGCAGTTAAGTGCTACATTATATTTATATTTCGTTAATTACTTTTCACAGTTTTACTCAATTAAAAGCGATCTTGTGCCTATTTTGCAAAACTTGTAATTCACAATTGCAAAACTGTAAAGTCTGTATCTATCACATTTATTTCTCTAAAAATTGTTACAAGTTCACACAAATTGGATATTTTTAAAAATAAAAGTTTGTAAAACGCCTTTGTTTTGATTTGTTCTTTTTTAATAAGAAATTGTAAATTGTAAAAATTATTTGTTAAAATACAAGTGTTCAATTAAAAAAGTAAAAATGAATTACTACCGGAACTTGCATTTATTAAATATCTATCAGCATATCACGGAAATTTACGTATCTCTAATCACTTACTGTTAAAATGTTCTAATACATGTTTTTTTCAACTCTTAATTAAAATTACGTAACTTTTCCTTGTAAACTAAAATTACAAATTTACAAATTATAAGTACAATTGTAAAAAAAATCCAAAATGCAATTGTACTAGATTTTCAAAAAAATTTACAATTGCAGAAATAATTTGTAAATTATGTATGGTATAACCGAAATCTTGATAAATTTTTATCAATTTGTAAAAAATTTCTTAACAAATTGTAAAATTGGTAAAATAGTCCAAAGTGAATGGAATTTAACCACACTTTTATCTTAACTTTTCATTCGAAACCAAATATATTAAATAACAATTTAGTAATTCATACTTTGCGTTTTTCTATCTATAACGGCTGGATGGCACAGTGGTTAGAATGCCGCACTTTCATCCGAGAGGCCAAGGTTCGAATGCCAATATAATTGAAAAAACTTCCTACCTTCTTAGACTTATTTTTTGATTTAACTCAGATACCCAATTTGCTATTGGGTTCAAATTAATGACTTAACCAATAATTAATAATTTTATTTTTATTTAAAATTTTATTAATATAACAATGTAAACAAATATAAACAAATTATTTATTAAAATAATATAACTCGCAGATACACAAATACCTTATGTAATTCAAATATAAAATCTTAACAAACCATGAACAAATTTTATGATTGTATTTATTGAAAATCTAAGACGTTTTTACATAATATAAGATCTAGTACTATCCCATGGTTAAACTGAATAGAAACTGTCATATAAACTGTTATATTATTGTTCTAAAAGCAATGAACATAATATTACCCGCTTGCCCCAATATGTTACTATGGACACCCTTATTAACAGTTAAATAAATTTTCAATCATTAAAAATTGTCTCTAGAATTTATCAACAAACTGTAGTTATACCCTTTTTTTTTTTCCTCAAAAAATTTTCCTTTATTTTTTCCCAATTATTCTAAAAATTTATTACAAAAATAGAATGTATTTTTGGTTTGATATTTTCCAATTTTTAATAGACACACACACACACAATATAATAAAAAGACAAAAAGTTCCTATTTAAAATACAATTTACTTTGTATTAAATAATATTATAATTTAAATATATAACAATACCTTCATCAATTAGCATTAATTTATTTATGAAAAACCAAAAATTTTTTTTATAAAGATAATAAATCATTAGACAAATATATTTAAATATTATATTCCTATATTTCAAAAAATTTAACAAATTTTTCCATTTATTATTCTTTTGTATTTTGTATTTTTTATTTTTTTATTTATTATTATTTTTAGTACTCAATAATCAAAGTTAAAGTATTTATAAACATGCTATAAAGTTACAAGTCTTATAATTATTGACAAAAAAAAAACAAATATAAAAAATCAGAATTGTCCCAGACTTATAAATTATAACAAAAATGTATATATATATATACATTTCATGTTAATGTAAAGCCCCTAATGATTTCAAAATGACAATAATTCACTTGCCCTATTCTTACTGTATATTTTCTGATTTTAATTTAGGGAGCGCCACGAAATCCCAAAAATAAAAATCTTAAAATATCAAAATCCCAAAAAAAAAGTTTCATATATATCAAAACCACCAAATTTCAAAATCTCAAATTACAAAATGACAAAATACCAAAATCCTAAATTTTAAAATCCAAAATTATATAAAAATCCCAAATAAAATAAAAATCCCAAATTGAAAAAGATTAATTTTATTTTAGTTAAATATAAAATCTGGATTCTTTGTGTTTTCCAAAATATATATTCATAAGATATTCTCCCCTCCCCCCTCTTTATAATTAATAATTAGTTGACTTATTATTTTTGAAAAAAGTTAGGAAGGATTTCAGACTTTATTAGGGATACAAAATCAGGGGTCCAATTATTAGTTTAGCGGAGGTTTTGAGGCGGAAGCCCCATTAAATGCTCTGTTGCTTACTTATTATTTATGAAAAAATGTTAAGGAAGGATTTCGGAGTTCAATGCAAATTAGAATTAGGGTTTCAATCATTTGTTTATCGAGCGTTTGAATGCTTTGTTTAAATTTTTGAAACTTCTTTATTATTCTTAAAATTAGGCTTTAACGCTTTTTCCAGAAAATTTATATGCCCTACTGCTTCAGGTTTATGTGAATAAGTGAGATTCTGTATTAGGAGTGATTTAAGAACCTCTTTTTGTTGACATAGTTTGATAGTAATATAGTTCGATTCAAAATTAGGGTGGTTCCCCTTTTCCTGAAGGTTTATATTAGATGTATATGCGTTTTATAGTTGGATCCAAAATTAGGGTTACACGCCTTTATGTGGTTCAGAATATTTATATGGTTTGTGATTTTGGTATGTGGAATTTTAGGATTTCGTATTTTGGGATTTTGGTATTTTAGTATTCGGACTTTTGGAATTTTGGGATTTTGATATTTTAGATTTTGGACTTTCAGAATTCGTATTTCGGGATTTTGGCATATGGGATTTCGTGACCTTTCCTGTTTTATGAAAAATTAAAATTTTTCCTCAACATAATTTACTTTATTTGTTTGTGGTAAAAAAGAAAAACAAATAAAGAAAAGTTTTTCATTTTAGGAACAAGTAAAATTGTGTGTAAAAAATGTTAAATTGTAAAAAAAAAAAAAAGCAAAAAATACAAGAACATAAAAAAAAAAAATATAACTGATGAATTTCAAATTGTTAAGTTAAACATTTGTAATAGTCAAATAAGCAGAAAATGGGTAAAAACGTTTCTTATTTTTTTTTTTTTTTTTTTTTTTTTTTTTGGGGTTTTAAATTACCCAGAATGGAAAAAGATTAGAAACAGTTGCGGTTTTTATTCAACATAAAATAACAACAAAAATAAACAGAAATCAAAAGAAAATTTTTGTAAAGAAAATTTTTTTTATATTTTTCTTCTTTAAATTTCGTAATAAAAAACAAATATTTTTGTTTAAGTTTCTGAAAATTTTAATTTTCTTTTAAAATTATTTTTTTTATTTATCTCACATTAAAAAAGTTGTTTTTTAACTTGAAGTTAAAAAAAAGTGGAGAAATTTTACCTACACAATATTAAAACAAACTTAAATTTCACCTGAATCCCAAATATTATGAAAACTTGGGATCACCATTTTGGATAAACACTAAAAAATGCCACAAAATTATTTTAATAATAATAAAGCCACAAAAGGCTTATTTCAAATAGTACAAGGTCCCGAATTAAGAAATCAGAGGAAGAAGTAGATGAATATTGTATTAAGATCCAAAAAGTATGTTACATAAAAGGTACTCTTGTTAAAAATACTAGAATATGTAATTAAAAAATTCCATAAAAACGAAATGACGTTTTAAAATGACAGGAAATGGAAAATTAGCTATTTTCTTTTTCATTGAGGAATTCCTTAATGAATAGTTGTCAATTGGTAATTAATGGGGTTAAACTTATTATTAGACCTAAAAATTGTTATTATATCTAATTATGTTTTTTATATTAGCTTTCTGAAATTAATTGGGCATACATAAATTTTGTCTATTTGGGGCACAAAATTGAGGACTAGGTTTTTTCAAATTAAATTATTTCGACTTCTGGATCACAAAATACATTTGGGAAGGAATTTCTAAATAAAGGATCAAATTTATTTGATAAGGGCGAAATTCATTTAAAAGGGTATATAATATTACAGAGCAGAGCATATAAAACTAAGAGATTTTGAATATTTGGATATAATTTAAAATTATTTTATAGGAAGAAGCATCACTAAGAATACATATGTACATTTAGTGAACCTAGTTAATTAAAAACATTTTTTATGTTAACAATATTACTATTTGAAAATTAAAACATTCAATAAATAACCAAATTGTTTCGTCCATTGTTCAATCAGTAGAGCTCCTCTGTGAGACCAGACTGAACATTTACCAGATAACTTCCTAAAAATTTCTTCAACTCACACAACCTTTCATAACTTAACTTAACTTGTTTTAAGAGGAAATTGCATTTAAAATTTCTTTTGCAAAACTTTAGAATAATTTAAACCAAAGAAACAACTATATGGTATTACACGCAAAGCATTGTTAAGAATTTTTTCTATTGCTTGAATTTCATTATCAGGAGTAAACTACTCTTTACTACTCTCAGCTACTCCCAGCTACACCAGTCTTTAAGAAAGAGTAGATGATAGGAGTAAATAGATAAGCTAAAAAATTTCCGACAGATGTCTTTAATTTAAATTTTTCATAATAGATGGATTTTTATTTGAATAGGTTATGTTAAATCATATTTTTTATTAGATGACCATTAAGCACTTTTTCCAATTTAAAAATATTTTATATATCACCAATAAACAACCTTAATTTTTCCTTTTATTTTCAATTTCTATAAATACTTCTCACATGACAGATAGTTTTAAAATGACAAATTTATGTATGACACCTGGCTGTATGACTTCTGACACAAGAAATTGGCATTCCATTTACAAACTACTTCCAGCTACTATTCGGCTACTCATTTTGCTTAAGGGAAGGCATGTATTCTATGAATCTACTCTACATAATTCTTTTTATATTTCCAAAATACCAATTATTAGTACATTTCTTAATTTAATCGTATTTCTAGGCTGGAAGGAAAACTCAGTCTAGAAATCCGATGCTTCTACAATTATAAGTAGTTATTAAAAAACACATCAGTTTATAAAGACAACGGTTGTAGTGTTAGCTATATATTCCTGATTTGCACTTCTAAAAAACATCGTATAACAATTTTAAAAAAATACTCTAATACAAAATACTCCATCTAATTCTAAATGTAACCGAAAGTTTAGATTTAATTCTGCAATTGTAAAGGAAACCATTACGTTATCACTTATATTATGTGGAATTAAATACTTCTAAAACCTTAGTGTTAATATACCTAAGATACGAAAAGATACCTGATATACCTAATAACATATTTTCAAAGCATTTAAAAATATAAAAAAAATTTCAACAATACAAAGTATAGTATTTCATATTTGTTACTATAGTAACACATGAAATTCACTTTTTCAAATATCAAACTTTAAAAATTAGAAAATATTAAATCCCTGCAATTTTAACAATACATAAGATTTTCATATCTATTAAAAATTTTTAGAAATTGTCTTGGGGGATGTTAATCGTAGAAAACTTTTAGTTTCAAATTTTTTTTACAACAAAAATCATACACATATGATAATGCATAAAAGAAATTTTCCCAAAAGTAGAAAAGACTGCAATTTCTATAAATTTCCTGTAAAAGTTTTCTTTTTTGTTAACATACAAAATCTGTTCTAAACATATTTTCTTTTATATATGTCATCTATTTATTTAAAATAATTTTCTAAACACATACCTACATATATATTTTTTAGAATTTTCCAAATTTTTTACCTTCGGGTTTTTGAAATAAAATTTTAGAAAAACTTGTATTTAATGGGCTAATGAACACACACACACACTCAATTTTTGTTTTTTGCGGAAATAAAATACATTTGTTCAAATATTTTATATTTATTTCTTTTGAAATAATAATGAAAATTCATGTATTTGTAAATAGCAAGCAAACTGTTTATATAAAACTTTTATATCAAAATGTTTAAAAGAGGGGATTTCTTTTCCATCTTTCCAGTACAAATTTTAGAATCGACTTTAATCTAATTTCTCAATAAGATAGACACTAGAAACTTAAAGTTCTAAACACAGCTCAAAACTGGATGGCAGTGTAATATATTAATTCGATTTCTTGCCTTTAGTAATATTAGTATTACCCTCGGCTACATAGGCCATTACGGGAGATTTCTTGATTTTCAAAAACATTATTTTGAATTTTCAATCATTGCATATTACTAGGATGAATTAAATTTTTATAAATCTACTTTTGCATAATTCTAAGATGAGTTAATTTTATTAATGAATTTTCTAAGGGTTTACAAAAATTTCAATAGGATATTAAAATTTTTGATTCGATACATAATTGGATAACGTAGATAATCTATAATATAAACAATCAAATTAATAAAAAAATCTGAAGATTTTTCAGCTACTAAATAGATAATTCAACAAAATCCGACAAATACAATGAAACCCCATCTCAAAGATACAAAATTTTTGCAATTCTTTAAAAACTCTTTAAATAAGGACGAAGTACTAAGATTTTAAATTTATAAATCTGATGGAAATTTTGAATATAAATACATTAATTTTAATTTTATTCTTCCCACAACATCAAACAATTCAAAACCCAGAAGCAATGGTATTTTATCAGTCATTACACATGACTCATAGATACCTCCCCTACCTACTTTTACTCAAATTCAAATTAAAAATATTCTACAAAGTATCATAAATCATAGAACTACAAGAGCTTTGCTACAATACCTACTCAATTAGTATAAAACTGCAAAATTCAAGGATACTATACAATATACATATATTTAAAATATCACTATTCTCCCACATAAATGTCATGTTCTTATATGCAGTCAATAGCACCTACCATATATCATAATATAAAGATTTTAATTCCATCAATTTACAAAATTACAAAATTATATTTTTTCAAATTTAATTCCATATAAACTCCCTCAAAATAAATACCTTATGATTTATTTACCATTTACATCGACTAAAAATCCATTTTAATCCATAAATAATATTTAACATTTCAATTAAAATATACAAAAATAATCATAGTTGAATAATTTTTCAATCATTTATTTACTTACAAGAATTTTAAATGTCAAATTTAAAAAACAAAAACAATTTTCAATTTTATTTCCAAGTCAAGTACATTAATTTATATATTTTATTGGAAGATATATTTTACCTTCACTTCAACTCTTTTCTTTTTTTTTTGTATTAATCACTCCCTCTCTCACCCACTACTCTGTCTCCATTTCAAAATTTAAGAATAAAAATTTTTACTTTAAGCAACAAATGAACTTCATCTTCTCTACCTTTACACAATACTGTAAATTTCGAAACCTTTCAAAAATAATAAACAACAACAGAGAGAGAGAGCAGAGCAACAATAAAATATATGACATATGACAATTTGACAAACATTACATTCCAAAAAAAAAAATAAAAAATTAAATAAAATATGAAAAATACGAAAAAAAAAAAATAAGAAAAAAACAAAATAATAAATTGTACAAAAATAAAAAAACAATTCGTTCATTTTCAATTTTCATATTCATTTTTGTCTCATCTCTTTTACTCTCATTATCTTCTACTTTTTCTCGTAGAAACTTAACAACAATTTGTTGATTAATTTAAATACAACAACAAGAACATTATAACATTACATGGAACATAAAAACAAGAACAAAAACAATAACAACAAAAACAACAGTAACAATAATAAGAATAATAATAAATAATAATAATAATATAAAATAAAAATGTCATATAAAATGAAATATGTGAAGGATTAAAAAAAAAAAAAAAAAATTCTTTTTCTCTTTCTATTTTTGGTTTTGTTTTACTTTTGTTTTTTGTTTTTTTTTTTTATAATATTAAATTTGAAAAAAATTTTTTCCAAAAAATAAAAATGAAAAAATGTTATTTTATTATTTTATATTAAATTAAGCATTAGTACTTCTCTGTCTAATAGTATAATATAGTAGTGGGTTAATTGATATTGTTGTTATTGTTGTTGTAGTTATTATTATAAATAGAAGTTTTTTATTTTTATTAAAATAAATTATTGGACTCGTAATTTTATAGTGGTCTAATTGATATCTCTGAATATTATCAATAAAGTAGAACTTCCAACTTTAAACATAGTCAAATAAAGTAAAGTTGGAAGTTCTACTTGTATTTTCAGAATTAACCTAATTCTGACAGACAATCTTATTTAGCCCAATTTAATCTAGGTAATTTTCTAATCTGAAGGAATATATATTGCCCCTAATTCGTCCCAGCATAATAACTGCTACATCTAACTGTTACATCTTCATAAATGATAAGTTATTATGGACAAGCATAGGTCATGGGCTAGATAAGTCCATTTAAAAAAAATAAAGCAAATATAGCGCATACGAATTAACAAATGTCAAATATGTCAAATGTCAAAGTATATGAATTAAAAAATAACAAATGTTTAAAATACCTGTTAAGATTTTGTATTCGACTAATATAATTATTATGGCAAAGAATTTACGACCTTTTTAAGGAATTGAATAATTTTAATTGCAAAATCAAGTGACAGTTTATTAATTCGAAATTTGTGGAATTAATCAAATGCAGTTCTAACCTCATAATCTATTAAAACATTAAAATCATATGTCACACAACCTATGTGTAAAGTAGCTTAAATTAAAAGTTTCTTTAACCTAATATATATACCTCAGTACAACTCAACATTACTTCTAATAATAATAATAATAATAGCAATAATATATACAACATATATATACAACTTGACATTAATTCTATTAAATAATTTAATTGACATTCTTTAAAAACACATTTTTCATATCCCAAAACCAGTTTTTTTGCAATTACAACATTTTCGTATTTAAAGACCTATATATTTATATAAAACCATTAACTTAATGAATATACACAAACCTACAATATAATTTAATTTATATGTCAATTATATCTAACATTTACTTTCTCTTTTTAACTTTTGATATAATTAATTTATCTTTATATATATATATTTTCTGTGTTTTTATCCTCCCTCACAAAACTGCCACCCATATCTCAATACATAAGCAAGTAAACACACATTTATATACAATAAACTATATATATATATATATATATATGAACACACATCTTGTAACATACATATATACATGCAATGAATGGATATAATTATATGTAATTTATATAAAAAGATTATAACAACTATTTGAAATAGTGCTATAAAATGCATTCTCCAAAAAAAAAACATATTACATATGTTCAGTATATATATATATATATGAATTACACACATATTTATCTACGTATATAAATATTTTTTTATGTAAATTATCTCTTTTTATATTTTCTTTCAATTGCACATATTGTCAAACTCATGCACAACACAACAATTGTTTGTGTGCATTGAATTTTTCCTTCCTATTTATTATTCTTTTTTTCATATGTATTTGTTTTTTAAAAAATATTATATACAGTTTTTGTTTTTAATTATATATATAGATATGTACGTATATATTTATATGGAATAATATAAATATTAGTTATTTTTATTCTTTTTAAGGAGAAAACTCTATTTACAATTTTACAAACATTTTATGGGAATTTTTTTATTATTCTTTTAAATTTGAATTTATCAAATTTTCGGAAATAACTTTTTAATAACTCATTAATTACATATATTTAAATATATATATATTCAATTTCATTTACTAATTTAATTTGTTTTAAATTTCAATAAAACAAGAAAAAAACAAGGATGTAACGATTTAATTGGCCGGAACTGTATACGTTACAATATAATTAAAATAAATTATATATAAGAAATATATATATATAATTTTTATGAACTTCCATTTCAAGTTCAATTTATTTAAATATTTTATTAATTATTAGTTTTCATCCCTTTATATCCCCATTGTGATATATATCCGCAGGATACAAAAGGATTGTCCTCTTGTTTACAAATTAATAATAAAATACACTTTTAATCAATGACAACAGAAATGCTGTATTGCATATGTAAATAAAAAATACCTATACCTAAATTCTTTAACTTATAAATAATCTCTTTTCACACTCTCTTTTTCTCTCTCCCCTACAACCACCCTCTTGAATTTCAATCAAGCTTCAATTAAATCTGTCATCCAAGAGGGTGCAAATTAAAAAAACACGAGGGTGACATTATTTTCAACATGAGACGGAATTTTGATTATAATATAAATGGGGCTTTTGTTTATAACATTGTATGTAAGTGAAATTGCAAAATTACAAAACCTATGTTACATATCAAGGATTATTTACAAAAAAATATTGAAAATTTTTTGTATTATTGTGAATACAAAAAAAATAATTCACAATTCACATTTTTCAATTTTTTTCTAATTTACAATAATATAAAGGAGGAAGCACACAAAAGCACACTTTGGTAAGACAAATGCATTTCAATAAAATTTTCATTAAAATATGAACAAACATTTATATTCTCTGTTCTTTATATAATATATATTTATTTAAATATATATATATATATATATATATTTCATATATATGATATGATATGATGACGTATACTTATGAAAAATATCACTGAAATTCAACTGTAATAACACATCATTTATTTTTAGTATGAAAAATAAAACAAGTAGTAGTGAATGATTTTTCCTTTTTTTTTTTGTTGTTGTTTTTCTTTTTTACCAAGAACCAAAAAAAAAAAAAAAAACAAAAAATGGAAAATGAAAATTACATATTAGAGAGTAGTAGTAGTAGTAGTATTATAAAAAACGACTTCATATAAATAACATTAGGAAATTTTCAATTACACTATATAACTCAAAAAAAATGTTGACTGAATTGAACTTGGTTATTTTTTTTTTTTTTTTTTTTTTTTTATTTTTTATTTATTAGATTTTTTTTTTTGTATTTTTTGTTATTGTTGTTTTTATATTTTTTTTTAAAAATATGTTGTAGTCGTTAAAGAAGTTCTTGTCTTTTTGTAACCCGTATGTTGTTGTCGAAGTCGTCGCCGTCACCCTTGTTGTTGATTTGATGTTGTTAATGTTTAGTTGGTTGTATGTGTTTTTATTTGTAATATTTTTTTACAGTTATTCTGTTGTCGTCGTCGTAGTCTTTTATTTATATTGTCGTTGACGTCCTCTTTTTATTCTGAATATTTATTTAGATTGTTGTTTAGATTGTGTATACGTATAATAATAACGGTAAAAAAAAAACGACATTCATATGTTTTTTTTTTCAATTCTATTTATAAAAAATCATATGCATATTATTATCCTGTATTTTTATTTATATTTAAACACATATATCCTTAAATAATTTTTTTTTCACTTTTCTCATATTATTTTCATATATATATATGTATATATATTTTATTTTAAATTACACGACGCGTTACATATATATATATATATAAATATATATAGTTATATTTTGATTATTTGATTTTTTTTTATTTTTTATTTTGATTCCTTCTATACAATATAAATTTTTCTTTTATTTATCATCACTTTTTTTTTATTTTTTATTTTCTATATATACATAATGGATTTTTTTTTTATATATATTTAAATATACCTTATGTATATATTTATATATTTTATATATTTTTTTTCATTTATTTTAATTAAAGAACGTAAACAGAATTTTCAGAGCAATTTTTCACATTTTCACATGAAAATCAAAATAAAACGAACAAAATAATAAATATATTTTTAATAAAATTAATTTTCTATCTCTTTCTTTTTTATTTTAAGGATTTTTAGGAAATTATTATTTTTAATTTTTTGTTAATACATAGATATATCTTTTTATTTTGGTGACTTTGATTTTATTTATTAAATTCAAACAAAATTCCAAATTCGAAAACACAGAGGACCCCCGTAAAAATTGAAAAAAATGAGACACGAACGAACTGAAGACAAAATAAATTAGAGTTTGAAAAAAAAAAATAATCTTTATCAATATAAAATATATTTAATATATTTCTTTATTTATTAATTCTTGAAATAACTTTTTTATTTTATTTATATATTAAAAAAATATATTTTTTTTAATAAACAACACACACTTGAACTTATTCTCTGACTTTTTTAGGTATCTTTTATTTTATTTAACATTTTTTTTTAGCATTTAAATATTTTTTTTTTAATTCCGAAATAGTGTTATATACTTTTTTTTTATATTATTTTTTTTTTTTTACTTTGTAATGATTGTCAAAAAAAAATCGCGAATATTATTTTCGCCTGCGATAAATTTCATTGCTTTTTTTCTCTCCAAAAAAAAACATTTACACTCCGATGCAAAGTTTACTACTAAGTTGTAATTTGAATGTACAAAAAAATTTATACCAAATACCAATTTTTTTTTTTGTTGTGTTTATTGTCTTTTTTTTTTGCATTTTAATAATTTTTCAAGTAAAAAGGACCAAAATATTGTAAAACAAAGGATATTTTTTTTAAAGAGAAAATAACACTTTATTGGGAATAAATTGAATTCATATTTTTCAATTTTCTAGAAAGCAGGAGCAGGCAGCTCTAAAAACCTTAAAACTAACAAAACAAAGCAAAAAAAGTCCCTTTCAAATTCAAATTCAATATGTTACAAAATGTTATTTTGGTGAATTGTGACTCCTCCGAATTTATTTTAAAATTAAATTTCCTTTTTCTCTCATTTACTCTCTCTCTCTCTATGTTTTAATCTCTTTAGTACTACTTACTATACTAAATAAAAACAAAAGTCTAAAAAGTACTAAAAAATGACTTACACCTTTCCACCTCTACTTGTTCCCTCTCTCTGGAATCACACTCTCGCACTCTCTCTCTCTCTCTCTCTCATGAATGTAAATATAGATAAACAAAAACACACAATAATAATTTTTAGACTAATATTTTCCAAGGACTTAAAAGAAAAATAAAAAGTAAAAAAAAGAGTCACCCCCACCCATCCGTCCGATATTCCTTAAAAATTGTTAGTATAATATTTCCACATGTACAAATATTATATATACTTTATACATACACAAACAACCACACCACACATTAAATTCATGTTTAATTTTTTGAATGTGTGTATATTATATTTATTTTGCATTTTAAGACTCTTTTTTTTTTTTAATATGTAGATTGGATTGTATTACTCATTATCCGGTTAACCACCCCTCCCCTCCTTCTCAAAAAAAAAAAAAAGAAAACGTCGCGACACGAGTATAGAAATTGTTTGTATATAATTTAATAAAATAAAAAACAAAAATAAAAATAAAATAAAAAAGTCCTTTAGTACATTTTGGAACAAAAGTAAAAAAAAAAAATAAAAAAAGAACTGTTATTGTATGTAATTCTTCAATATAAAAATGTTGCCATAATAACCCTGACCATTGTTGAGATAAAATTAAATATATATATATATATATATATATATATATATATGTATGGAACGATGAACAACAAACTTGATACTCATTCATTCATATTGTATTCCAAAAAACGGATAATAACAAAAACAATAACAACAACTACTACTATTACAAATACTGTGTTTTTTAGTAAAAATGAGAATAAAATAAAAAAAAAAACAAAAGTGAAATGAAAAACACCACCAGGATAATGTGTTTTCTTTTTTTATTTTATTTCATTTTTTTTTTTTGTCTCAAGTCATATGCCAGGTAAATGATGGAGACATCCATGTTTTTTTTTTTTGTTTTTTAATGTTGTCCTTTGTTTTTTCTCGGATTTCTTTTTGTTTTTTTTTTTTATTAATGTACACAAAACGTACCTTTTAACTTTTTTTTTGTGTCCTTTCTCTAATATTTCAATCATGGGGAAAAAATAAAAAGAATTTAAAATTAAAAAAAAACAAAATTGGTTACGTATACAAGTTTAGACGAAAATAAAAAATAAAAACATTTTTAATAAAGAGTTCCTTCACTCTTTAAGACAACTGTCCCTGGTTCACTTTATCATTAACCGTTCAGATGTTGTTGTCTTTTCTTCATTGTTAAAATTACGACGTGTTTTTGTTTTTGCTTTTGTTTATATTTTAAAATGAAAATTAAGTGAAGAATTTGATATTTGAATATGGTAACACTTTTTAAAATAATTTTAGATGTTTTTTGAAAGGATAATTGTTTATTATGTTAGATAACATCAGTAATTTTAGTTTTTTTATGGATATTGACTTTTTTGTTTATTACTATGTATATTATATGTTACATACATCTGTACATAAATAGTTATGTTAATTATACCAATTAAAAGTTAAATGACAGATGTAACCTAAAAGTATGCAAATATTATTATAAATGTTATTGTTATAAATGATAAAAACAAAAATCGTGGAAATGATCTGACCGATAACTGAGTGGTTAAAGAGGCGGCTTTCCAATAGAAAAGTCTCGAGTCAGGGTTTCGGATCATATATAATAAAAATATTTAGTATATTATAATAATTTAATAAGAAGCCCAAATACCAAAAACGCAAAGGACTATTATAATATCAAGCAATATTTACCATTGTCTAGTACTAAAAATAAATAAATTAATAAATCCTGGAAATGGTGTTGGCGAGTGCCTTACTGCGTTTTTATAGCATTAAAAATATTTTTAATTAAAATTTCGTCAATCTATTATTAACGTCTTCTTTCAAATATTTTTTGACATGTTTTATTCAAATGGTTTTTTTTATAGAATAGTAATAAAACTTTATTAGTATTAAGTGAATTACTTAAAAATGGAAGTATATTGAATATAAAAAAAACTCTGTATTTTTAATTATTTTAAAAATTGACACTGTCTCATTACGTTTTACATTTAGAAATAAACAAACCACATCACCGTCACAATTTAAAATAATGGTAGGTCATAAAAATTCCACGACTTATTCCTGCTATAAATTATCAATTGATTTTGATTTTCATTTAACACTTTTTGCATTATCATTAATGCTTTAATGTGATAAAATATTTCTCAATTTTTTTTATACATTCATCTAATGGCAATTTTAAAATTCGAATTATTACAATAGTAAATTAAATAACATTTATTTGTATTCGAATATCAATACCAATGAATTTTACATTCAGATCCCAAATTCGGAATTCTTTCTAATTCCAATTTTCTTTACTCGGTAAAGACCCAGACACCTAACCATGTAAGAAATTTGCATCGCATATATTTTGTAATTTGAATTGCGACGCTTAAATCACATATATTTGTACGAGTTATTAGATGGAATCATTTGCTATACACTACGTAAGTCATGTTTAGAAAATATTGCGATAGGAATTTTTAAGTGGTAATATTGAAAAACTTCCTTATTCAGCACATGTTTCGTCCAATTTTAAAATAGATGTCGAAACAAAAAGAATATATCGAATTTTACAATTGCAGCCTATGCTTTATTATACCCGTATGACTATATAGTCCAAGGGTATAATAAATTTGCCATTACGTTTGTGACGCAGAGAAGGAGGGAGGGTAGATATAGACTCAAGTGTATGGATCGGATCAGAATCGAAAAATAAATCGATTTAGCTATGTATGTCCGTCCGTCCGTCCGTCCGTCATCACGATAACTCAAAAAGTAAAGGAGCTAGGATTATGAAATTTTCACAAATTCGTTTTTATGCAAAAAACGGAATCGAGTTTTAAATTCACCCATTTTGGTCCACGGGTTCGAGTACCTGCCATACAACTTCTAATTTTATATGAGCATTACTCTATACCTATGGAAGCTGCGTGTCTGAAATTTTGCCAAAAGTAGTTTAGTATAATGGCCAAAGTTACTGCAAAATTTGGTTGGTCTACTGCAGAGGGTTCGTGTACCTGCCATACAACTCCTTCTTTTATATGAGCTTTACACTACACCTGATGAAGCTGCGTGTCTGAAATTTTGCCAAAAGTAGTTTAGTATAATGGCCAAAGTTACTGCAAAATTTAGTTGGTCTACTGCTGAGGGTTCGAGTAGCTGCCATACAACTCCTTCTTTTATATGAGGATTACTCTACACCAAATAAAGCTGGGTGTCTGAAATTTTGCTAAAAATAGTTTTGTGTAATGGCCAATTACTGCAAAATTTGGTTGGTCTACTGCAAAGGGTTCAAGTAGCTGCCATACAACTCCTTCTTTTATATGAGCATTACTCTACACCTAATAAAGCTGAATGTTTGAAATTTTGCCAAAAGTAATTAACCGGATGATATAATGTATATGTTAGGTCATACGGGTATCCCAGAGTTGACACAGTCTACTCTACTACACTCTTCCTCGTTTTAATAATGAAATTACATGGAAATTCACCTTTGAAATTGACCTTTTTCGTCCTAATATATATTAATTTAAAAAAAATATTATGTTTCATATAATATGTATATAAATCGAATAAATTAGTATTTTACGTTTTTCAAAATTATTATTTAGAATAGAACGTTTGAAATTAAAATCCATAATATAATTTCTAATTGACAAAATTCAATTAAATTTTTTAATTAACCTTGGCAACACTTATTTTTATAATGTAACAAAAGTTCAATGAAATTTGTATTCAATCTAAAAAAAAGAAGCGCACACAACACAACAAATATATACATGTATACATACATACAATATTATTTTTTTATCCAGAATTATATTTTTTTTATTATTCTCAACTTTCTCCCCCGCATTCCCCTCCCAATAACTTTCTATATATTACACATTTACACACACACACACACACACTTACACACCTTACAATTTCTATTACCAAATCTCTAAATCCTAAGAGTTTAAAAATAACCACTATAATAATAATAAAAAAAAAAAAAATAGTAAAATGCCTGAGTTTAAAAAGAAAATAAAGTACAATTTTCTTTAATAAAATATACTTTTGCATATTTTAAGGTGTACTTTTGAGCAAGCGCACACTTCACAAGGATATTTACTCTTTATAATCAATTTTATCCGGTTCTGATTCGGAGCAATAAAAATCATAGGAAATTTTCTCCAATAAAGGTTAAATTTCTCTCCCATATTATAAAAACAAAGGGATTTTTGAGAAATTTTATTACAACTTTTTTTTTTAATCTACAAATTACAATGTCTCGTATATATGAAAATTCTCATATGACTCTTGTGTAAAAAATTATCCGGATTGTAAAGCATAAAAAAAAAAATAAAGACAAACAAATTTTTTTAGTACTTTAGAAAAAAAATAAAAAATAATAATATAATTACACGTTTACATAAAAAATTTTCTTTCATCAAAGAAAAATTTTATTATTATTTGTCGAGGAAAATATTTTGATTACTTATTACATTTATGAATTACGTTCCTTTTACATGTTTTTGAACTGCATATTTAAGATGAGTTTTTTTCTTTCAATCCTTTATACTCTAAGTATTTAAAAATTTCAAAAATTGATTAGTGAGTAATTGAAATTACATTAAAACAGTTACACAACAATTACATTTGACAGACTTTTTCATTTTTACCTTTTGTTTTGTTTTGATACCCTCGCATTTTATAAATTGTTGGAATGAATATATATATAGAAAAATGCAAAATAACAAATTTGTGTGATACACCTACACTCAGAAAAAATTTGAAGTATAATTTTTCATTTATATATTTATGACTTAAATATTTTGTATAATAAAAAGTTCCTGTCTGGAAATGTTAGAGGGATTAAGGAACAATGTATAACTGTCTATTTTATTTATATTGAATATATTAGGGATGATAGATATAGAAAAATATTTAGTTCGTTAGTCTTTCTGCTTGTCCGTCTTTATGTTCATCGGAAAATTCGAAAAATATTAAAGCTAAAATCATGAAATTTATAGAAAATATTTTTAAAGCTATTTGAAGGTTCTATTAGATCCGTTTTTTAGATCAGATCAAATTTTCAAGTACCCCCCTCCCCGACTACTAACTTTTTCATATAAAAATTTTTGCAAAAGCCTAATGAGCACAAATATATATAATTTACAATATCTATCATTTCAAACAAGATAAAAGATGTTTATTTGAAAATTGTATTTTAAGGCATTAATATAAATGGGACAACGAGTTTGC
>OY720444.1:60498068-60828662 GCA_963082915.1 Dolichopus griseipennis | reverse complement strand
TCACATATTTTTACACTACATATTAAATGTTTTTTTTTTTTTTTGTGCATATAAATTCTAATTAGTATTATTATATTTTTTTTAAAGTAATTGTAATAAAATATTTTTATTTCATTTTTAAAAAACATTAAATTAAAAGCAAAAAAATGCAATTAAAATAAACAATTTACATTACAGTATTACATATGTTCATTTTTTTTCATCTATTTTTGTATTGTTTAAAATTAACAATCCCATTTTTATAAAACAATTTGTTCATGTATTGTCATATTTATTTACAAAATTGTCTTACATATATATATATAAGAATAAACATTGATTTATGTTTAATATGCATGCACATATATGCACATTAGTAGAATATTTATTTTGTGTATATTACTTTTGTATCATTAAATGAATAGGAACAATTGTTCTTTTCTCTGTCATTTTGTTCTGATATTTGTTGTTGTTGTTTTGATTAAAAAAAAAATATACAAAAAAATAAAACTAATTTTAAAACATTAAAATGTCCTCAAGGACAATGTTATTCAAAAATCCAATCAGGCTTTTATCAATAGATATATGTACGAGTATATGCAAACATTTTATATTTTATATGAATTTTTTTATATTATTTTTATTCAAGTTTAACATTAATTATATTAAGACAATTCATATAAGTAATCGTATCACTTGTGTGAATGTGTGCACAGTTTACTTTTTAATATTGCATAAATGATATATGCAATTGAAATATAAGTATATCTAAATATGTACAAATATAAATAATATCTAAATTTTATTTTAAAATAATTTTAATAAAAAAATGATATTCCGAATATATATAAAGTGTTTTAAAAATAAATTGCATACTTTTGGGGCTTTAAAAAGTTTATACTAAAAAGAACATTAAATTGCACACTTTTAGGACATATAAAATCAATTTTGAGATTAGCTTAATATAAATGTATTAAATCATGAATCTGGAAATAGTTCTAAGCCTGGATAATTTTCGTAAATTTAAAATATATTAGTGATGGTAATAATGGATATTTAATTATCGTCCTTTTTGCAAATGAGAAGTAAAAATAGCAATTTCTTGTAAATGTAATTAAATCATGCTTTGAATTTCATTTTATAGTTTTAATAGAATCATTTTGAGTATGAGATTTTAATTTCAGCCTTTGAAGGCATTCAAAATTCTTTTCACTTAAGCACAATTATCATTCAAAAGATTTTTAATTAATTCTTCTGTTTTGTAAATATTTGTAAATGGCAAATTCGGAGTAAATATAAGGATAATAATTATATAAATAAGGATAATAGAGGTTAGAGCTAATAAAACTATAGGTGCAATCCTACAGCTTGGTATTTCATTAAAACTGTAATTAGTTTATTATTTTCTTTTCTTTTTTAGGATAAAAGTACTAAAAATTAAATTTATTAGCTTTAAAAAAAAAATTGTAATTAGTTTATTATTTTCTTTTCTTTTTTAGGATAAAAGTACTAAAAATTAAATTTATTAGCCTTAAAAAAAAATTTAAGCATTTTTATATACAAATACTACGACCCTGATTAAAATATTTATGACTTTAGTTACTACCAAAAAAGTAAAATATATAACAAAAGCGGTATATTTAAATGTAAATATTTGTATATAAATGAATACAGAATAATTTTTTAATGGATACAATATATGTATAATTATATTTATATAATGTCAGTCTAGTAAATACTTTTTAAATATTATGATGACTGATGATAATATATTTTATTTTAGTACACATGTATATACAAATAAATAGTTCCTATATATATATAACAATAATTAAATTCTATTTATATTAAACATATATTATGTGTGTATTTAACATATATCAAAATGAAATAGTGTAATATCCTCTCAATTTAATTTTGTATATATATATATATATGTACATTATTCTTATAATAAATTTTAATATGATTTTGTCATTTCAATATCACGTTTTAAATTTCTCTACAAATATCATAAAATACATAAAAAAAAGACAAAAAAAAAAACATCAAAAGAAATATGTATATATATAATTTACATGAAAAATATACAATTTCAAACAGTTCTGGCAACAATCTCCTTGAATATTTCACTATATTTGAAAATAAAATTACAACAACAAAAAAAAAACAATCATAAGGATGAAAAAATTTTATCTGTCAAAATGGAAATGATAAAATAAGCACATGACATGACATGTTCTCTCCTAAAATCATCAGAGAAGAGAGCACTAAAAAAGAGCATAGAAAAAAAAACAAATATCCTTGATCAATTTACAAATACATTAGTAAAAAAGTTTAATTTTGATTTTAGTTTTTATTTTCTCGAAATTTTTTCGAAATTTAAAAAGTAAAACTTTTTCGAAATTCTCTTTTAATTCATGTATGTGTGTAGAGAATTCAATTATATTTCCAATGTCATTTTATAAAGTATAAATTCAATTTTCGAATTAAATTTTCCATATTCGAAATTTTTAAAATTTTTCTTCTAAATAGAATACACTATAATAAATATATATATGTGTATATATATATTTTATATGAAAATATAAGATGAGAAATTTTGAATACATTCTGATGATGAAAAACTTTTTTAGTCTTCTTTAAGTCATCATACTCGAACGTTTTTTAGAAGTGCGCCTTGTACGCAATCTGGACGCGTTTGAATATGAAATTTTATTCAAAAAAAAGTACTTTCATTATTCCGAATAAAATTTAATTATAATTTTTTTTTTTAATTTTTAACAAAATATTTATTTTTTAAATTCCAAATATAGTAATAAATATTAATATTATATAATTTGGATATTTTTTTACTTCTCTTATTGTGAAGATTGTGGTCATTGTGGTTGCTGTTATTTTAATTGAATTTAATTAAATATTATTAAAAAAATACAAATTAAAAAAAAAATAAATATAATAATAGTTTTTTTTTTGAGTGATATTTTTTGTGTAATTACAAAATTTTTATTTATTTATTTTATTTTGAAATTAATATATAAAAAATAAAATAATATTCTGTTTTTTTTCAAACTTCGTTAATCGTAACTAGAAATACAAATTCCATTTTTTTTTTTAAATTCAAATTTCAAATTCTTACGTAAAACAAGAGAATGAAAAAGCAGAAGAAGAAATAAAACAAGTAAAAAAAATGTTAAAAAAAATAATAATAATAATAATATAAAAAAATATGTAGTAATGAAAAAATTGTGTCAATTTTTCTAACAACTTTGAAACAACTTTGTTACAAAAAAAAGTAAAATAGGAAAAAAATTGAAGAAAAACAACAATAAAATAATAGAAAATCTTTAGTAGTACAAACAAATATTTTTATGTAATACAGGAAAAACAAATTCAAAAAAAACTATAAACGAACGTAAATTTCAAGATTATTAACTAAAAAAAAATTTGAAGGTTTAAAAAGTACAAACATTATTAAATATTATTTTATTGCACAACTGTTTTTTCTGTTTTTTTTTCAAGGCCGCGTTTAAAAAACAAAATTTTCATCTTGACAATTAAGTGAAAATACAAATAAGAACATACATACAAACATAAAATAGAAAAAAAAACGCAAATAAACAAGAAAAAACTATAGTAAGAAAATAAAATATAAAAAAAAGTCCTTGATTATAATATTACAAAAAAAAAGGACATCTTTTCATTGCGTTAACGTATTTACGTATATATAGTACGAAGTAATTATAATTTTTCTATCCTTTGAAATCCTGTTTTTGTTTTTTGAATATTTTTTTTCTTAGATTTTAAAATAGGATGAAAGAATTTAAAAAAAAAATAAAATTTGGATTATCCTTAAAAATATTTCGTTTAATATGCTGATTATCCTTGGAAAATTTTTTTTTTAATTAAAAGCAAAAAAGAAAAAGCGAATAAAAAATTAACGAAAAATTGAAAATTTATTTTCTTTGGCTTTGAAATACACAATTACTATGACTTCGGATTCCAATGGTTTTTATTGTTTTTAGTCTTATTTTGCAATATCCTGTATCCTGTATTGAATATGATTTAATGTTAAAACTTACTCTAATGAAATTTAACACTAATATTTATTGAACGTATCTTTAATAAACGACTTTTCAATGAAATAAATATAAACTATTTCTATTATAAAATAAAATACATTTAAAATTTTAACATATTACTTAAAAAAAAAACTGTTTTCCATTTTTTATTCATGTAATTCCCAATTGTTTATTTAAACAATTTTCCCAAAAGGAAAATTTCTATGATATTTTATTACTTAAAAATTTTACAAAAAAAACCAAAGAAATAAAAATATATCACATTCTTGTTTTTTTTTTAATTTTTTTTTTATATATCCTTCTTATCATTATCAATATCATTATCATCATCATCATCATCATTATAAATAGCAACAATAACATCATCAACAGCCAAAAAAAAACACATTACAGAAATTTATTTTTACTCCAGAAAATAAAACATAAAATCTAACTTTTCTATATATCCTTACTCCTTAGTATACTCGTATGTCAGTGTAAAATATACACTGAAATTTTGTTTGTTTTATTTTTGTTTTTTTTATTTATCTATAAGTTTGATGTTGCTGCTACTGCTGTTGATGCTTATAATCAACATCAGAATAAGGTCATGTATTAAATAGTAGAAATAATAAAAATAAAAAATAAATTAAAATAGAAAAAAATTTTCATCTATTGCTATTAATTTACACATGTATGTGTATATGTATGTCATTAAACCAAGTTCGAAAATTCCGTCACATAAAGGATTTTTTCTTTCGTATGTAAAAAGAAAAGATTTCGTACGTCCGTATAAATACAATCGAAAAAAAAACTAAGATGAAATCGAAAGCTTTTTAATTTTTTATTTGTATTTTATACATTCTTTAAAGTTTTTTTTTGTTTTTCTTAAGTTTTTGTTTATTTTTTTTTTGTTTTTATTTTAGCAGAAGTGGAGTAAAGTTTATTTTTAAGCTTTCATAAAAAAACGATAAAAAACAAATAAAAACCAAATAATAAAATTCATTTTCGAAAATTAACAAATTGTTGGAAAATTTTTTTTTTATTTTCTTTTAATTTCGAATAATAAATATCAGCTTTTATCAGTGAATGTGTGTGTGTATATTGTGCGAGTTTAAATATATATACATGTATGTTTAAAAAATTATAAGAAAATTTTATAGAAAAAAAATAAAAGAGTAAAAGAGAAAGAAATTGAAAATTATTAAATTTTAGTTTGTAAATTAACGGTAAAACATGTTGTGTATTTTATAACAAAACAACAAACAACTACTAAGAAACTGTAAATTCCATTTTCTTCTATTTGATTATTTTTTATTTTCAAGTTTTTTTTTTGAACATTTTTTTAGGAATCCTTTAAAATTACTATTTATACTATATATAATATATGTGTATATAACGGTATATTTTAATATTGTTCTATTTTATATATATATATTTTATATATATATCATATTTGACTATAAGAGAATATTTATATTTAAAATAGTTTTGTTTACATCGTCGTGTATTTAAAAAAATAAATATTTACTTTTATACTAAAATTTTAGTTTAATTTTTTTTACAATTGTATTTTTTTACCGTTATAGAAGTGTCAAATTTTCTTTCATTGTGTTTTTTTTTTAAATTAATCAAAAAAAATACATATAATTTAATACACATCAAATAAATAATAATTATATTTAATACTGTATTTAATGTGTATAATATATAATAATAAATAAATGGAAATATATATATATATATATGTAAATGAGTGTATGTGTAATCGAATATAAAACGTGTAAATTATAATAAGAAAAAATCAAATAGTAAAAATAATATAACAGTAATTCTTATATTATAATTGTCAATGTCATAATTATTATATGAATATGAATATTTGTATTTACATTTATTATAAATATACTATATATTAAAGTGTTAGTGTATATGATTTTGTAAAATTTATTCTCCATTGTTTTGTAATATTTTTTTTTTGTTTTTTGGTGAATTATTAATGTGTAAAATTAATATAATATATATAAATAAATTAATATAATATATTATAATATATACAAAAAAATAAACAAAATTCTTACATACATATTAATTAGCGTTAATAAATATATTTTTCAATATATATAAAAAAGAAATAAAATAAATAATTAATTAATTAAATGAATAAATAAATAAATAAAAATGATTTTTGATTTTATATATAAAATTTATTTTTAATAATTTGATTATTAATATTTAATTTTAATATTTTTTTTTTATAATAAATTATTCATTGTTGTTTATAATAATAAATTGTTATTAATATTAATATAATAATAAAAAAATATATAATATTAAATATAAAAAATGAATATAATATGTAACAAAATGTAGCCTATTTTAATCTACATTTTAATTTATAATATAACGGACATATATATGTACAAATATTTGTTAAGAAGGATAGAAATAAAAAAAATAAAAAAATTATTTAAATATATAAAAATAATACTAAACTAATTAAATTAATTGTATATTGTGTAATTTAAAACAACCAAGTGTAATTAAACAATATTAAATTGCAGAAAAAAAAAACTTATTTGAAATTTTATAAAAATTAAGGACATTATTAATTGAAGGATTACTAAAAATATTCGTTGGTTAAATATTTCAGAAATAAAAGGTAGGTTCAATATTATTTAGAATATATAATAAATATTTTTCAGAACATTTAGTTAATAATTTAAACAATTTAAATAATTTAAAATTTCATAAAACTTTTTTAATGTAAACAAAGATTACGATGATAATTTTAGTATTCATATTTAAGTTGTTTTTATTTTAATTAATTTAACAATTATTTGGCTAAGCTTATATGAAAGTGATATTTAATATTTAAAGTTTTGTTGAAAAATATTAAATTTAAAAGAATTTTAGATTAAAATCGAGTACAAATTTATTAAAGTAATTTTAAAATAGCACTCAACAAAAAAAAAAAAAATGAAAAAAGATGAATTTTCAAAATAAATAATTTTCAGAAACAAGTTTAATCTATATAAGCCTAAAAGTATGCAATAAATTTGGAAAGTTTTTTTTATTATTAAGATTTTTCTTAAATTTAAATTTAATTGATTATTAAGATAATTATAAAAACAGTTTTAGATACAAAGATGTTAAAATTTAACGATAATTAAATAATTAAATTTCTTAATAATTTTTTATGGGCTTGTTAAATAAATTAAATTTTAAAAAAAAAATTTTAATTTTATTTTAACTTTTTTAAAATTTTAAATGAATAATTGTTTTTGACCTCTTCTGCTTTATAAGATTCAAGTATACAATAAAGAACCAAAATAATTTCAAAAATTCTTTTTCATTGTATTTTAAATATAAAATTTATTTTCATACATAATTACAAAATGTATAAATTTTATTAAGTGATACATATTTCTTTAAAAAATTTTAATTTTAATTCTTTGAATATTAAAAAATCCATTATGCATTATGGTGAATAATGAATTTTATGCAATTTACAAAAATGTGCATTTCATTGGAATCACTTTTGTAATAAAAACATAATTTTAATTATATTGTAGAAGAATGTCATAAACATTAATAATTTTTACTATTATATAATATCCAAAGAAAATATCTTTATTAAGTAATAAAAATTGTTAAAGTATTTTCAGGATTTAAATTTAAAATATTTTCATATTGTGTAATTTTTATGAAAAGTTGTTTTTAAGGACATTTGAAAAATACTTTAAGGATATTTTAAAAACATTTTTTGCTTTATAACTTTTAAACATTTATTAGGTCATTTTTAAGGATTTGAATTAGTTTTGTGGATTAATGTTTTCTTTTAATATTACGTAAATTTATTATGTGTGTAAAAATTTTAATTAGATTAATTTTGTATAGAGAAATGTTACTTAAACTATGTCTGAAGTGCATTAATTAATGAAATATTTGAATTCATTACTTTATTACAAATGATTCAAACAATTTGAGTCGTATGTACAAATAGATGCCATAATTCCATTAAATCCCGAATAAATTTTTAGATGTAACTAAAGTATTGAGTTTTTTTCTAGTTAAATCTAAAATTCAATATTGTTACTTCCAAATTTCAAGTTTTATATTGTATTCTTAGACATTTTACCTAAAATTAAAAATATAACAAACTATCTTAATTCGAACTACTATTGTTTTTCTAAATAATTTTAAGTTTTTAGTTCTATATGCTGATTAAAACTATATTGTAAATTTTATTTAAAATATTTGTATATTCATATATTGCAAGTAATAAAATTTGTTTAAAATATCGTTGAATCAAAATTTTATAATCAATACAAAAATAATAAGGTTATAATAATATAATATTAATATAAATACAATTAGATTTATCCAAGGTATCATTTGATTTATCCTATATTTAATTCAGGTTTTTCTTTTACTTATCGAACGACCCTGAAATTGAAGCAAAAGTCGATGCTCTCCAAAATTTAATAAAAAATTTAACCTCTTAAAAAAATTATAACTTTGGTAATGTTTTACAATAAGTATAGACATTTCACTCGCCTACTCTAGTTATTATTTAAATAATACGTAGTACTAAAAAAGTATTGTAATCAGAAAAATAAAATTATTTTAATGAATTTAATATTTTAACACCATATTCGAAATTTTTTTGAAGATATCAGATTAAGGAGTCAACTTTAATTTCCAAAAATTACTTGAAGTGTGATTTGGATTTTAATAGAAAAATAAATTAATACTTGACAACAAATTTGGTCCGATTAGTTCTAAACCAATTTGTTTCTGAAATTTTGAATTTTCATTAACCCTATCTGTTTTAAACACAAGATCTCAGCAAGCCTAAGGAAAGGAGTGCCTTTGGCTAGTACAATATCAATAATAATAGATATGGTTCTTCTACAGCTACTCTTGGTTGCTTTAAAAAGTGTCTTTTAATTTATATACCACTGATGCTATTATTACTAGCTCCCACTTAAAGTAGGTAGCGAGTATGTTACAACTAAATACAAATATTAGTATATATTAAAAACTTAGCTAATATGTGAAGTATGTTTAGGTTCCAATACTCACTTGCCTTTTACAAATTTCCTGCCATTGCTGAGAATTTGCTAACTGGGGCTTGCTCAATAATTGACTGAAAATAATTTGTAACTGAGTTAATGGATAAACTATAAAGGTTCCCGAAAATTTAATGGAAATTGCATTATGCTCATTTCCACTATTTACCTTTTAATTCATTTGTTTTTCATCTTCTAGATATTGTCTATTCATTCTAATAGATTCGAATAAGTTTTTTTTTTAATTTTTTTAAGTACAAAATTTCTCAAAAAAAAAAAAAAAAAACCAATTATATTTTTTAATAGAAAACTTTTTTTCTAGAATTATTCAACAAAAAAAAAAAATTATATTACATTTTATTACATTAAAAATAATGAATATTACATAATATCATCAGAGTGTAATATAGATTCGTCTTGGGTGTGTAGGGAAAATCATTTGCCACTTTTTTTTTTCATTTCTTTTATCTTGGAATTATTTTCGCTAAGCTAAGAAAATTTTTAATATTTTTATTTTTGTTTATTTTTTTTTGTTTTTGTTAAGTAAATTCGATTTATTTTTTCTATGTCCATTACAGACCACCACGACCACCAAGACCACCAAGACCAGACATCAATAAAAGTAAAAGGAAAATGCTATTTCTATTTTAATTTTTAAAAGCAGAAGCAAAGTGTAAAAAAAAAAAAAACAAATAAAGAGAAAAGAAAATTTTAATTCACAGGTGACTTGTTGGTAAAAAAAAAAAAAAAAACCGGGGAAAAGGTAAAATAGAAGAAAAGAATGTTATTATGTTAAAAATGGAAGAGATACATTAAAGTAAAAGAAGTTTAAGATTATTTTTTTAATAAAAAAAAAGAGAGAAGAATAATGATAGAAGATTTTTTTAACATGAAATTTAATTTAATCTTTTAGCATATTTTGGAAAAATATTGGGTTTTAAAGGTGTTTGAATTGAAATAATCTTTGTCGGTTTGTTTATCGGCTCTTTTTTTTTTAATTTAAAATGAGAAATTGTCTTCAAGTGAAAATTTTCACAAAGGGTCTTTAATATTTATGAAGTGAAAAATAATTCATTAAATTTGCAAAGCCGGTGCTATTTTTTCCAAGAGGGATTTGGAAAATCTTTGATCGATGCCTATTGCCAGAACTTCCGTCTATCAGATTTTATGGTGATGTTCAATAATAAGTCTGATAGGTCTATATAAGGGTCTATATAAGTTTTGTTCTTTAAAAGTGATTTGATGTGAAATTCTAATTTGTAATATTGCATGAAATACATCATGTGTTGATATATGATATAATAATATTGTAAATCGAATTTCCCCATAAACCTAAATCTATATTTTGTACTTAATAAAATTTACTAATATCAAATATAAATATTTTTTTTATTATATTTTAAACTTAAGGGTTTGGTACAATGTTATCCTAGTAGAAATTTAAAATGGGTTAAAAAGTTTTGAATTTCTAATTTAAATTTTTTAAATTTAAATAACAACAAGTTTTTTATTATTTACTGGTGTTAAAAGTTGTTTGCAATAATGAAAAATAGTTGTGATATAGCAAAAAAAAAAATGAATTGATGGAATTTATGTTTTCTTCTTATTCTATTTTAAATTCAAGGGTCATAAAGGGTCAGATCTATTCATTCTCAATCAGAAAGAAGGTTTGTTATAGAATGTTTTTAAAGTCATCTTGTTTTTTATACCAGAAATGTTAAATTGATTGAAATGAGAGCGTTCCATAATTTCGGTTTAGTTAATCTGTTTGTTAAAATCGCGTTTTTAGAAAATATAGATTTTTTTTTTAAATTTCTCGTATTAGAAATTCTCGTAATAGCAAATCCCTTTTTTGGGAAATCTTGTTTTTAAGGATTTTAGAGTTGGATACAAAGTCAGAATTATCAATCTTTTACAGAATATTAAGAGGTTTTCTAAAACGAGATTTTCAAAATGATATTTTGTAAAAGCGGAATTAATAAAACCGGAATTTCGATCCCAACCCGATTAAATAGGGTTTTCTAAAAATTATTAATAAAGAATGCCTAACTTTAAAATTTTAAATATTAGAAATTACTAATTTTTATCTTTGATCTATTTTTACAATTTCTGTGCATATTTTTTCAATAACATACAAGTTTTATCAATTATTTCGATTTAAATTCTATTCAGTTATCGTATTATTTAAAAAATGTAATTAAATTTAGAATAAAATAATAGATTATAAGAATTTTTTCAATTCAACCTTTGATAATAATATGCTAATCAAATTACACAGAACACTCATTTAATTTCAAATATATTTCAATTATAATAAAATGTAAATTTCTTTTTGTACATTTTCCTAATAATTATTTAATAATTTTAAATATAATTTAAATAATATATTTCATTTTTTATTATGTATTGTGTAATATTATACTAATCAACTAATTGATAGTTATTTATGATAATTAAATTTAGAAATAGCAATTTAAGTATAAAAATTATTGATAATTAAATAAATTTACAAATATTTCGATTTACTTATCATTTAATTTATTAGAATTACTTTAGGTATTATTTAGGAAATATTTAGGAAACATTTAATTATTTTAAATAAATGCCAGAATTTTGAATGCATTTCAAAAATATATAATATCAAATTATATAAATACTTTTTAATAATTATATAGATTAGTTTAAAATAATTATTAGTGTAATATAATGGATTGTGCGTAACTTCGAAGAAGAATAATAATATTTTATTTAATAAATATTTTATAATTTTGAAAACTTTGCATTATTAAAATCAAAATTAATTCAGCTAAACTCTGGAAATTTACGATAATTGATAATATAAAATATATAAAATAATTAGAAACAATTAAATAATAAAAGGTAATGTTCAATTAATTGTTAAATATTTTTCAATTCATAATATTATCTAAATAAACACATTTAATATATTTTTATATATATTTAATTAATTAATTAATAATTAAAATTATAAATAAACTATTGTTTTTTTAATTAATTAACTAAAAAAAAAAAAAAAAAAAAAAATTTTTTAATTAATTAACCTTTTATTGAATCTCCTCCTTAGCCTAGGTGGTTAGAGCGCAAACCTTGCAATCTAAACACTGCGGCAGTCCCGGGTTCGAATCCTGGTGGGAGATACCATAGCCAGTAAAATTAATAATTATAATAAATTAATATATAATAAATTATAATATAATAATTCCATACCTAAAAATATAATAATAAATAATTAGTAACAAATAATATAAAAATACCTATTATCGTGTTTCCAGCTAGACTCTATAATCTAATAATTAATACTGAATAAACAATAACCTATATGTAATTGAACGACAATGTAATTGCAACTGTCATATGCAATTACAATGGCAGTACACACCTAAAAACATGACACGGTTTCTCTACTTGACCGATAGATGACACTAGGGAAAAAATTAAGAAGCGACATCTTGTAGATAGATTACAGTAGACCAATCATTTACTTAATTGAAAAAGGAAAAAACGATTCGAAACACAAGGCAGAGCCTCGGATAAGAAAAAACCAGATGGAGATGCCTAGTAGATATCCTATGCTCCCAATAAGTAATAAGGACAAAAAAAAAAAAAAAAAAAAAAAACAAACCTTTTATTGAACAGTAGTTAATTAAAAAAAGATTTAAATTCCTCAATTTGAAAAATATTTTAATATTATTTTTTTTTGATAATTATTTAAAAAAGTTTTCTAGTTTTTTTTTCATAACTTTAATGAAAAAATTTAAAGCCCCAGCGGTATCATAATTTAATTATTATTTTAATAAAGTGCACATTTATTTGAAATTATTATTAGTCTCTAATTTTTAAATTTTTTTTTTTTTTTTTTTTTTAACTTTCCAATTTTTAAATAGTGCATACAATATTTTAATTTAAATTTTATTTTTTTGGTATTAAATATTATTAAAAGTTATTATTGTTTTGAAATATGAAACTTAACTGTATTTATATAATAAATTTATAGCCTTTGAAACTGAGGGTACTTTGGGCTAAAATAATATTAGCTGCTTAAATATATAGGTCCTAAATCACTATGCCAGCCTTTATATTGAATTCTTCGTATTTTTGTAAAAAATAATAAAAATTGCATACTTTTAGGTTAGCTCAATTTTTTATTCCTATAATTTTCAATAAATATAAAATAGTATTTCCATATTTCCACCTTTAGATTATACTTCCAAATAAAACAAATAAATACGTATTTGAAAGTAGTAAATATAAAATTTTTAATTCCAGAGGGAAAATCTGCCAAAAAAAAAAAAACATTAAATTTGAAAGGAAACAATTAAATCATTTTCATTGAACAAAGTTACTTCTAGATTATAATTAAAAATAGAAAAAAAGTATATAAAGTTAAAATATAACAAAGATTAATAATTTTCCAAGGCAATTTGGAATGCAAAAAAAAAAATCAAGGTTTTTCAATCTTTTTGAAGGTCATATGAAAATTAAAAAAAAAAAAAAATTAAACATTAAAGGAAAGTTTTTACAAACTTCCATCATACCTAAAACTAAAATTTTATTTTTATTTTTGAAATTTAATGTTCAGATAAAATAATTTCTAAATTTGAATCAGAAAATTCATAATTATAAATTTTTTATTTTAAGATATTTTTTAATATTTATAGTTGTGTACTTTTGGAGGTGAAAATTCTCCATTTCACTTGAATTTCCTTTTTTAATTTTCTTATCAGACAGTATTTAATTTCTTTAACAATATTTCGGTTCAGATCTTCTAAGAAAATTTTATTTAGACATTTCTAATTTTAACTAGAATTTAATTAAATGTATATATTTGTAATAACTGATTAGGTTAATTAGAATGTCTAAAACTTTATTGACACATTAATTATATTTAGCTGGAAATAATTTAGGGTATCGTAAAATTTTTAACTGCTCGTCAGTTCATTTTCCATTTAATTACATGATGATCATGATCATAATTATATTTTAAGAAATTTAATCCGGGAAATAATAAAATAAAATTATAAAATATTAATTTTAAATAATATTTTTATTTAATTTATTTAAGTAAAAGTTATATAAAAGTTTTAAATAAATTAAATTTAAATATAAATGACTCTGTTTTTTTTGGAATTTTCATATTGGAAAAATTGAAGCGTATTTTATTCAAATAAACGTGGAAAACTTGAAAATTTAAAGATTAAATTATATTGAAAAATTATAAAAATGAACTTTTTATCAATAAAACTCGTCATATTATGAATTGAATTTGTTCTTTTATTTATAATACTGTGTTTGAAGAATTTTATTGATGCTTAATATGATGCTTATAATGCGTAATTTCAATTATTATTTGAACAATTTTTAAGGTTTGTTTGAATTGTGCAATCTTATGTATCCAATATATGACTCCAGTTAAGATATAAAATGGCCAGTGGAATATTTATACAACTTCAATATTTTAAAAATTCAAAATATTCCTCAAATATGTTTTTATTACCCTTAATCTAAAAGTCATGTTCCATTTTTCCCTATATCAAAATTGATTTGGTATCCATAGCATAATTTTATTAATATACAACTGTAATTAAATTAGTTGTTAATTAAATCAAAATGAAATATTTAATTTTCATTTAAAATAATATATATATATCAATGTATATATATAATAATAACCAAATACCATTTTATTGTAAATAATAAATTAAAAAAAAATTGTTGGGTTCAGAACTCAGTTAATCTCTAATGAAATAAAAAGGGTCAAATGTAAACAATAGGGGGATTAAAACAAAATAAAATTAAATGGTGATTATTAAAAGGAAATATTATTATGCAGCTTATTAGTAAATAATTTATTTTTTATTTTTTGTTTTAATTAAACCAAAAAATTAAATAATAATTAATTTCAAATTTAAAAATAAAATAATTTAATTAATAATATTCGATTGAATACAATTATGATTTATAAAATTAAAAAAAAAATATATGATTTTAATGAAATAAAATAAAATTAAATTAAATCTGATTTATTATTGAATTGGCTTATATGAAAGTATAAAGTCAGTTAATTCTTTTTTGTTATATTCATAAATTTAATTTTTAAAATCTACGTTGTCACCATCCAATTAATTACAATTAATTAATAGATTATTCTGAATAAATTTTAGTTTTTAATTTAATGGTACTTTTATAAAGGATTTTTCATTAGGATATAATCAGTAATTAAAAATTACAGAACCTTTCTTTTGTTCTCTTACTAGCCAATGGTCATAGGGCAGGATATTCAGTAATATTTAGTTATTTTGAAGACCTTCAGAATAACTTGTGTAATGTTTAATTGTTAGGTCATTTTAGAAGTTAATTTTTAAAAATTTTAAATAATTACAAAGCCATGGTTTTTCAAATAACTTTTAAAGAGTTAAGAGAATAACAGCCTCAGTTTTACATAAAAGATCTATTTGAAAGTTTAATATGAAACACCCTACTACATTAGGAACCATTATTTTATAATAATAATATGTTTTTAAACTTGAATTATAAATTAATAATAATTAAAAAATTCCAGCTTTGGAAAATTAGTTAGTTGGAAAAACTGGAAAAAAATTAATTCCTCTCATTTAAATTTCCTTAGAATTTCTATTTTCATATCAATTTGTTACATATTCAATTCGAGAAAATTACACTGTATCTATTTTATTTTCCATTTAATCATAGTTAATTAATAAAAATGTCATGTTTTGGAACAAGATTTTTTTTTCGTAATAATTAATTAAATTGTAGGTATACATTTAAAAATTATTTTCGAATTTTTAAATATTAAATGGAAATTAATATAATATTTTGATTTTTAAGAAATGAAAATTGATAGAGGCTTTTAAAATAATAAATTTGAATTGATTTATTTTTTGATGTTGTTTGGAATATCATTAAAAATTATTTACATTTGTATATAAAAATTTGTAATTAAATTTAATATTTAATTTTTTATTTATTTATTAGGTACCATGGATCAGGTACCTCTAATCCTTGTTTTAAGTTTGAAATGTAGGATTTTTTTTTTGTATTAAATATGATCTGATTTAGGGTTTGAACCCGAGATTCTTCTTCTGAAAGGCCGATATCCTAACCACTACATCATTGGTCAAATATTTGAAGATTCAAGAGAAATTAATTAATTTATGATAAATAGCGTTGAAAATGTTTTATTACTAATTTATACACATTGTATACTAATTATGTAATAAAATATATTATATAAAATACATAAAAATTTTTAAATATGATTTTAAAAAAATTTTTCTGGCTAAAATTTCAGGGAATTATCATCTCTTATTTTCATTTTAATTTTTATTTTGTTTATTGTGAAAATGCCTCTTTAATTTCGACAATTGGATTTTTTAGAATGCTTATAATTAAATTTCTAAATAAAAATGTTAAAAAAATGCTTAAAAGTAAAAAAATCTTCGAAAAACGTTAAAAAAAAGTGAATTGTTCGGAATTATTCAATGAAAAATGAATAATAAATTTTTTATTATATTAAATGTCCTATTTATGAAATAAAATTAAAGGAAATTTACTAAACTTAATTTATTATCTAGAATCTTTCAGATTTTGAAATAAATATTTAATATTGGAATCAAAAATATAAAAGATTTTTTAATAAATTGAAAAGAATTTATTTTAAATAATTTTCCATTAATAATTTAGAAAATTAACTTAAAATTGATTAAAACAATAAAAATAAATAATATTGAATTAATAAATCATGATATTTACAAGGAAATGAATTGAAGTTATGTATAAATATATTAAATAAGGTATCTATCATATTTATTAATAATTTTTTTTTTATTATATAAATTTTCTTTTGATTTTTGCATTGAATTTGTCATTAACGTCCTTGATCTGTTGTTAACACATTTTTTCAACTCGATTTTCATTTAGGTACAGAAGTAAATGGTAATAAATGGATAGACAGGAAAAATAAATCTGGATTCTCTGATTTATTTTTTATCTATTAATTTTTTAAATAAATAAATTTATTAATATCTTTTACACTTTACTATAAATCGTAGCATCTATTCATTGATAGAAGACTGAAATTATTTTAACACCTAGAAAAGTTGATCTCAAAGTTTTAATAAAGTTCACAATTTTTGACCTTCATGTTCTTAATTTAATAGTATTTTTAGAACTGAAAATAGGATTGAGGGTAATGGAGTTATTTGATTGCAGTTTTAAATTCAATTTGCAGAGAAATGTTATTGCTTTGAGTTAATTTGCTAAATTGAGATTTTTATAGTAGAGTCTCTCACATGATCAATGTTAATTACATGTATTTCAGTCTTTTAAAAGGAACTTTTTTTAAGAAGATTAGACGTGGATTTATTAAATCTAGTAAGTGTAAAACATTGAACGTGTTACAGACTCTTACATCTGATAAAAAAACAAAATTTTCTAATAAAAGACTTTTTAAATTTTTTAAAGGTTTAAGTCTTTAAGATTAATCTGCCAAAGGGGCTTAAAACTTAAATAAAATAAAAAAAAACTCGAGATTTGGAAGTATCAGAACTCTAGCATTTGCAAACACCATATTAACTTACAAATGTAAAGGTTTACCTAGAAATCTAATTTTAAAGAAGTCTGTTTTTAATACTAATTCGAAAGAGTTTGTCAATTAATTCATTTCTAAATCGATTATCTTATTCCATAGATTAACAAGTTGTTCCTTACTCATACTTATCTCATTGTATTCCTTTTAATAATAAAACAATTTAAATATGTATAAATTTTTGCATACGTGCAATATAATAAAAATCTCAAAATCAAAATAGAAAAAAAAACAATCACCCTGTAAAATTATTCCAAGAAAATAAAATTTTATTACATTCTACGAGTATTTTGATTTTGTATTTTTTTTAACATGGAAAATATAAAAAGAAATTTCCATTTCAATGAAACACAGTAAGAAAAAGTAAAGAAGAAATCTGGTGAAAAGAAGTATCTAAGAAAATACTATAATATATAGACACGTTCAGAAGTATATATATATTATGTATTTAATGTAAAATCCGTATAAGAAAAGTTCATGTAATAAAATTTTTCTATGATCTTAATTTCCGCAAAGAATATTTCTATTCATATTCTTCAGAAAATTTCAGTCACCCCCGAAGAACGAGTGCATAAAACAATCTATATATATAAAAGGGAATGTTTGTTTGTATGTTTGTTTGTTTGTTTGTTTGTTTGTATGTAGCGAATAGACTCCTAAACTGCCCAGCCGATTTTCATAAAATTTGTATATAGGGGTTTTTGGGTACGGAAAGAAATCGTGGCCCAAAAATTTTGCTCTAACGGACCGCCAAGTTGGGGCTGTGGTGCAAGTATTTAAACTTCTTTGTTCTAAAATGAAAACGGTTTGACCGATTGACTTCAAATTTTGTATACGTGATGCTCTTTGAGAATTGAGTAGACACTATTAACAGTTTTGGAATTTGTTAACCCATGTCGGGCCGACGGGTGGTCAAAAAAAATTTTGGGTCCAAACTTTGTCCGATTTTACGAAATTCTGCTTTGGTTTAAAAGAAAGCCCCAAAAAAATTTTTGTTGAGTTCCATTAACCCTTTGCGGCCTAACAGCTTTTTATAGGTTTTTTCAATACTTTACTCTAACTTCGAAACGGTTTGACCGATTGACTTCAAATTTTGTATACGTGATGTTCTTTGAGAATTGAGTAGACACTATTGACAGTTTTGGAATTTGTTAACCCATGTCGGGCCGACGGGTGGTCAAAAAAAATTTTGGGTCCAAATTTTGTCCGATTTTACGAAATTCTGCTTTGGCTTAAAAGAAAGCCCCAAAAAAAATTTTGTTGAGTTCCATTAACCCATTGCGGCACAAAAGCTTTTTATAGGTTTTTTCAATACTTTACTCTAAATTCGAAACGGTTCGACCAATTGACTTCAAATTTTGGATACATGATGCTCCTTGAGAATTGAGTTGACACTATTAACAGTTTTGGAGTTTATTAACCCATGTTGGGCCAACGGGGTGTCAAAAAAAATTTTGGGTCCGAATTTTGTCCGATTTTATGAAATTCTGCTTTGGCTAAAAAGAAAACCCAGAAAAAAATTTTATTGACTTGCATTAACCCATTGGGGCCAACAGCTTTTTATAGGTTTTTTCAATACTTAACTCTAAATTAAAAACGGTTTGACCGATTTTCTTTAAATTTTGTATACGTGCTCCCCTGTGAGAATTTAGTTGACACTATTAACAGATATGGAATTTGTTAACCCATGTCGGCCCGACAATTGGTCAAAATAATTTTGGAAGCTAATATTGTCAAAATTTGCGAAGTACTACTTTGGCTAAAAAGAAAGCCCCAAAAAAATTTTGTTGAGTGATTTGGAAGCAAATTACGTCCAATTTTGCGCAATACTGCTTTGCCCAAAGAGAAAGTGCAGTTCCGTTGACCCAGTGGGGCACAGTGGCTTTTAATAGATTTTTGCGTTACTTAACTCTAAAGTAGAAACGATTTGACCGGTTTACCTCAAATTTTATATGTGTGAAGCAACTTGAAAATGGAGTTCAGTCTGTTAACAGTCGGTCTTGCGATTTTTCAAAAAAAATTTTTGTAAGTAAATTACGTTAAAATTTGTAAAGTAGTTCGTACTGCTTTGAATTACAGAAAGTTTCAAAAATTACTCGAATAATCCTAGAAAAATCGTTTTGAAAAGATTGCTTTCACACATTTTAAAATTTACATGTGTGAAGTTTTGTGTTAACTTTTTGCAGTAACATCAAATTCAATTAAACCTCCATTGAGAGGCGCAGCAACGCGCACCGGGTATTAGCTAGTTTCATTATAATAATACATTCATATACAAACATATGTACATATATAATCTAAGTTAAAATAAAATAAAATCATTATCATTCAAATCAGGGTCTTGCAATTTAAATATCAATTTTATCTATCTTATGATTATTTAGAATTTTTTGTATTTAGAATGGATATCTTGTAACTTGAAAAGTGTGCGTGAAACTTTTTTTTAAAACATCAGAATTGAACACACATAAAAATGTCAATATAAAATAATTAAATTTACGTGAATTTTTTCGATCAAAATTTCTCAATTAAAATGATATTAAATTGTTTTAATTACTTTAAAGATGTTAAAAGTCTATGATAAGAGAATGTTGCAAAAGGGTTAATTTTAATAAGCCTAGTAAACTAAATAATTTTAATGTTACATAAAAAATTTAAGTAAAGTTAGTATAACCATCGGATTCTAGATCCCTTACGGGTAGAAGAAAAAATTTGAACTCCTTTCTATTCCTACCATAACTTTAAATTTAAAACAGATGATTGCATATACGTAGGGGCTCATACTAGTATTAAGATTTAAATATTTACAAACTTCTTTCTCAAAAGGATTTTATAAATTTGAATCAAACCTTTCGTTAAGTTTTTTACAAAAATTTAATAGATCTTGAAATAAATAACCTGCCAATGCCCTTTAATATACGATCCACAGGATTGACCTTTTTGAATGTTTTACCGATTAAAATTTATTATGTTTTTCAGGTTAACTCAGAATATTTCTCTCTGACTTGAAGGAGTTAAATGAATCTATTAAATCTAAGTTAAATACATTTTTATTAAATATTATAAAAATTTGTTAAAATAAATAATTTTGCAAATTTTTTCTTTAAAAGTTTTTAAGAAAATATTTTTAAGTTTTTTAGTTCGTTACTTTTTTCAATAAATCAGATTTTAAGAACAGAGTGCTTAGTTTTTACACAACGTGCTTGTAATGTTTGAATATATGTATATGTATATATATATATATATATAAAGAAAACTACTTCATGTAAAAGTGTTATAAGAAAATTAAAAAAACATTCAAAAATATTTTAAAAATATAAAAAAAAACTCTATAAAAGTTTTAAGTAAGAAAAAGAAATGGGTAAAAGACTTTATTTTTATATTTTCAGTATCTACAGATACAATTACATTGTCATATTTTGTTTTTAAAAGAAAGTTAATAAAGTCATGTATTGTATATGTGTGTTATTGTTGTTTTTTTCACAAAGTATTTTTCTTTTTAATGTTCTCATTTTTGTAAAAAAAAAAAAGACTGAATTAAAAAATGGAAGAAAAAATCTTTTATTCTAATATGGAAATATACATCCTTTATATTGAGTTAAATAGAATAATGTATACATTATGTATATAAGTATGTATGAATGTGTATGGAATATCCTGTTTTTATTCCATAATATATTATTATATTTTTTTTTTGTAACTCTCTTAAATAGCATGATTACGTCAATGCATTTTATTTTCATTATACTTATGCCAGTAAGTTACAGTCGAATCGTCATTTAAGGAACATTTTAGGAAGACTGCTCAGTTGTTGATTTAATATCTAGAGTATTTTAATTTCAATTTAAATTTTTTAAATGTTAATCGTGTACTAGGACTGAAGAAGTGACGTCGTAGACGAAATACTGGTTTTTGTAAAAATAAATAATTTTAGTGAAATTAAAAGGAATCTACTCGTTTTTTATTAATTTCATGTACATTTCACTCAAATTCTCAATAATAGATTAAATATTACGTTTTATTAAATTTAAGTTTTTCGTTTTAAGGATGTAATTGATGGACTCAAATGCATTTAATTTAAATTCCCAGTTTTCATATAAAAGTTTTTAAATAAAAAGTATATTAGTTTAATAAAGTTTGATGAATTATTTTTAGAAAATTAATTTAAGTCGAAATTAAATTTTAAAAAAAGTTTAACTCAAGATTTAACACAAGTCATCATGAAACTCCCTGTGAGTTAAATGCTGCTTTTTAAATTAATTAGGACAAGAGTACAAGATTTCAAGGACAAAATTAAAAATGTCAATAGGTTTACACCAGTGAAATTAATTTATAGGAAAATATTTAACTCTAGATAATCTGGCTCATTTAGTTTTAAATATGATTATAAATACCGTTATTCTTTAAGTTTCCCTCTAATTTCTTTATCCAATCTAACTTTATAGTAATATAGTTAGTTTTATTTTTAATAGTTTTTTAATACTTTTTTTTTCCTGTTTTGCTTTTTTTATAGTAAACATATAAATTGGAAAACTCCTAAAGTGTAACCCATAATCCAAAATATATGCCTAATTATATTAATTTCTTCATACTTTTTGACATTTGATTTAAAAGTACTGTCAAAGTAATTAACCGTTTAGAAAGTTGGGTAATCATTTAATAAATCATTTAATAAATCATTTAATAAAATAATATTCAAATTTTATCCGTATTCTATATAAAAAGATTTTACTGTATACTTTTGTACTTAATGTTTTTTTCTTTCATTTTTATATGTGTTTTTTTTTTAGTTATTTTATTTTTTTTTTCGGTTGAGAATGTATTGTTTGTATGTGTATGACGTAATCGTAATTTTGACAAAAAAAAAAAAAAATGAAAAAAAAAAAACTTGGAATAGAATTGATTTTATTTTATAACTGTCTATAATGTGATTGTCAATGAATGGTAAATTCTTAAAAATATTTTTAAGATAAAACCGTTATTTATATACATGTATACAATGTAAATGAATATATATATTACGGATTTTCATATATAATTACATGTATATATAGTATAATATATCTTTAAAATATTTATATATATTTTTTTTTCTAACTTCCCTTGTTTGTTTTTTGATTATCCTGTTCCAAAATAATTCGATTTTGTTGGTTTTTATCGTTTATTTTCGAATTTCTTAAGTTTATTTTTTTTTATTCTTTCTCACTTGTTATTTTGTTTTTGTTTTTAATTTTATTACATACACATGTACACATATATTTACATTTGCTTAGATAATGAATTTTGTTGTGGCATTTTAATTTCTCTTGAATTATTTGTTTTTTTCAGCAGTTCTCTTTGCTATTTTGCGATATGTGATAACTGTTAAAATTGCCTGATGCCCTTTACTTAAAGATGTCAATTTGGGGCTTTTTTTTTTTTTTGGAAGGCGTGGGTGTGGGTGTTGTATAACACATTTGAGAAAAACAAACTCATGACTAAAATATTATGAAAATGATCAAAGTCCTTGTACAAAAATAAAAATGGTTAATTAATGTAGGATATCCTAAAATTTTCAAAATATTTTGTTTGATTATACTAATGGATATTGATATGAAATTGAGATACATGTATGTATGACTTACTTATTTAAAATTCTATTATTAGCTTAAAAAAAATCGAAAATAAATATAACATTATAGCTTTTTCAATATATTTTAATTAAGTTTTAATCCAATAGATACTCGTATAATGTAATTAGAGTGACATTAGAGAATATTATGAAAACAATTTATATTATAAAGTCGTGATTATAATTAATAATAATTTGACTGTAGGAGAAGTAGTTTCCTATTGAATCATAGACTATTAGTCTATTTGTTAAAATCAGATTAAGTGACTTAAATATGTGGATTAGTTATAAGATTAATAGGTAATCCTCTAAATGTATGATTATATATTAGAACCTTTGAATTACTTTCATTATAACTTGTCTTAACCTTGAAAGAACTTTATAGTCACCCCTATTTGAATTCCCTCGTAGACCTTCTACGAAAAATTGGGTAAGATACGAACAAAAAAAAATACGTGAATTTTAGGAGTCAAATTGGTTAGTGCAAGTATGAGAAACTTCTTCTTACTTCTAATCGAAGTAATATATTTATAATTTCGTATAAAATGTAGATTGTATGGGAAACTGTGGCTTCGACTTTAAAAAATAATTTGTCGCTAAGATCAAAAAAATGTTTGCATACGGATCTTTTAAAAGATCTTTGGTTTATTTGTATATGAGCCTCATACCGGATTCCAACAACTACAAACTTCCTATTTTTATCAGAATTATTTTATTTCATAAAAAATGTATATAAAAAACATTTATTTATAAAAGTTGGTATTTTAATATATAAAATAAGTATATGTATAATTTATGTAATACCAAAAACCCAATTTTTCTTAATTATTTCATCATAGTACATCTTTAGTTTTCAAATTATATAAATTCTATTTTTATTTTTTTCAAATTAACATATAAAACATAATTAATTATGTAAATCATTTTGTGTATGGTGTCTAATTTTGAACTTTGCTTTATTTTGGAATAGTATTTAGATTAGAATTGTATTTAATTTACTCTTACTTTCATTTATTTTTGTATTAATTAATATGTGATAAGTTATTTGGTAGTTTTTTTTAACTAATATTAAGTTAATTAAAGATTAAGACTTTGTTAAATAAGTAAGTAGATAATAATAAAAAAAAATCCTTGATGAACTTATCCAAAAGATACTTTGATTAAATAACAATGATGAAGAATTAGGTGAGGTGCCAAAAATAGATTTGAGGAATTTTTTAAGATCTTACTAGCAAGAACTGATTTATAATTTAATAAGAAAGTTAAAAACGGTAGTCTTGAATTTAATTGAAATATTTCATATTTAAGATAAAGTTTAAGATAAAGTTTAAGATATTGAGGATAAAATAATGTAATAATTGTGATATAATTTGAAAAATTCATTTTATTTAATTATTTTCTTTAGAAATATTTATTTTACAAGATTTTTTTAAGAAAATTTTATAATTCATATGGATAATAGCTTAATCTATAGCTATTTTCCTATTTTGTAGCTAATTATTAAACTAATGCTAGAAGGTATTTTTTTTATAAAAGTGTATTTCTCCCCTTGTAAAAATTATGTAAGACTTTAAAGTAATTAATTTCCATTTTTATTAAAAATAATTAATTAAAATTAATTTATTGGTAAATAAAAGGCATTTGTGCTATATTTATAGCTTTTATAATTAATTTTTCATTTTTTATTTCATTAAATAATTCAAATAATTCATCTTTCAAAAATTTAATTTAATTAATTTAATTTTGCACTATTTTTATTCTTTTTTGTTTTTAACTATTTTATTTTATTTAAATAATTTTGTATAATTAGCTTAAAATTTTAATTGATAGTTAATTTTGGTTTGATTTTTGTTAACATTGTAATTTGTCAAAACTTAAATATAATTTCCATTCAGTTGAAGCCCGTTTTAACTCAGAAAGGCAAGCTTTACTTGCTTTAAGCGAAACTCAAAAAATAGTGATTATAATTAGATAATACTAATTATAATATTTACGACTATACACTTGTTCCACTTTTTATTACTCGTCCAGCAGTCACTTTATATATACGATATATTGTTACTTTCAACACCGTTCATGATCTTAAGAGCGCTAACCCGATTTTTCATTATGTTTCGGTTAAACTCCGTGTTGAAAATGCTTCAATGTTTTGCTTTTTTTAATACTGATTAGAGATCTGTACAAATATATTCCTTTATAAAAATTATCGTATGTATTCGAATACTGTATTCTAATTCTATACATTCATTCTAAAAGCTTTAAATATGGTTTATACTCAAACTACAACTTAATTATATTTATTTTAGTCGTTATATTTCAAATAAGAATTTTGAAAAGTTTTGCTTTCATAAATACTTTGATGTTTTGAAAATTAAATTTGAATTCTTTTAAATCTTTTAAAATACACCGAGTATACCGAGTACAAAAAGAGAACAAAGAGAACATAAAAAAACAAACAAAGCAGTGAAAACACTCTATTTTCGTGTATACAAAATTAAACAAATACATATTCATTCTATTCTACAATAATTTTGTATTTCATTTACTCTATTCTATAATAATTTTGTAATGTATGCATTTGGCTTGAAGAATTATCCGACACTTTCAATAAAATTCTGGAAAAGAATTCCGAATGAGAGATAGCTGATTTCAATGTCCACAACAAAAACTGGTTCTCAAGTCACAATAGCCCGGAAGGCATTCGAAAATTCATTTACGTAAAATTTGCACGTTTATGCAAAACTTTGTATTTTTAAATTTAAAAATCATTCTTCTACTAATCATTATAAAATTTTCAATTGTATTAATTAAATCCAATTAGGAAATAATTTGTTTCAAGTGTTAATTGTAGGTTAAAAAAATTAGCCTTGGAAACCCATATTTCAAAACAATTAATAATGATTTAAAAATTTAGTAATTACAATTCAATTTTTATATATTTCAATTAAATGCATTTATTTATATTATATATTTCAGTATTAGCAAATTTGTTCAAAGTCAACGACCCACAATTACATTTTATTAAGTGTTTTTTATTCCATATTTTTTTTTTTTAATACCAATTAAACCAATATTGTTTAATTTTTTTTTTGTTTTTTTTTTTATTTTAACTAATAAAACTCAAGGTGAAATGCCAATTGTTTTTTCACGTCCATTATTATTTTTTTTTCAAATGTACACGCGAATAAAAAAAAATAAAAACCCACGCTACGGTTGCATTTGAATTTTTACTAAAAATAACACCAAATGGTTTTAACATTTAACAGTTTTAAGAATTTTATTGTTTCAGTGATCACGTTTCACTAAAAAAATTTCATTTAATCTGTTCTGTTCTTTTTCACATTTTTTAACAAAATGTCTGACTTTTTGTTATGTTTTCTTTTGTACTCGTACGAATGCAATTTGTAAAATTGATGGTTTTTTTCACCATTGCGCAAAAAAAAAACGAAAATGAAAATTGTTTTTTGTATAATAAAAGAATTTTGTTTTTTTTTACAAAATGTGTGCTGAACAGCAATAATATTGCAGTTAATATATTGTTGGTTAATTTAAAAAAAAAAAAATAAGTGATGAAAAAAATCAAAGGGTTGAAAATAGTAGATTTCCAAAATTAAATATGATGCTATCCATAATATCTTAGAACTTTAAAATATTTCGGAACTTTTCTTGAAGTTTTTTCTAGCAATAAATGTAAAGCTAAGATTAGAATATTCAAAGCATGTGTAATGTCAACACTTCTCTATGGTAGTTAAACTTAGCTGAATACTAACAACATTCGCATATAACCAAACCCCAAAAGTGGAATATTCTGGCACAACATCAATAGTAACAGGGACTTATGACAGCTACCAGGCGAAGTACCAGTAATGAGCCAAATCAAGCGTTGGAAATGGAGGTGGATAGGCCACTCTCTGAGAAAACCATAAACTAACATAACAAGAATGGCTGTAGAATTGAACCCTCTCAGGTAGTAGAAGGTGGGGCTGACTCAACAACACATGGCGTCAAACTAGCAAGAAACGGACAAACTTGGGCAAAGATCAAGTTGTTGGCGAACGATCGAGATCAAAGGGAAGAGACAAGCGCATGCCCTATACTATTGAGGAGTAACATGATAAAAAATTTAAAAAATACAAAAAAAGAAAAACAAACTGTAAAGCCAAGACTGATTTCCTTCAATTTTAGGAAACGAATTTATAATTTAGGAATGGTGTAACATGCTTCATTTTTGTGTATTATTTTAGTCAATTTTCAGTTTAAACTACAGGTGGCACTGATTTATAATTATTTCTAAGTATTAAAATCCTCTTAAAGTTTAAAGATTAAAGAAGGGTTGGAGCGGTTTAAGATCAAAATTTATATAATATATGGCTCTGCCTTCAAATAGAGCTTATCAAAGTAGTTGTCTTTTAATGCTTCTTGAAACACCTTATAGAACTCGTGTTATAAATACTGAAATTTAAGGTTTTTTCTGAATTATGAGCATTGTAGCTCTGTAAAGTTTAAGACTCTCTCGGTAGTTAAAATTTAATTGTTTTATGTTCCAAACGTTGTAAAGAACACCCGGACGGACAAAATGAAAATAATAAAATTTTTTGAAAAATGTGCTAAACAAGTCAAAGAAAGTTGTTTGGAATATCTCAAAGGAACAACATTATGTTTGGAGCATTTTCATTAAAACTTAATAACATTTTTCTTTTATTGAATGTATAAGATTCTATTGTTAAGGGAGTACATTTTTAAGGGAGATATTTTAGTATTGTAAATTATTTCAATAGTTTGCTTTTAGTTACACATTGCAGTGTATGTTATAAAAAATATCTTAATTGAATATAAAGAGTTTTTTGTTTGTAAGTGAATTTTTGAACTAAAATTTAGTTGTTTTGTTTTTAAAAAATTTGACCTTTGTTGACTTTTTCAAAAGTGAATTTTAAAATCTTTGTTATAACGGTAGTCTCAGAGGTGTTTTCTGATATTTAAAGAATAGAACTACAAAGCAACTTTATATTTCCCTTTGGTAATCCTTTCGATAATATGTTTAGGAAAATATGGTTCCAATGGAAATATTTAGAAAATTGTCGTCTAATCCAATATGTCAAATATGACATTATATATGGTTTCATTCTAATAAAAATGAAGACTTCTTGTTAAGAAAAAGATTTAATTTGTTTGTGTAGAATAAGTAACAAATACTATGATACACATTTGTCAAATTTTTACTGAAAATTCAATTAAAACGTCAAGTATGAGTTGTCAATTTGATTTAAATTTTTTTTTAGAAATTGTTGCCACATTGTTGAAAATAGTTTTTGAAAAAATCTTTTCAATATAAAATAATAAAACCTACGGATTAATATTAAAAAATAAATTATGATTGAAAATATTAATTTAGATTACAGAAATTAAAATTCATTACTATGGTAACGCTAGAAAACTGTTGGTAATTTTCCATTTTAAATTTTACTGGGTTTTTAAAAAAAAGAGCTTTAGAAGTAAAAATAAAATACACAATGTCAAAGGTAAGCAGAAGCTGTTAATATTATATAAACTTCAATTTTGGGAAATTTTAAGGGTTTAAGAGGTTGAAGATCAATACTTATATTATAGTTATATGTATAATATGAGCAAGAGACTCTCATAACATTAGATGTCCCAAAAATAAATCACTAGTTAAATTATTAAATCACAATTAAGTATAAATTTTCTGACATGGTCTTGTCTCAGTTATAGAGCAGAGTATTATTACTGCAGATCCTATTAAGACTGAAATTGCAAAATAATGTACGGTTGTATTTTCTAATATTGTTTAACTAAGAACCTATTCTCATATTTGTTTGATTTTCATTACAAATAATTTATTTATTATGAAAGCCCTTAAAAAATAGGAAGTGACTGATTCATTGATGTTGTTTTAAGCTTCTGTTTATTGTAATACAAGTTATATTTGAAATAAACAATTGTTATTGATAATAAAAACTTAATAGTTGAATCAATAAAATAAAATGATCATAAATTAAATGGGAATTGACCTTTGCATCATGAAAAGGTACACAATATTTATGTTTTCTAAAAATAAATATATACATTTCTTATTTGGAAATTTTCTGTTATTATGTCTTATTTATATATAATTATAAAACTATATATGTATTTATATGTACTAATACCTATACATGTGTAGTATATAAGAAAACTTATAGTAGATTATATCAATAAATTTCGAATTTTGTTAAAGAAAACATTTTATATATTAAGAAAACCTAAAATAACAATTCAACATAAATATTTTGTCAAAATATTTATTTTTCTAAAAATATTTTTTATATATAATATGTACGAGTATGTATACATAATTTTATTTATATAAATGAATAAAAAAAAAGATAAATAAATATTTTTATATAAATATTAATACTAAATTTAGAAATTATTCACAGGATGTTTCAAGAATTTGGAAGCTCTTTATGATATTCACTCAAGTTCACTAAGAAATATTTACAGGATGTTTCAAGGATTTAGAAACCCTTTATGATATTGGAGAAATTTACTATTAATAATGACTAAAAATATAAAATCTTAGGCGATTCTGTAAACAATTTCTTAGAATAAAGTTTCCAATCAATAGCAAATTACGTTATTTAACTCCCAAACCCATTAAGTCTTGAGTCCCCTAAGTCGACACTTTACTAGTTAAACAAATAATTTTAAGTTCAAGAATTGACTTTCAACTTAAAATTCGACGAAAGCCATCGGTTGATTTAAAATTTTAGCTTTATGCAACCTTTGTTCAGTGGAAGATTTTATAACTGGAAATCCTTGCATACTTTTAGGCGTTTTTGATTTAATCAGCTTTAAAATTATTGTTACTTTAAATTACGTAGTCTAGCCAATTTTCTTTTAATAAATGCTAACATTCACTGAAAATACTATTCATAAATAATGAAATTAACACCAAGTAATTCAACCATTTTATTGTGTGTGAACAAAATTTTTTATATGATATTTTTCAATAAAAATTTTCATTTTAAATATGTTGTCTTTATGTTTATTTTCCATTTATTTTTACTTTGTTTATTTTTCCAATTGTTTTTTTTTTTTTAAAGATAATATTTACTTTTAAAATTATCGGAAAAATAATTTTTTTTAAATATAAAAAAAAATATGAAATACAAAATACAAAATAAATAGAGAGATAATATTTTTACATGGGAAATTATAATATCTCTAGTTTGGTATGAATTTAACCTTTAAAGTATTCAAACATATCTAGAAGAGTTTAACTTTAAACTGTTACCAATGATGGCACTAAATATTAATAACATACTTTTAAAATATTAATATATATTTTTCTGCATTTTATGGTGTTTTTCGCCATTTTGCTACGAACGATCTTTAAAGACCAGTTTTATTCCTTAAAAGATCGAACGATCATATATATCAAATTTCTAGATTTTCCGCTAGATGTCACTCTGATTTTGATTACTTGAAGTACAGAATAGATGTTTAGATAGATGTTTTTTTTAAATAGATGAATTATTTAATGTCGCATAAGCATATGTCAATAGTGGTCAATTTGACAGATGCTTATGTTAATATAGATAAAGTTAATTTTTTATTTAATATTAAGCTATAGGCTATTTTGATTATAGGAAATATTTTATATTTTATTTGTTTATTAATTATTATTTTTCTATTTTTGACAATTAGATATTTTAATTATAAGTTATTTTTATATAATTTTATATTGCTATATACTATTTATTGAGTTTACCCAGCCAGGACCTTCCGCATGAAAGGCAGGCACCACAACCACTGCGCTATCGGCTAGGACATGATAGTTAACCAAATCTGTATTTCTTCTGTGTAAGATAATTGATACTATTAAGATTATAGATACATAACTTAAACAAATTATTTTAAAACATAGTCAATGATTCAAACTCTTACTAGACTTAATAACAGTGAGTTTAAAAAGTTATGTTCAGAATGTAGGAGAGGAAGTTCAGTAGATCTATCTAAAAAATTACTAATATAAACTTCAAATTCAATACAACAAATGAACTAACAGACAGATTAACTTATAAATTGAAGTTCAAATACAATTTGATATAAATACATAATTTATCTCTGATTGAGGTCATTGTATTAATTCAGATTATGGTAATGGATAATGTTATTATAATTTTTAAAATTACAAAAAAAAAAACATTTTTTAATTAAAAGACTCCTATGTTTTTTTTACATTTTTTTAATTTTAAAAATGAAAAATAAATAAATGGATTTTAATAAAGGTAAGTAGACAAATACTTAAATGTTTTGTTTATAGGTAATTGTGTTAATGAATATTTTAATATTTATATGTACACTTTAGTACAAATATTAAGTATTCATTAGACTAATTTTAATTATAGTATAGCTTAATTGGAATTTTAAATTCCAAATAACGGCAAAAAGTCCAGTAATTTTTATTTAAAATCTCTTCTTATAAATGCTATTGACAGAGTTAAGAAATTAATAAAAGGGAATCCTTCTCAAGATCACCCATCACCGCGATTTATTTGTGTAAAAATTACTTAGTCCAAGTTTTAGAGGCCATATTGTATTCAAAAGAATTTTATTTCAAAAGTCTAAAACGAGTAGATCAGGGAAACATGACTTATCAGTATAATTTTTGAGATTTCCTCAAATTCCTTTGTATTTTAAACAATCAGAAGTTTGTTTGCTTCCTTTTAAATTTGTTAAAATTAAACGAATAGTTCAAAAGATTGATGATAATTCATAATCATTCCAAAAAGAACTCTGAAAAGCAACACAAAATATTTATTAAAGTTCAATAATGGATAGTAATGCCGAAAAAGTCTCGTAGCGAAGAGTACCGTTATAAAAGTGGTCAATTGATAAAAGCTCATTGACATAAATTAAAAAATACTTAAATCGTTGTAATTCTAAGTTAATTTGTATGCTTAAGTTAAATGCAATATAACGCAACTGACTTATATTTTTTGGAAAGTTTTTTTTCTAGGTTTTTTTAACTAAATTTATGGGATTTAAATGATATTAAAATTTCTGATTATTTTTTAAATGCTATTATGCAAAAATACTTATTTAGATCATGTCGAAATATTAAAAATCGAATTAAGGATCGGATTCTTTTATTCCTCTTCTCTAATTTCATTTACAATTTCTATTTTTTACTTGTACTTTTTTTCCTGAAAGAAAATTTTATTTGTTTTAAATTGAATTTTAAAATTTATCATAATGTGAAATTTCACATCATTTTGTAACACAGAAAGAACTATTCCTAAAAAACTTTATAATTTGGTATTCATATCAAGTATTTACTTTTATAGTTTTACTATTGCTGTTTTTCCTAAATTTATAAAGCATTAGAATACTTTCTATGGAAATGGAGGAAATAGTTTCTCAATAAAATGAAGATTTTGGTTTTCTTATTGGACCAAAAATTTTATATTATTTGAAAAGTTAGATTTAATGATTGTTTCGAATGAATACTTAAATAATTTATTCAAAGGCCGCATGCTAAATCCCTAAAAGACAAATGTTTTAAGTCTTAAGTGTCGAAAATAGTAAAAACTTTTCAATATACATTATTGAGTATTTGGGGATATTACATCTTTGGGGATTTGAAAATTCTGACGTTATTTCTAAATGTTAGGTGACATGTTTAAACTCTGAGTTCTGTTTATTTCTTTAAATGGTGTTAAATGAGCTTTATAAGGTTATGTCTGATTTAATAAATTATGAGCGGTTGAATTGTTAATTGGGTTCATAATAATTATTTACCAGAGGTTCGGCTTTCACAACTTCCATTCTTACTGAAAAACTTTGTTTTTCACAAATGCATTAGGAAGGGTATTAGAATTGGATTTGTCTTTCCGGATTACTTACAATTTCCAAATTTCCATAGTTCTGAATAGGGAACGATTTTAGAATTGCGTCCAAAAACAGAAACCGAATTGGGATCTTTGTCTTTTAAAAATAAGATAAATATTTTGTGAATTTCAGTGTTTTTGTTCATTTCTGTTAATTAGGTCTTTCTTATTATTAATATCCTGTGAAAATATTTCGGGATTTTATCATTACGGTATTAGACATTAAGGAGATTTGTCTTAGCACCATATATACACCTCTAAGGTTTAAGTGGATAAACTTAAAACCAAAATCTTCATTAAAATTCAAAAGAAATTTTAAGTTTCACTTCAAGAAAGTCAAAAGGAAGCGTTTACAACATGTACAAAACATAAAAAAAAAACATAAAATAAAAATTAAAAACTAAAAATTAATGTAAATGTGTGAGTTTGTTCTTTTTGTTTTTAAGTATTCATTTGTTGTAACTGACTTATTTGGTATTCAAGTCCTTATCTAAGATGATAAAGATCTGAACATTTTGGAGTATAATAATAACCATTTATAAGAGAGTTTTGGTAACATCTCCCAAACAGAGGACATAAATAAATTGTAGTTGTATAGTTGAATAACTATAATATAAATTTTTAATAAACTTACAATCATTTGAACTGTTCTACAAAAAAGAATTTTGACATGGGAAAAAGATATTTTGAATTTTTTAAATATTATTTCTTTTAAAATGAAGTGATGGAATTCTTTAGTTTCTGATATTCATGACGTGTACCTTCTATCAGAACTATTGTGTGTTGTATTTTTTAATCCATTAAGCTTCACTAATCTTAAGCCCAAATATACTTATTCTGTTTCCAATCCTCATTCTGCTTTTTTGTGCTGCAGTAGTTCGGGTGTTTATCTTGCTGTTCTATTAGTTATGGTGATTAGTGTTTTGTTGGGTATTAAAGCTTCATACCTTTCAAAGGATTAAGGTGTCAGAGGTGTCTTTTGAAGTTTTCCCCCGCTGTTAGGAAGAGAAACGAAACCTGGTAGTAATACACCAGGTTGGTATACAACGCCTAACTTAAAGCCTCTGTTCCAATTTTACCTGCATCCAGAATTTTGAAATTAAATTTGTGGCAAAAATACTAGGAGAAATAAAGACAGTTACAAAAGGGGAACTAGAAATTTTTTTTTTAAAATAAGCAACCACTAGATGATCCTTAAAATACTGGGTTTAGAAAATAAGTTAAATCTCAGTGATGATGCATTAATTATAATTTAGTATCAGGAATGACTTTATCCAAAGCACGTAAAGTAAGGAAAGGTATACAAAATTATGTGACTTGTTACATATCTTTGGGAGAGTACTTTTTTTTGTCCATTTTCACTTATACTAGTGACTTTCACAACTGAGTTAACTTATCTTGAACTGTATTTCATCAACATTTCCCAGTTAAGTTCATGTTTTTGAATACAAAATTTATTTTCCATGTGCATATATCATGTTTTACATTAAAATTATATCATGTACTCATAATTAACATATTAATGGAATGCATGTTATTTTGATAGGATGAAAAAAATGATTAAATATTCTTATTTTCTTTATATAAACAATTTTATACATAAATATGAGTACATTATAGTACATGATAAAGTACTATAAATATACATATATATTAGCTAAACTATAGAGTTACAATACAGTAGCTGATTACCGAACAATTTGTTAAATAAGAAGTCTTAAATTCATACTTTTTTAAGTATCTTATATAGGTTGTTGTGTATCATATATCTATGTAAAGGTATTTGGAGCTTTGGACTTATTATATGTTAACATTATTGTACTAAGCATTTCTGGCAATATCCTTTCCCAGCAAAACAATCCTAAAAATTTTAATAGCTTCTTCGTATAACCTCCATATCTTTATAAACCTAACCGTCTGTAAGTGCTAAACTCTACTCTTATGTCGTAAAATCTACATGAACCAAACTCTGAGTTCAAGGAGTTCAAGCTGATCTATAAATTATTACATTATAGACTATAAAGTAAAAATCCAAAAATTTTTTTTACCTTAGAATACAAAAAAATCAGACGATTTGTTAAAAAAATTATTTGGCGCAAAACTGTGCACTCCCTTGAACAATGAAACATCAATAACATTCCTTACATGTAAAATTGGTGGAGTACCATACAACATTAGATATTGTTTCCATTCATTTAGTAAAAGTCAGTAGATGTTGTTCAACATCTCAATTATTTATTATTTAACACTTACATATGATCTTTTCGAGTTTCCAAAGCAGACGATTTCCATATTTCATATTTTTATTCTGTGCTATTTTTTCTTTGTTTTATATTTTGCACTTTACATTATTAAAAGTCTAAAATTCTAATGTTGCAGACAACGAACCCTTAATATTAAACAACATACAGTTTAACTTATACATATGTTTCTTGGAACCCTTTTTTTTCTAATTTATTAATTTTAATCTTTATTTAATACGATTCGCGTGTAATTTACACCAAATTTATGAACACCATTTCGCATGTAACATTGAAGAAAGGTCTCATGTAAGGAAATCAAGAATGAATTCACTTTAAAAAATTAAATCCTTATAAAAAAACTTATAATTATTTTATTTTATAACACGTTTGAATAGTTGGCATTAAATAATTTTCCAGGAAAATATAATTAACTCAATCATATCTTAATATTAAGGCACATTGCCTTTCGAGGAAACTGTTCCTTTTGAAAGAATACTTTAGATTTTTAGATAGATTTAAATTCTAGGAATAATTCAAAAGTTTTCAGAAATCTTATTTTGAGACTTATGCCCTGTTAAAAAAAAATTAGAAAGTCCTTAGATATTAGAAGGATATTTTAAAGGATTTAATCAAATTGTAGATTTAGAAAGGAAAATTTACACAAAAAAACTATTTTCTTATTGAATTTTACAAATTTTATAAAAATCCTTTAAACAATTTAATTGTGAAGCCAACAATTATAAGCTAACAGAACATATTTTAAAAAAGAACTGTTATCGGATTGAATAAAGAATTTAGAATTCCATTAGATAACATGAATAAAATATTTTAAAATAATTCATTCCAAGTAATAGTCTTTTATTTAGAGAACAAGAAAGAGAAAAAAAATATCTGATTAACTTAAAAATAATGGTTTTATCGATAATTTCCAGGGTTGAAATAAAAAAAGTAAAATAAATTTTATTATCAATTTCTTTTTTTTTTTTTCGGAGACGATCATAAATCGTCTGGAATTGTACGTTATTTCTATTTTAAAATAAAAAAGAATTTGGAAGAATGCTGGTGGCTTATATATTAAGTAAGAGGTTTTTACATCTTGTTATTTTATTTGTGAACTTTTCCTTTTTTTCTAATAATTGCAAAATGAAAAATGAGTTAATAATATTCCTAAAAGGTTGCCAAATATCCTGGAAAATTTAAGTTGAAAAATGAAATGTTAAAACTTTTTTGATTTTATTTCATTTAAATCTTGGGTGAGTGGAGAATCAATATTTCAATATGGATTAATGTGAGGTGGATCACTATTTCAAAAAACTTTATCCTAAAAGTATGCAATAATTGTGAAATTGAAACTAAAGAGAGTAAACATTGTGTTGTTATAGCAAAAATTATACATATATAGATAAAGCAAGTAGAACAAAAAATGTCAATAAGAATTCTCTAAATTTTTTCTTAAAACCATTGCCCCATATGCTATCTCTTTCTCACTAATGCTTTTTTACACTATTCATAGAGTTTGCCTTTATAGTTTTTCTAGGTATCAAAAAATATGTATCATATATAAAAATAATAAGATTATTAAATTTTAATGATAAAATAGAAAAATTTTAAAAATAACCTCTGTTTTCTTTTATTTTTTATTACTTTTTTCAAATAAAACTTATTTACTAGTTATGTTATAATTTTTTATACCCAATATAGAATTTTTTTTTTTGTATCAAACCATTTAACCAAGTATCAAACTATTAATATCGTCGTACAATATTTGAGTTAATTTTTTTTTTTTTTTATGAAGATGTGTATGTAATTGAATGCAATATTGCCATATCATTTGTATGATTAAAAAACAAATTTTTTTTTAATTTAAGTTTTTAAAACTTGAATATTTAAAAAAAACATCAATTTTAATTTTTTAGAAATTTAAAACTGATTAGTACAACTGATTAGTCATTCGAGTAAAAACACTGTAGAAGTCTGCAAGTAGTAGACGAAATACGCGTATCAGTTTAGTTAAGCTAATTTAGTTAAATTAGAAGGAAACTAGGTACTCAAATTTTTTAAAAATAAAAATTTTTATCTTACCAAAATGCTCTAAATCATAAAATAAAATTAAAAAATATATTTTATAAATTTATAACTGATTAGTAGTTTTAAGAATTTTAACAAATAGTTTTCGTTGTTGTATTAATATTTTATATTTTAAATTATAATATTTATATAATATAAGTTATATTATAATATGAATTATAATTAAATTATAATATAAGTTATACTTTAAATATTTTATATATTCAAAAAATAATTTCCAAATCTTACATAACTTTTAGAAAAAGTAATTCTTTAAAGTTTTTATATGTAAGTTTTTAAAATCTTATATGTTGATAAATTAGGAAATTACATTAGTCTTTCAATATGGCAACACCAAAAATTATATAAACTTTTTAATATACAATATGATCAATAGACGTGTTGATCAAGTCAAGTGTATTGAAATTTATGTTTTACATGTGTTTATATTTTAATATGATTTTATGTTAAAACGTTTAATTTATGTTTGTATTCATTTAAATGTGTTTATATTTTAATATGATTTTATGTTAAAACGAGGAAGAGTGTAGTAGTGTAGACTGACTCTGTCAACTCTGGGATACCCATATGACCGGTATATAAACATTATATCATTATTATAAACACTAATTACTTTTGGCAAAATTTCAGACACGCAGCTGTAATAGGTACAGAGAAATGCTCATTTGAAAAAAGAAGTTGTATGGCAGCTACCCGAACCCATGGACCAATATGGCTGGATTTAAATATCGATGACGGCTATTGCAAAAAACCGAATTTCCGAAAATATCAAGATACTAGCTTCTTTAGTTTTTGAGTTATCGTGCGGACAGACGGACGGACGGACATACATAACTAAATCAATTTATTTCCCGATTCTGATCCGATCCCTACACTTGAATCTATATCTACCCCCTCTTCTTCTTTGCGTCTTTGCGTCACAAACGTAATGGCAAATTTATTATACCCTTTGACCTACAGTCATACGGGATAAAAAAACACTGAAAGATGGTGTAAAGAATTTTTTCATATTATTATTTTCAATGGCTGGGGTTTTATATTTTAACCCTTGGTGGCTTGCCGTTTCATTGTGAAATTACGTATTACATTGCGGTTGCTAGTTTCAAAGGGGTTAAAAAGTTAAAGCCAAAAAGTTATTAAAGAAAAATTCTAATTTGAGCGGTAAGTTGTCGTTTTATTTTCATAAATTTTAACTAATAAATTATTAATTTCTCAACAAAATTTTAGTAGATTAGGTTTTCAATAGTTTATACAGAGCCATAAAATTAAAATTTTACTCTAATTTATCTTTTTATTCATTTAAAATGTTTAAAAATTTCTAATTTATCTTTTTTTTCCACACTCTTCAACTTGTCACTGGAGCATTGAATCTTGAAGTGGAACAGGTTGATCAGCTTTTGTTAAACAATAAAAAATATTAAATAATTTATTTTTGTTTAATTTATTACATATTTAATTTTTTTATGTTTTACTAGAATTATAGTTTTACGTTTGTTTTATTTTTATAGTTTTATGTTATAGTTTATACATAGACTCTTAGTTTTGAGAACCTACATAGTAGCTACATGTTTATAATTTTTTTAATTTCATTTTTTTAAAGGGTTTTTTATGCCAAATTGAACGTTATTCATTTTATTTATTATATAACTTCAATTCGGCCTTTTCCTTTTTCTAAAAATATAAAATTAAAATTGAATTTTTAAATTGATTGTGTTTTTATTTTTTAATTAAACCAAATTTTCCAGATATTATTTTACTTTTCCCATCTCATCTATTTAATTTTATTTCTCAACAAGTATTCAATTTTATATACGATGTACGGAATTTTAATTGTACACACTAAATATCCAATTTTCATTCTGTTAAAGTTCCTAAATTTAGTCTATTCTAAAAAAGTCATTTGAAAGCAAAAAACAAATTCGTTTGTCTGCTCTTATTATTTCTATATTATTTCAATACGTAAAGAGGTTAATGTACGGTGACCATACGTACCACATTGTGTGGTACAGTACAACATTTTGAACATACGTCCCACATTGTAAACTGTACCACATTTAATTCGTTTCACTAATATTATGATTTAATGCAATTTATTAATATATCGATTTTCAATTATTATTTCCAAACAATAATCAAAACTCAAAATCTTTAAAAAATTTATTTTTATAAAAGTTTCTAGTTTTGTTTACCCGGTAGTTTTAGAAAATCGATATATTTGTAACTGAAACAAAAATAAATTATTGGACTGAAAATAATGTTACAACAGATATGAGATTGGTAGAAATGTTTCAGCATTATGAGAGTGAACGCGTTCCTTTTAATAACGTTTCAAAATTGGAAGAATATTCGTTGTGTTTGCCAGGTACAAATACAGCCACAGAGAGTTTTTTTTAGTTAATAATATCTGGACTTCCGAAAAAACACAGTTTTCTACAGTAGAAACGTTAAAAGCAATACTAATTGTGAAATGCCATTTTTCTAATGATTGTAAAAGTTTTTATGGCAATATTATAAAAAATGATCATATTTTGAAAAAGATAAATTCTGCCGAAAAATATCTGTGAATTTGAATGTTGTTAAACATTCAATTTTATTAAATTTTTTATTATTTAATTATATTATTTTGAATTTATTATACTGTTGTAACGGTATAACATATAACTTATGTTCTTTTTTATATAGTTAGTCGAATGAATTGTTGACTATTTTTAAATTTTTATTAAATTCAAATAAATTTATGTTCAAAAAATACTTTATATGTGTTTATATAAAAAAATATTTTTTCTGTACCACATTCACTTTCAAGAAATATGGTCACCGTAGGTTAATGAATATTTTAAAAATATAAATTTGATTGAAAATTAGAAAAATAAATATTTATACATACATACATAATAAAGTGTATTATTTATATTTGGTTAGTTAAGCCAGTAGTTATTATATGTATATACATACATTGGCATTTGGTTTTATCAGTGTTACATTGAAACACACAAACTCATTAAAAAATAAAATGAATTTACCAACTCTAAACTTTTTTTTACTATTTTTTTCTTTTTTTTTTTAAGAAAATAATAATAATATAAAACAATGTGTAGGATGAGAAAGGTATATGTTTTTACAAATGTATAATATCGTTTTTTCTCTTTCGTGGGGCATTGGATTTCACAAAATATAGTGAGAGATTTTTTGTTCTACTTGCTTTATCTATATATGTATAATTTTTGGTTATAGACATCTGAGCAACGTGGTGAAAATAGCCAGTACACAAACCATCACGAGCTTTGTTTGAAATTTAAAGCTTTAAAAAATAAAACTTCATCTGGTATTGATAATATACCAAATATAGTTTTAAAAAAGTTGAGTAACTTAATTATTTCGAAATATGTCATCTTTTTTAACAATGCAATTAATAACTCGTATTTTCCAAATATATGGAAAACTTCGAAAACAATATTGCTAAAAAAACCAGGCAAAGATCCAACTAATCCTAGTAATTATAGGCCAATTAGTTTAATGCCAAACATAAGTAAAGTTTTTGAAACCCTTATAAATGATAAAATTCAAAACTTCTCTAATTTAAATAAATTAATACCTGATAATCAATTTGGGTTTAGGTATAAACATGGAACTATTCACACCATAACTAAACTCACATCTGATATTTGTTGGTATATTAATAAGAATTACGGTGTTGGTGCTTGTCTTGTTGATCTTGAAAAAGCATTTAATTCTGTCTGGCTCGATGGCTTAATGTATAAGTTAATATATAAATATAAATTCCCATCTAATTTGAGTGCTCTCATTTATAACATGTTATACAACAACAATTTTGTTGTGTATAACTCACGAAATGCATCAAGTATGACCTTCCCAATTGAAAACGGTCTGCTACAGGGAACAGTCAACGCACCAATCCTCTTTTCACTGTATATAGCAGATCTATTAAATTTATTAGAGCGTGTTAAAGGATATACCTACACATTAGCTTTTGCTGACGATATTATAGTCTATTCTGCGAATGACTCAGTAAGTAGCATACAGTCCAAAGTGCAAAAAATGTTTAATATCATTTTGGACTACTGCAAAATCTGGATATTAAAAGTGAACTTCAACAAATGCGAAACTATATTATTTCGTAATACGGTTGACAAAACAAGTTCAGATATAAAAAAAAATTGGAAAAGCTATATTATAAAATCACCAGATAATTCACCTCTTGCAAATAAAAAAAGTGTTAAATACCTCGGAGTTTTTCTACATCGTAATTTGAACTACTCCGAACATATTAAATACACAATTTCAAAAGGAAATAAATCCTTTATGGCAGCAAAAAAACTCTTTTACAATAAAAATATAAGTAATAGAGTAAAAATAATATGCTATCAAACATTAGTTAGGCCAACACTTGTGTATGGAGTACCCATATGGTACAACATTAGCGCAAGTTTAATGGAAAAACTACGTAAGCTAGAAAGAAAGTGCATAAGAACTTGTACTAATATAAATAAAAAGCCCGACTCCGATTACAAACATTTCTACTCAAACAAATATTTGTATAAGGCATCAAACATACACAGAATTGACGGTTTTATTATAAAACTTGTCAGAAAACACTATGAGAGAGCACAAAACACTCCAGAAAATGGTCTTATATCACATATATACTACCACAATGAGGAGTACATAAGAAAAACCTTGCTCACGGGTTTTATAGCCCCTGAGCATTTCATTTTTCTTGATAAAAATGGTTATATCCAAAACCAAGATCATGTCCCCATACTATACCACTATAGTAGACGGGCCACATGCAAGGCAATAGAGTATAACCCGGGCAATATTAATGGAGAAAGTTTGATATACGACATGTCTATTACTAATAAAGATAAAAAAATTAAAAAAGAATATTGGTGGTTGGTTAACCCGCAATTAACATAAATAAGTATTATAATTACAAATTAGGTTTTAGTTTAGGCTTAGTATAGTTTTAAGATAGATTAAGTAGAATAAGGAATAGGTTAGGTTGTTTTTTAAAAATAAGTAAGATTTAATATTGATTTTTTTTCGCCATAATTTTTTACAATACTACATAAAAAATGGAATAAATAGAGTTTTTACTCTAACTAATAAGAAAATTAAAATATAAATTAGAAAAATAATTAACGTAAAAATTAAATATTAATTTAAATGTTAATAAAATAATTACTAATAAGTCAATTTTTTATAAACTTTTTATAGGCTAAGTTAAAAATAAGAATGTAATAAAGGCAATAATAAAAGTTTAATACAAAAAAAAAAAAAAAAATGTGTTGTTATAGAGTTCTGAACTCCAAGTTATGTTTAAAATTTCAAGGCAGTAACCCATCGGAAAATACTAATCTTGACCTAGAAAGATATATAAGAATATGAAATTTTAAGAAATTTTTAAATATTTTCGGAATTGTTTAAATCATCTGAGAAAACCTTTAAATTCTTCTCTTGAACTCTATTTTCATGGTAAATATTTTGAAACCTAAAAGTTTAAGGCTCGAAACTTGATAGAAAGATTAAAGTTTTATTAAAAATTTCTGCTCCATTTAATGGTTTCAGATTATTCATTACTCATCAGGATCTTAGAAATTTTTTTTAAAAATTTCTGTCATTAACTGAACCAATAGAGTTTTGAATTTTTGACCGACATTTTAACTTCTAAAATCTTAAAGATTTTTCAAGATAAATAATTAAATCTCATTAATAATTTTTTAATAATTTGGCAACTCTTTTTTTTGCGCCATTATAAAATTTTTCTTTTTTTATTTTATTAAAAAAATTCTGCAAAATATCGATTATCAGCAAAAATATGAAAAAAAATAAAAACTTATGTCATTTTTTAGAGAGCTGGATAAATTTTCTTTTTGAGTAAATTGAACCACTTTCTATTGAATTTTTCTTCTCTTATTATGTTCTTTATTTTGTATTTTATTTTGTATTTTTTGATATTTTTCATATCTTTTTAGATTCAAACAAAGAATGAAATCTTTCATTTTTAAGTTTTTTTTTTATTTTGGAATACTAAATGACTTTATCGAATTTTATTTAACTTGTATTGTTTGGGTAGTAATTCATATTTGTTTAGTGATTGCATTATGAATGGTTAAGTAATTTTGTGATACCTTGGTTTAGTTTTAAATTAGAATTTTCGATCCAAAAGAATTTCGAAACACTTGAAGGCGATGAGAGAGTAAAGTAATACCAGACTTAAACTTCTCTATATATTTTAAAAGAGTGTAGTGTGACCATCATGCAAAAACTGTAGATAATGCACTATAAATTTTATTTTGTATTTTATGTAGAAAAATTTTATAGCTTTAAAACAAAGTAGTTAAACATTTTTACAGTTTTATGTTGATTTTCGTCAACAAACTTTCTAATACCATTTCATTGCATACTTCTGGGCTGAAAAGAAAAACCATTCTATCTGTTGTGTGGAAAGGAGGTCTAATTTTAAGAATAAAACTCAGAAATAAATTATATTGAAAACGAACTTATAATACAAGAAAAGTATTGTTAAAATTCAAGAATACTTATATGTATAACTAGTCTACGCGTTTATTAAGTGATTCAACAATTCAGCATTCACACTTCTTTCTTACGAACACTTATGATAAGTAATTTGCTAAATTTGTGCATTATATTTAAAATATTTTTCAACCCTTTTTAAATTTTTTTGTTTTTTTTTATGTAGTAGTAATTTTTCATTTTTTTTACTTATCACCATTGACTGTGTTTTTGCATTTGAATACGTCAGTACTCGTTGACAATTTTTCTTTTGACTATAAATTTATATTTTTGAAAAATATCTAAGTATCTCTTAAATGATTTTTTTTTTTTTGAAATTATATTTTTTTTAAGTGCAATTTATCAGACCCAAGGTAGACACAATAAATTGTTGAATCTTTTCTATAAGGTACAATATAAACGTTTTTTTTTTATTTGGAATTCTTTTGAAACTTTAAAAAGAAAGGATAAAAATATCAACCACTGTCCTTTCAAATAAACTTGAAACATAATATTGAATACTTAAGCTATATAAAGTACTACTAAATGTTACAAATCAATGTTTATAATATTTTATAAAGTGCACTTAATAATATAGAATGTTTGTTAAAGATATTTCTGTAAAAAGAGAAAAATCTGTTTAATACATTTTTGATTACAAAATAAATACCGATTTGATTGAAAATAAAAGAATAGTGAATTGGTATTCAATTGTCTTCTTTATTCAATTATTATAAAATTGGATTAAAATTGAAAAATATTTTTAATAATAATTTTTAAAGCAGAAATCTTCAATTAAAAGAGAATTTTATAATAAGATTATTAAAAATTTCTTTGTAACTTATTGAATATCTAAAATTGAGGTAAAGTATAATCTTTGACTTCAAAGTTTGATTTTTATTAAAAGTATCAAAGTATCAAAGTATCACTTATTATCATCTCTTAATTAACTTTAATTTGAATAATATTTTCTTAATTTGTATAATTGAAACATTGGTTAGTCTTTTAATAAATGTTTTAAGAATTGAGAATGTGGTTTTTGATTATGAATTTTAAAAAACATTTTTTAATTTTCCAGTTAGCATTTCAATTAAGTTTTAACAAGTTTGTAAAGCGTTTTATTTTTTGGTTCCCAAAAAGTAATAAAAACTTCAAAGGAAATATTTAATAAGGAAGATTCTTTTGCTGCTGATATCATTTAGTTCGTATTTTTCATTTGACTGCATTTCATTTAATTAAAATATTTATATAGGAATATTGGATATGCAATTGATAAAGTGAAATGAAATCTAGTAAAATAAGAAGAAGGTCAAATGAAAAGGATTTTTTGACAGTAACCTAGAGAGCATATATTTTTTGAACTAATTTGAGTTTAAAATTTTAGAAAGATACAATCAAGAGTGGGTTAGAAATTATTAAATATAACATCATATTTTAATCCAAATATCAAGCACGAAAAGAAGTCCTAAAGCCTTCCTATTAGAAAGACTCATGTTCGAATCCGATAGTAAAAGTTAAAAATTATTATTTGATTTTCGAATTGAAACATCTAGTAGTTGCAATTCACTTTAAATTATATAAAAACTGAGATGAATTCTGGGAGTTCCTGGAAAGCCTTGAGATCATAATTTATTCTCAATTTAGTTTATTTGTGAGATTTTTAATTTAGAGTTTGATTAAATCGAGAAATTTGATTTATAATTTATTATCCTATGTTCCGGTGTACTAAAACTCAATAAAAATTGAATTGGTCTAGATTGCCACAAAAAAACAATCATTTATAACGATTTCATTACTATTATAACAATTCTTTAAAAGAGGAAGCAACGGAGATTTTTTTTGCTGCTTACGTCATTTAGCCTGTATTTTTTTGACTTTATTTCATTTGATAGAATATTTAGTATTGAAAAATTGGATATGCGATTGAATTACAAAATTTGATCAATTTTTATAACCCACAGGAAATTTTTGTATAATAATATAATACAATTAGCCTACCAATGAGCCCAGGAGTATTATAGGACGAAACACTTTAAAATTTCAATTCTTTAACACTATTAAAACATTTTTGATGTTTAAAAATGATTTTCTTAACTAATTTCTTCTTTTAAATGTGTATTTTAAGTTTTTTAAATTTAGATTTGTAATATGTATAACTACAAGGATTTTTTGAAATTCCTTGATGGATTATCATTTTTATAAACTGCCTACACGCAATATTTTAACTACAATATAAAATATCCGTATAACTTTAATATTAATATTAAATTCTTTTACTAAAATGATAGAAGTAACTATAAAACATATGTATGAAAGATTGATTTTTCTCATGAGATCTTAAGAAAATAATAGTTAGTAGATATATACAACTTCCTTTTATATACGTTTTTTTTGTTAACTTTATAACATTCATTAATCATTTTAATTATTATGAATTAGAAAAATAAAAAAATATTCTTTTGTATAAATTTTATATAATTTAATATAATTGTTAAAAATTTTCCATCTTTGTTTTACTAAAAATGTATTTTATTTCGGATAAATAATGGATAAGGAATGAAAATATGAAGAATTAGCAAAGAAATAATATAGAAATTAATTGATTAGACTTAACAAATAAATATGTTTCTAGAATTTTGTATATATATATATATATATATTAGATATGGTATTTTTATGCTTGTAATCATAAATTATTATAATATTTATGAAATAAAAAATTGGAATATCTATATATAATTAAGAAAAACCTTTTCTTTTAATAAGAATGACTATGACCATGAAAATAGGAAAGGGGATATCAGGAAGAGGGAATTTTATTAAGATTTGTTATGTTATACTGTAAGGATACTTTAAAGATATTTAATCTTATAGAAATGATAAGAAATTCTGATGAAGTTTTATGGCCCAAAGGCATATAAAAAATTGAAATATTTAATGTTATATTGTTAAAAATTTGAATCCATTAGTTTAATTAAATAAATTTTTTTTAAATTAATATAGAACTGAGGCATAAATCGTGAAATAAAATAATTTAAATTCTTTTATTTTGTTAAAGACCACTGGTTTATCCACTGGATATAGGCACAGGACTTTTTATTAAATAAGTTCTTATCTTAAATAGTGCTATGTGATTATACTCAGATTTGATGAATTTTTTAAAGTTCTATAGTGCTAATACTTTTATTAGACCATTCGCATACCAAAATACATTTAGTGATAGTGATTTAATGATTTCCATGAATAATTTGTGAGTGGAAACCCCTTTTGTGGAAATTTTAAAAAGATGAATATTGAGAATAATTTTTTCCTTAATTATTAGTATTTATATACATAATAGTACCTCTTATGTATATATTTTCTACAATAATATCCTTCCCTTCAAATTTTCCCTTTTATCCTATTATATTCGTAATTTCTAATAACAAATCAGTGCGCCAGGCTTTTAATACAAATCTGGAAACTAAACTGTGCATTTGAATTAAAGATTAGATCCTAAAGATTTTTTTTAAAGGAGAGGGTGGTTTTGATTAGTTTAAGTTCAATATTACCCAGTTGAACCCTGCTTCTATCCACTCTTGTTTGAACTAAAAAAAAAAAAAACAGGACTTAATTTTCCCAATTTATAATTAAAAGAAATCTTTAAATTCCTGTTAATTCATTTCTTGAAAGTTATTCATGTACTCATTATTTATAATATAAATAAATTTTAAAAGAAAATTATTAGTTAAATTTTTAACTTAATTAAATTTTCTTAAAGAACTCTGATTTTAAAAAATTTAAACTTCTTCCTGTTGTCTTAAACAATAAAGTATACTTAAATTTTGAATTAAAGACCATTAAAAAATATATGTATTATAATACTTCTATCATTTTCCTTTGTATTTTATTTAAAAAAAATATATATATACATATATTTAATATATAATCAAGGTCCTTGCATTAAATAAATATATAATCAAAAGAAAAATATATTCTAGTGCACCAATTTTATTAAGAAACAAAACTTAAAATAAATTAAAAAAAAAAACAGACAAACAAATCTTTTTAATGAATCAAATCCTTGGACAAAAAAAAAAAACAAAAAAAAAAAATTATTTAAAAAAGAAATATTTTTTTTTAATTATAATTAAAAGTTTTTAATGGATAAAAAACAATAAATTTTATAAAAATAATATTTTTTTTAAATTTATTAAAATAAAATTTATTTTTACTAATAAAATATTATTTTTACTTTCAGGTAAATTAATAATCCTTGTTTAGTTGTTAAGTGTCCTTGGACATTATTTACACTTTAATATAAGGTACAGTATATACTGCAATAATTCATTCAAATTTATTTATTTTAATTTTCAGAGTCAGATATTATGAATGTTAAATTAAAAAAAAAAGAAAACAAATTAAAAATGCAAAACAAACAGTTTTAATTTTTTTTTTGACAAAGGACATTTTACAAATTATAATTATCCTTTTGTTGTTTGTTTGATTATTCTCTCTGTTCTTATGTAACACTTTTCTTCTCCAACACATTAAAAAACAAAATGACCAGTAAAATTTATTATATCCTTTTTTATTTTTAAATACAAAGGAGTAACTTTTTACTTATCCTTTTTTGTTTTGTATTTTGTTACAGTGCTGATATTTTGAGTTAAAAATAATGAATCCTTGTATTTTGTTTAAAATTTTATTGAATATTCAAAAATATTGTGAAAAATTTTTGTGTTTGATAAAACTTTTTAGGTGTAGAAGGAAGACTTGGGACCTTTGAATTAATAACTAGTAATTGCAAATCGATATAAATTGATGAAAATTTTGAACGAAATTGATACTAAAAAGGACACTTTTCATTTGGGTATTTAGAAATTTTAAAATTTAATTATTTCTGCATAATATTGAAGGTAATTGTTGGAAACTAAAGGATTGTTGTTGATTGCTGAGGAAAAGGAAAATACCCACTTGAAAATGTTGCTAAGGGTTTGAAATATCAAATGCCAGACACGCTAAGTACCCAAATTACTTTGTGGCCAGTTCTTATATAAGTTGTAAGTATCAAAATTCTAAGAATAAATTTGCTAAATACTTTTATTTAAACGTCGGTTTGGGAAATGTTCTTCGATCTACGGTTCAGTTGTCAATTTGGAATTCATAAATAGCCAGTTTCAGGCTTCAATATATAATTGAATTATTTAAAAATATCATCAATAACTACATATAGTATCAGTTTGTCTAATTCTTTATGTATATAAAATTTGATAAGCTGTGAATTAACTTCTACTGATTTAATTTACCTAGTACCTAATCTATTTTTACTTCATCAGAGTCCTTTTATTTTTTAAAAAACATTCAAAAATCACTCCCCTTCCATTTTAAATTTCGACGCAGTGCTATTTAAAGTGACCCAAGTAAAATTATCTACATTATTTTACTTCAACTTTATTTTTACCCTTAGTTAATTTCAATGATGTTCAAAACTTTTACTAAAAGCTATCTAATTAGACTATCTACAATTGTTGTTGTAAGGACAATATACCTGAAAGGTTTAAAATTTTATTTTTCAGGTTCATTTGTTTTTTTGTTTTTGTAATCAACAAACAAAGCTTAATTTGGATTACAAGGATTTATATTGCACACAGAAATAACAAAAGACTTGAAAAGGATATGCTTATATGTATTTAATGTATATATGTATATGTATATTTATATGCAATGCAATAATGAAGTAATGGTAAAAAAATGTAAATATAAAGTTGGTAAAGTAATTTTGTTGTTGGTTTTTTTTTTTGGTGAAGGAATACTTTAAAATCCTTTAATAAATATAATTCTTTGTTGTTGTTTTTTTTTCAAATATAGTTTTATATTGTTTTGGAAAATCTTTGATTATTCATTCTATTAAAATAAATGTATTTGCATTTGTTATCTTCATCTGTTTTTTTTTTTTTTCAAGTGGATGTAATTTGTTTATTTCTCGGATTTTCTGGCTAAAAATAACATAAAAGAAAAACATTTTGACTTATTAATTGCCTTTTTAAGATTTTAAATGAGAAATTTAAGTGGATTAGTAAAGAAATATTAAGTAGATTTTGGAAAAAAATTCTTAGAGTTGGAAGATAATTTAAGGATTTTGTTAATAAATTGGAAAATGTTTTATTTTTCAGGTTTTTCCACGTAAATGGAAAAATTTTTAATTTTTTTATTGTAACTAATGAAATGGAAATTTAAACTTTCATTATAGCTGAATATTGAAGATGAGAAGTTGGTCTTGAAAGTCAGAAATACCTGGCCATGTTGAAGTACTTATGCTAGCATTTAGCGTGTTCTTATATTCTTTATATCCATTTTATTGATTGGAAAGAGAGGAATGGATTCTTGAATGATTATTTCGAATTACCGAGAATTTCGACATTTTAAAAGTTAGAGATTATCTAACAATCTTCTGAAAATCTGCATCAATCTTCCGGACTAAGAGCTGCACAAAAAGCGTATATATTATTGTATCCATTGTTAACGAACTTTAATACTTAGAACTTTCTTAAACGAACTGTTGACTTAAACTCGACAGAACAGAATATTTAAATACTCTTTTTTCTCAAATCACAAATTCTAGTCTAAATGATGTACTGTTTGATATCTTGAGTCTTCTTCCATCCTGAAAGCGTAAGCGCAAAGTCGTCTTCCATCCAAACTTCCATTTGAAAGCGTAACTGATTTTATTCCGTAAGAACCTATTGCTCAATTTTTGTGATTAAGCTGTGTATAAATAGCTTATATATAATCCTAAGACATGTCTTTATGAATTTTTAATCTTAAACGTATAGGACAATTTGAAGAAACCTTGTAGTCCTACAATTTAAATATTTTCATACAGACTTGAAGGATCTTCATTTCCTTATTCTACACAAACTGCAACTATGTGCCCACTTGATTTTAGATAAAAATTTATTTTCAAGAGTACTCAATATTAAAAAACATGGCTCTTTCATAAGGAGTAGCTATTTTTACAACTTTGTAATTATGACCCATTTAATTAATGGATTTAATTATTGGAATTAAAAATCAAAGTAATGCAATATTTTTCAACTTAAAAATAAAAACGTTAATAAGTACCAATTTTCAATAATTAAGTAAAAAATTCAAAAACAAAACCATTAAGGTACTTTCATTTAACATAACAATAATTTACTATAATAAGTAGGTATTCTTTGTAATTCTTCATAATCAATTAATTCCTTACTATTATTTCTCATCTCATTATTTTTTACATTCGGCTTTTATTGAATTTTTCGAATTGTAATTTTTAAGTTAAAGTAATTTTTGTTTTTATTTTTTACTTTTAAGAATTTTTCAAAATAAAAGTTCTTTCAAACAATAACATCAATATGGACCTAACAAAGGATCAACCATAAGATCCTTTCTATGAAATATGAAAAGAAAAACAAAACAAAAAAAAATTTTTTTTCTTTATTTGAAAGAAGAAGTATAATGTAAACATATTATGTGTTTACTGAATGTATTATATATTAAACATTGGCAGAATTATTATCCCACATCACTTCATAAATTTGCGTTCGATATAGTTTTGGATAGAATTAAGTTTTTGTGAAATGAAAAATTGTTTTGGTATTTCGTTTTGAATGTTGGTAGATTTTTTTAAGATTGCATGTAAAATATCAGGTGGAGATTCCTAGGTTGTATACTCGATTCATTTGAAAACATTTTATATAAATCGTAGTTGATTTGCAATAAGAAAGGAAATACCGTTATTTAATGCGACTACCAAAGAAAGTACCGATATTTAAATAAACTCGAAAAGGATGTACCGTTACTAAACATGATTATTTGGGAAAGTGTCTTTATCAAATTTTAGTATAAGAGGAGGTACCGTTATTAAATCGACTCGCAGGGTAAGTACAGTTACTAAATACGATTATTTGAGGAAGTGCTGTTATTAAATGTTAGTATCAGAGGAAGTACCTTTATTAAATGAGATTAAATATAAAAAGCTTTGCAATGAATTAAAATAGTTAAGCAAGAAATAACTCCTGTTAGGTATATAAAGCTAATTAAGTTGAAAGAAAGTAATAAATTAGATTCTTGAGAATTTGAAATGTTTCAATATTAGAAATATATGAAACAATCCCTATAATAACTGTAAATAACGCATTATCTTAAATTTATAATCATTCCTATACTTAATATAGTACATTCATATAAGTTAAATTTAAAGAGAAAGAATCGAATTGAGTATTGAATTAATGTTGAGTACAACAAAAGAATAATAAAGTAGGACGAAATACCTGGGATCAAATATTCGTATATATGAATTCAAAATGGATTTATAAATTTCTTTTTATATATTCCATTTCATTATATATATTCCCAAAACATTTAAATAATTTTTATATATAGTGAAATATTTATATTATATTTTACTTTCATTTATTTTTAAAGAGAGCTGCTATTAACGATAAGTTTTGTAATTTTTTGTAATATTTTTAGGATTAAATTTATTGGTGAGGCCACGGAAGTCAGATACAGTAAAAATATTTTAGAAATGTTTGAATCTTGTAAACTCTATATTGTAGAGTATCTATATAATACCTTTTATCTTAACGATTGATGACGGTAAATAAATTTCAAGTTGAAGCTTAATCTTTTATTTGATACTTCTACTAAATACCTATATATATATATATATATATTGATTTAAGAAGGTATTTATATGGTATTGATATGTATATAATTATCATTACATTAGATTTGATACAAATTTATTGAATTTTAGGCATAATATCGAAAAATATTATATCGAAAGAATTTTTTGGTTCAGTCTATCTAGATCTAATTGTTTTCAATATTTTTTGGGAATTTATTAATATTTAAATAAAATCTTATATCCTAAATCTCACCCCTTCCAAATGCCTATCCTCGATATCAAGCTGTACATTTATATTATAGGTCCCTCCTTAAGGTTTGGTAAAAAGAGGTGTGCTATAGGAACCCATATAGGACGTATAGGAACACAAATCCAATGGGTGGCTTTCGAAAAAAAACTTGTATTCAATCTTGTATTAAAAGATATTCTTACAGATCACCTAAGATATATGTAATATAAGTTAAATTCATTTAAAGTATTTTTATCCTGCCACACCCGAAAAGAAAAAGAAAGGCTTGATCCCGTTATCATGTGGCATGCATTGTTTAAATTATTGATTCGAAAATTCAAAATTTTATTAACCTTGGAACGACGTAATTTCGAATTTTTAGTACAAATTTTTTATTTAAAAAAAATTTCGAAAAATTTTCTATGTATCTAAATTTTTTATTTAAATCATTATTAATTTTAATTAATAGTTTTTTTTGCATTATTTGTTTTTTATTAGTTTTTGGAAGGACCTTAACATGTTACATGTTATAACATACACGTATATTCACTTTAACATTGAAATAGATATTGAAAAAAAAAGTATTAATATTTGGCAGGTTAGAATGACATTGAAGTTAATTAAAAAAACTTTAATTATACATACGAGTATGTGTGGCTGTGTGTATGTTCTCCCTAATATTATAAAATTAAAAAAAAAAAATTCCATATCCATACTTGAACCTCAAATATAAAAGATTATTATGTGTAATTATATTTTCCATTTCACTCTATTTCTCCCTTTCTCTTTCTCTATCTCATGTTTTATTTCATATTTTAGGTATATATGTATTTTTATTCATTTTACCTTTCTATAACCGTACGAAAATAGTTCTATGGGTATATTTAATTTGACATTTCGTTTGTGACACTGTAAGGGAGAAGTGATAAATGTAAACTCAAGCATATTAATCGGATCAGAATCTAAAAGTGAGACGATTTAGCTATGTTTGTTTGTCGGTCAGTAGGAAAACTCAAAAAAATCAAGAAGATTGGATACAAGTGTTGTCTTTGAAATCCAGTCATCTTCATTGACGGATTCAAGGAGTTGCCATATACATTGCTTTTATTAATATGAGCATATATTAATATTTAATGAAGCTTAGTATCTGAAATTTCGTCAAAAGTATTTAAGTTGAAAGGCCAAAGTCTGCTTTTAATATGTTCTATAACAGGAGTCAAGTCAAGTACAACAGGTTGGAATAACTCACATGGAACTTATATTTCCATTTATGTAGAACTCATAGTCTAATAAGTTGAGTATTTCAATTGTTTTCAAACGCAGTATATCTAAATGAATATAATATATATTATATATCCTATAGTTGACACTGTCTACTCTACTCTCATCCTCGTTTTTTTTCTAATTTCATTGAGTTCAATATTAAAGGGACGTTTTTTATTTTTTTTTTCGTAGAACCTATATCAATATTGAACTAGACATGCTAATCGAGATATACGAGACAGGTGTATAAAAGTATTTTTTAATTAATGATATATACGTATATATTTTGTATAATTATTTGTAAGTGTATTAGTGTAGATATAGTAAATTATTATATAAATAAACTTTTATTGACATAGAAAATAAAATAAAAAAAAAAAAGAAGATTATAATCAATGATAATATTAGAAGGGTCTAAAAAAAAGTACCAAACATATATTTACATTATATAAGATTTAAAGTGATATGAATATACGTTAATATGTATGTTATGTATATGTATTTTAAGTAAGGTACATATATAAAAAAAGTAAATCTAAAATCAATATAAAAATAAAATCAGTTTTTTTTTTAGTCCTTCTCGTTTTGCCTCTTTTAATTTAGATTTTTGTTTTTTTGTAATTTATTTAGCAAAACTAATTACATAATACTTAATATTACATAAGGCTTAATGTTATCTCATGATATGTACATAATACACACATATATTTTGTGTTATTAAGTTTAATTAATTTATTTAATATAAACTTATTTTTACTCATATACTATAAACTTAATGTCAAATCAAAGTTCAAGAATTAATTCAAATTTACTTTGAATATATATTTATATGAGTATGTATATAGGTGTGTTCGTAGTATGTAATTAATATTAATATTTATCAGATGTGAGAATCAAACCTTTAAAGTTTAATAAAATAGTTTGAATACTTTTGGTAAATGCCGTCAAAAGAATTCAAAGTGAATAAAACTACCATTTTTAAATGTTTATTTTGTAGTATGTTATGTATTAAAAATATAGTATATTTATTTATATATATTTATATATATATGTATATCAAATTTTCCAATTTTTTTATGTTTTATACCAAAAAGATTTTAATTATAAATTCAATTAAAATTTGACAAATTTTCCCTTCCCTAAGTATTATTTTATTTGGTTATTGATATTTATAAAGTATTTGAGAATCATATTAGAAATTTTCTTTAAGTACATGACGTAACATGCAGGAGTCCTTAACCGATGAGTAAGATTCACTGAAAAATTGTAGTTTTTGGTGAAGTCCCTGTTTTCATTTGTTATTGATGGTTATTTAGGTAATCGATTGATAAAGGGGCCATCAAGACCCCAAACAGTTTGAAAATTTTTATATTAAAACATTTTATGTTGATGCAACATTTGATTGAGTTGATTAACAATTGAATGTTGTTATTTATTATATGGTGCTGTTAAAAGCCAAACAGAAGCTATAAAAGGCACGCGGTTTATATTACCTAAATCGATCTTTGGTTTTCTCTTAATTTGAATATAAAAAAATATATGCCAACATTAAAAATACGAAATCTTTAAAATTGACCCAAATTGCAATTTAGAGCGTCAAAAATGAGAAACTTTCTTTATGCACTTTTTATTTAGAGCTTCATTTGTTTTAAAAGATATTTAAATATTTTACGTTTTTTAGTTACTAAGATTAATAATTTTTCATATGTGATTAAGTGATGGGAATCTTTAATACAACTGATTTAATGGGACTTAAGTCCCTAAAAGCTTTAAGACTCATAGCAATGACCCATAATTTCCTAACGGACTTATGACACTTGAAATTTTTATTCAGATTGGGGGTCATAACTCCCTTATATAATTCTCAACTGAAAAGTTAAATAAATTCAAATAATTAAAAGACATTCTGGAGTTGAATTCGAAATCAGGGGTATTCTCTTTTTCAAAAATTAAAAAACAAAATATAATTTTACACATAAACTACAAACTAGACATAAGAACTACACACAGATTTTGTAACTAAAGTTTCGCATAGATGAATTCATAAATACTCTGGAAAAAGATCTTTTAACCAACTTAAATATGCTTCCAAATACAGAAACTCATATCAACAAATATATGAATACATTTAATTTTACATCTAATATTTTATTTTTATATTTTTAAATTATAATAATTAAATCGTGAAGATCCCAAAAACAAATTTAATAATTTATTTCAAAATAAATATTAACTTAAATATATTAGTATATGTATACGCTCAATCACACAATTTCAGTTATATAATGTTATAACTCACTAAATGGATCATAACTTCCAAAAGGAAATTATAACCCAGTTATCAAGGGACTCAAATCCCACATAAATATATTTAAGTGAGTCAAATGTCCCACAGGAACTTATATCCCACTAAATGTACTTTAGGGACTTATGACTGTGGGAGTAATGACCATGCACCTAAAATATAAACAAATAATTCAATTTAATAAAATACCTTACAGATATTGAAATACCTCATAATCCAAAAAATTATTACAATATAAACTAATGGGATTGTATCTATTAATAATCTGAGACATTTCTACATATTATAAGGACTAGGCCTACTAGCTCACGTTTTAATTGTATGTGAAATTTTTTAAGATCAATTCTGGTAATAAGAATATTCCACTCCCGTTCCACCATACATCTATGGTATATTCAGGCAGGCTGTTAGGCTATAACAGTGGAACAGTTGGCGCTTAAAAAAAATTAAAACGCAATCTTCTTCCTTTCCATTATAATTTATTACAATTTTTGTGATAATATATTATAAACATATATTCTAGGAAGAATATAAAAGTAATTAATGGCTTCTGTTATTTACTTATTTTGCAGATAATTTAAAGGAAACGTTTTTTTAAATATCTTATAAAAATATTTTTATTAAAAATAAAATTTATGATTATAGATATTGAAAAATACCTTAAACGTATTCCTTAACAATCCTTTTCCCAAAGATTCACCATTTTATTGTTTTTTTTTTTTCAAGGACTCAAAACTTTCAGATGATTTAAATTTAAATTTTTCATTTTTTAATTTTTATTTATTATTTTTTTTGTACAATTTTATTATAATTTATTTAGACTTATTTAAAATGACGATCAAAATATATAAAAAAAATATAAAATATTGAAAAGGAAAGCATTTGCTAAAAAAATAATTTTGCGTATCTAAAGATTTATGAAAATTATTTGTTTAATATTTTTTTTTTTTTATTTGTTCTGTTTCATTTTTTTATCACTAGAGAGCAGCAGACAAAAACCATTTATATTTATCATAAATATCATATTTATGGGTATGACGGTGACAGTGACATGTTGCGTCAGACAAAATTCTATTAGGAAAAAAAAAAACACATTTTTATATAATATAATTTTCTAGAAAATGGAAAATACAAAGGAAAAACCAAAAAAAAGAAAAATAAAATAAAAAATTTTTTTATAAGAAAATCTTTTAAAGTTCATTTAAAGGTTAAAATAAAATAAATATTTTGGAATAGAAAAATCCAAAAAAATAAATTTGCATAAATATTCAAAATGTTTAAGAATGTTTAAGAATATATTATGGAAATGTTTAGGAATGCTTTTGGAAAATTTTAAGAAAATTTTAAGAAAATTAAAACACTGTTTATAATTGTGAATTTTAATGTAAAATCAAATTTTCAAATCTTATAACCAAGATTTTCAAAACAGATACCTACTCTTCAATACCTGTTGGTTTCTTATAATTTTTATAAATTAAATACAGTAACTAAGAATGGGTTAATTAACCGTTATTATATACCGATTCGATTTCGAAGGATCATTATATTAATTAACATAAATATAAAGACCTAAATTTACCTGAGAAGTGAGATAGATGGTTTATTATAAAATATTTTGAAAATTTTTAGAACTTTAACCGGGAATGAGGAAAAGCTTTTTCCAAGAGTAAATTTAAATCTTTTTTAGTTAATCAACTGTGATGCAAGTTGAAGTTAATTTATGGGATATTCAAGTGTCTATTAAAGATATACTTTAGAATTAAATTTAGTATGGGATTTTGATTTTTTGGACCAGGTCTTATTAATGTTACTTTAGTAAACCTATGAGTATACCATTTGTTGTCTCAAAATCCAAATACGATTATTTAAAAATATTTGGGGTATGTGATTTCGAACACACTACAATGATTTTACGTTTTTAAGTAGATTATATATCAAATAAATATTAAAAATGAATAAATAAATATAAATCAAAATTATTATTTAATCTAGGTTAATAAAAAATCTAGACATACGCACGTGTTTTGTATTACGAATAGATTTATTTTATGCTTTGGAAAAGTTATAATCGTTTTCTAAAATATGTTCAAGATTTTTTTTTTAAAATTTAAAAGTTTTTTTTAAAATCCATTTTAACAGATAAAAATTTTAAACGACCAATATAAAGTATTATAGACAACACCTTTTACTGGAATTTTCTAAAACTTATTTTTGAACTTATTATACGAAAACTGTTATAAAACTTATATAGAACTTATTATTACAGTTCTTGAATTTTTATTTTTTTTTTTAAATAAACTTTTATTTTGTTATATTTTTTACATATGAGTATCTTAACCTACAAAACAAAGTTAACAAACAAGGTATATCTCTTTTATTTTTAACATTTAAAAATATTTGGATTTTTTTATTGTTAAATTTAATATATAGTAAGTAAAATTATTTCTGTTTCTGTAAGAACAAAACTATTGTAATATAATCTTATAAATACATTGTAAAATTTAAAAAATCAATGTTTAATAATTTTTTTTTTTTTATAAAACTTAACTAACTTAACCTAACTTAACCTAAACTTAAATTTAAATAAACTAACTTATTGACTATAAAATAGCACAAATGCTTTTAGAAATTAAATTAAGATGTATTTAACCACCAATAATCTTTATTTATAGCTTTATCTTTTTCTGATATGGACATTTCATATCTTAAATTATCTCCGTTAATATTGCCTGGGATATACTCGATTTTTTTGCATGTAGCCCGTCTACTATAATGAAATAGTATAGGGACATGATCTTGGTTTTGAGTGTATCTATATTTGTCTAAGAAGATGAAGTGCTCAGGAGCTATAAAACCCGTGAGCAAGGTCTTCTTAATGTACTCCTCATTGTGGTAAAATATATGTGATATTAAACCATTTTCTGGAGTTTTTAATGCTCTATCAAAATGACTTCTGATTAATTTTATCATAAAATTATCTATTCTCATGATTTTGGCTTCCTTGTACAAATATTTATTAGAATAAAAATGCTTGTATTCGGACTCAGGCTTTCTATGTTTATTAATACAAACTCTTATGCACTTTCTTTCGAATTTACGTATTTTTTCCATTAAGCTTGCACTAATGTTGTACCATATTGGTACCCCATAGACAAGATTTGGCCTAATTAATGTCTGGTAGCATATTATTTTAACTCTATTGCTAATATTTTTGTTGTAAAAGAGTTTTTTAGCTGCCATAAAGGATTTATTGCCTTTATCTATTGAGTATTTTACATGATCTATGAAGTTTAAGTTTCGATGTAACTGAACTCCAAGATATTTAACGAATTTTTTGTTTGCGAGAGTTGACGTAGGCGATTTAATTTTAAAATGTTTCCAATTTTTTCTAATGTCTGAACTAGTTTTGTCAACCGTATTACGGAATAATATGGTTTCACATTTGTTGTAGTTCAATTTTAATATCCATATCTTGCAATAATCCTGCACAATATTAAACATTTTTTGTACATTATATTGAATGCTATTTACAGTGTCATTCGCAGAGTATATTATAATATCATCTGCGAATGCCAGGGCGTAGTTATTTCCTTTTACTCGTTCTAGCAAGAATAAAAGATCTGCTGTATATATAGTAAAAAGGATAGGTGCATTAACAATACCTTGCTGAAGACCGTTTTCAATTAGGAATGATTTGTCAGACTCGTTATTTTTGCTATATACTAAAAATTTGTTGTTATATAACATATTTTTAATCAGTATAATTAAGCGTGGCGGGAACTTATATTTTATTAGTTTATAGATTAATCCATCCAACCAAACTGAATTAAAAGCCTTTTCAAAGTCAATCAGACAGGCACCAATGCCGTATTTCTTGTTTATGAACCAGCAGATATCTGAGGTTAATTTGGTTATAGTATTAACAGTACCATGTTTGTGCCTAAACCCAAACTGATTTTCTGGAATAAGATTGATTGACTTTGCATAATTTGAAATTTTGTCGTTTATTAAGGTTTCAAATACTTTACTAATGTTTGGCAGTAAACTTATCGGTCGATAATTGCTGGGATTGGTTGGATCTTTGCCAGGTTTTTTTAGCAATATCGTTTTCGATGTTTTCCAAATATGCGGAAAATACGAATTATTTATTGCATTATTGAATAGGATAACATATTTCGAAATAATTACACCACTTAAATTTTTTAAAACTATGTTTGGGATTTTATCGATACCAGAAGAAACTTTATTTTTTAAAGCTTTAAACTTTAAAGAAAGCTCTGACTGGTTCGTGAATTCGCTATTTTCACCACTTTGCTCAGATGATTTGTTTGTGTTGGAGAAATTACTCAGAGTTGAGTTGAAATTTAATGTTTGAGAGTTATTGAATTGTGTTATTTTATTTATGATTTGGTTATGTATTCTGTTATTTGTAGGTATATTGATTTTGTGAGTGTTTTCAATGTATGTGCCAAGTACATTGTAAATTTGTGATTGATCTTCTACTATAAATTTATTTGTGGTGGTTTTATTTAATTTGTTGAAGTCTATGTTATTTTGAGAGAGTAAAGTTATATCATTTTGGTCTATGTGTAATTTTGAAATCTGATTGTATTTGTTTTTGCGGAATATTTTATTTATTTCGGGGAACATGTTTGAGCTATTTGTTGGAGTTATTTTTTGGAGACGAAGCTGCCAGTATTTATTAATTTCTATTTTAATTTGTTGTTTAATTAATGTATTGATGTTATTTAGGAGGCTTTTGAGCAGTTGAATTTGTTGATTAGAAAAGTTTAATCTTTGTTTTTTGATCTTATGTATATCGTTCATGAGGCTGTGTTTTTTGTTTAAAAGAATTTTTAGCTTAACTGAATAGAATTTTTTTAAATTATTTTGATTTTTAATTTTTGGTATAACTTCATCCATAGTTTTAAGAATTATTTCGTTCAGCTGTGAAAGATGATAATCTACATTTTGGTTAGACAAATTGCAGTTATCGAAAATTTTATTGCAATTGTTGGAGTTGTATTTGGAAAAATAGTTTGAATTTAATTTACTTTGAAATTTGCCCCAGTTTACTTTTGAAAATATGAATTTATTACTATGACTTGGTAACTCTTGCAATAAAAGCTCTTCATTTTTTAGTGACATTGGAATTTGAATGGCATTATGGTCACTATCGTATGGGAGAGTGGTGAGTTTGTTTTGATTTGTTTCAAAACAAATTTTTATTCTAATATCTGTTATCACTAAATCAATATAAGAATTTGCACGTGGTAGTGTTGGTGCATCGGTTAAGAGTAAGTTACTCTTGTATAGAATTTTGTTGTCTTGTAACCATTTGTATAATTGATTGCCTCGAGTATTGTTAACACAGTTTAACCAAGAAGTATGTTTGGCATTAAAGTCGCCAGTTAATATATAGAAATTATTGAGATTCGAAAGATTTAAAATTTCGAATATTTTTTCTAATTCTGTTAAAAAACTATTTGAATTTCTATTTGATGCATAAATAGAAATTATAAATAATTTTTTTCTTTGTTTTAATTGTAATGATATAATGCATGGTTCGATACATAGAAAATGATCGAAAATGCGATTATTTACAATATCAAATTGGAAACATTTTTTAATGCATATGGCAACACCGCCACCATCAATATCGATATTTCGATCATTTCTAATTATGTCATAATTATCCAATGACATATGGTTATTTGGTTTTAATTTTGTCTCGCTCATGCAAATTATGTCAGGTTTATTGAACTCTACAAAGTGCATAAGAGAAAGCTTTTTATTGTTGGAGATTAGTGAATTGACGTTTATGGATATTATTTTTAATTTAGTATTGTTAATATTCATTTACAATTTAGTTTTTAATTTTTAATGATTGCATGCAAATTTTTATATTGTTAGAATTTTGGTTAATTTGGTTTTTTAGTGTAATAGCTTCATTTTGCATATTAATTAAAATATTTTTTATTTCGATTAAAATATTATCATTGCTATTATTGGTGTTTAAATTTGAGTTTATATTACTAGAATTATTATTGTTATTTTTAAGGTTAGAATTATTTTGTTTTGTGCTATTTTTTACAATGTTTGAAAATGAAATATTTTTATTAATAAAATTTGAATTAAAGTGCTTACTTACAATATTTTGTTTTGCATTATCTTTAATTTTTTGGCGAAGTTCCATTTTTTTAATATGAACTGGACATTTGGTGTATGATGCCGGATGACCGTGGTTCCCACACAAGGTACAGTATAATTTATCTCTCGGATCTTCTGCAGAAATTGAACATTGTTCTGGTCTGTGATTATTGCCACATTTAACGCATCTCAACTGCATGTAACAATTAGCCGCTGAATGTGAGAAGCGTTGACATTTTGTACATTGCAAGTTATGGGATTTTATTAGTTTTTCCCATTTTACTATTTGATAATCCAGGACTTTAATATTCATGATATCATTTGTCAAGCTATCAGCTGAAGCTTGAACGATATAATGTGGAAGAGTTATTCCGTTGTTAATTGAGTATTTGGTGGTTAATCGTGTAACCTTTTCAAATTTAATATTTGTTGTTTCTTGATCTTTTAAATAATGAAGAACTTCCTCTGGTGAGTACAAGCTATTTAAACCTTTTAAGATTAAGGTTTTCTTTTTTTCCGTTTTAGGTGTAAATGTGAAGTGGTCGATTTTACCATCTTCTAGCAAAGCACGAGCTTTTTTAAAATCTTCCATGTCGTATGTGTACAATGATGAATGCTTTTCACTGTGCTCTTTTATGGCAAAATTTTTTATACCTAATTTATTCTTGATAAGACATTTTAGCCTGTCAACTCTGGTATCAAACATGTTTATTGGTGGCATTTTTTGACCTTTTCCGTGTAGGGAATTAATAGTTGATGGTCGTTTTTCTTTTTCAGATTTTTTTGTTGGTGTTTTTTTGAGGTTAAGGACGTCAAATGTATCCTCATCGTCAATTTCAACAATTTTTGGCTCTGCTTTGCCGTTGTTATCTTCTTCTGTATCACTGCATTCATCGGTAAGATCCATTAAAGAACTGTAATAGTTCGACTCGTCTCTAGGTGAACTAGATGATGTTGAGGGGACAAACTTTTTTAAGGCTTGTCGTAATTCATTATTTTCTTTTATTAAATATTCAACTAAATTCTCTATTCGGCTTGCACCGCTTTTAGCTTTTTGTTGGTCTTTATTTTCACTTTTCTCTAGGATTTCTTTAAATCTGACATTTATTGTCTCTTTTAATAAGTTTTTTTTTTTTTTCGATGGCATGATTGCTATCCTTGATAGGATGCAATCTGTAATTATACCACTTATTTATTTTAAAAAATTTATTTTTTTATTAAAGTTTTTTTTTTTTTTTTGTTAGATTTTTTAATAAGATTTTTAATCTTAAATATTTTTTAATTTTTGATTTTTATAATATTTTTATTTTTAATTTTTTTAATTTTCACAAAGGATAATAAACTTGATCGCTTGACAGCTGAAATCGAAGTCCGCGATAAAAACTGGAAGAAGAACTTATACTCATAGTGGATATTTATTGCAAAATTTATTAGGTATTGCTTCAAAAGTTATGCAATAAAATTTAAATATCAAAAAAACTAAACCTCTACATCATCTTCTATTTTAAAAATATTTCATATGAAACAAAGAATTCATATAATTTTAAGTCAATTTTGATTTGTTAGGTCGTTAAGACGCCTTTAATAAATAAAATATGGTAATAGATATTATTAAAAGATGCATAGGTATTGTGTGCACAATTGTTTCTCATTTGCAATTAATAAAATAGTAAATTTAAAGATATTAAATAGAATTCAACTTAAAACTGAAAAAATTAACAAATTAAGATCCAAATAAGAAGACATAAGAATGTGATCAATGTGAGTTATATTATCATTTTATATAGAAATATTGATTATGCAATTATTTAATTAATGCAATTAGTTTGAACTTAATGGCAAGTTGAATAATCGATAATGAATCTAATTTTGACTGGAATTCAAATAATATAAGATAAACTGACGAATATCTTATTTAAATTATTTTCTAAAGAATATTTTTTGAATTGAGTTGAACTATGGAACTGGATTTTTGAATTTTTGACCATATTAATAGATTTGAAATTGTACTTAACAGATATTTTATAAGCTCAGTACAAAAGGAAGATTTCTTCAACATATCTGTATCTGCTCTGGGTATGAGCACCCAATAAAATCTTTAAATTATCGTAAATTCTACATTATCTTTTGTTCCAATTATTTTGATGGAACGAGGATTCCAGTTAAAATTATAATTTAAAATCTATACGTTTTTTTACATTAATACATACATTAATTAAAAATATTTATTTGTAAATATATAATAAAAATACAGTTACATATTTACATATATAATAATATTAAAAACTTACACTTATGGGAAGAAATAAGAAATAAATGAGTGGGATCTGATTACATAAGATATTTCGAATTTTAGAAAATTGTTGGTTCTAAGACTAACTTCTCAATTTCTGGGAAAACATTACAATACAGTATAAGGTAATAATGATTTAGTAATGGCATGTTTATAAAATCCTATAGATATAATTCTTATTATTAAACCCCTTTTGCAGTTCTGACACTAAATTATAAGCAGTATGGTATCAATGTAGTTCCAAATGTAGCAATTTTCAACTACTTTGGTTGCGCGGGATTCGTTAGAGAAATGGTATTAGTGATTTTATTTTAAGTGAAAAAGTGTATGTACATCTATAAAATAGTGAAAGAGGTCCATTTATGCGACGGGAAGTAATAGATGTGAAAATTCATAAATTCTATTAAAATTTATACAAGTCAAGAATGAAATTGAGAAGAAATTTAATTTAATTTTCATTTTAGTATGAATAATTTTCATTCAAAAATTCTTACTAAATTCTCATATTTATTAAAAATATTCAATTTTAGTTAATAAACTCCTACAATACACCTTTTAAAGCACATATATTTATTATATTATTAAGAATTATATCTTCCTATTATTTACTTTAAAAGATAATGTTGTTATTTTATCGTATCTTTTAATTGTCAACATTTTTACCACAATACATATACATATTACCGTTATACATATATGGATTATAATAACTTTAAGTAGTATTAAAATTTCTTTGAAATTAAACACAACTTATTATTTAATAATAACAAATACATAAAATTTAAATATCTATTTTCTCAGAAAATTTTAAAATTATATATGCATATATAAATATATAGAGAGAGATAGAAAAACATCTAATAGATTAAAATTCCTTTTGTTAACCGCAAATATCCTTTAAAAACATTGAATTTAAAACACACACAACTAACGATCTCTCTTTTCTGTTTAAGATCAAAAAATTTAATAATATCTTAAGTACACGTCTATACCGGGGGGGTGTATTAAGTCCATAGGTTTTAAGTCCATAAATTGAAATTATGGACTTATTTCTCTTTTACATTGAGAATTAAGTCCAGATTTTTTTGAGTATTAACTATTAACACCATAATTTATTTTTAATTTGAAAATATAGGCGCTATGAATTAAGTTAGATTTTGAATCCAACTTTAAAATCCCTCCTAATTCAGAATCCCACATATACACGTATATAAATATTCTGGAAAAAGCGTAAAACCCTGCTTTTGAATCAAACTCTAAAATCCCTCCTAATTCAGAATCCCACATATACACATATATAAATATTCTGGAAAAAGCGTAAAACCCTGCTTTTGAATCCAACTCTAAATTCCCTCCATTTAAAGATTTTAGGGATTCCTTTTGAGGGATTTTAGAGTTGGATTCAAAATCAGGATTTCCGCTTTTTCCAGAATATTTATATATATGTATATGTAAGATTCTGAATTAGGAGGGATTTTAGAGTTGGATTTAAAAGCAGAGTTTTACGCTTTTCCCAGAATATTTTCGCCAATTTTGTGCCCAGTTTGCAGGCAAATTGTAACCAATTCTATTGAAGTTTTTAATTAGTTATGTATATTTGTAAAAACACTTAATTAATTATGTATTATAATAATGCACATATATTTATGTAAAAAGAAATTTGTATTATAATTTTATTTATAATGAATATAAAATTTATTTTCTAACAAAAAATTTATTTTTTACAATATTAAAGAAAATTCTCAAAGTGAAATAATACCATATGGACTTAATTCCCAATGTAAAAGAGAAATAAGTCCATAATTCAATTTATGGACTTATTTCCATTTCAAATGGAAATAAGTCCATATTTTTGTATTCTGGACTTAATACCTATGGACTTAATACACCCCCCCGTCTATACCTCCTACCTATCTACAAATTATATATATATATATTGTATATCTTAATAAGTATATACAATTGAATTATCATCATACTGCACCCACAATATAATTATATAAATTTTGGAAAATTTGTCATTTTTTACTGGAAAAAAACCAAAAATTTTAATGAGTTTGTTTCCTTCCTCACCAGCATCCCCTATTACTAAATTTGTAAGAAAAAACCTGGAGTTAATTTTAATAAAAACCACATTTTCTCCTAAATGGAATTTTCTTTATATTTTCTATCTATATAATAATAAAGAGAGCAACCAAAAATTATAGGGATTCTATATTATATTTTCTAAGGATTCATCATCTATATCACTTATATCTGTAGGGATTCAAGCATCCATCTGGCATTCTATATAGAAATAAATATATTTTAATATTGCATAGTAATATGTATATTTATATGTAATTTATAAAACAAGTAAATTAAGAAATGATGATTATAATAAAGACAATAGCCACATAAACATTTTATAAATGAATGCTACTGCCATTTATATTTGTCTTATGAATTTATGTTTTTTTTTCGAAATGAAATAAATTCGAAATAAATTCACTTTTAAATTTTATTTTCCAAATTAAAAAATTTAATTCGAAGCCCTTTCTAACTTCTTATATATGAAATGGAAATCTTTTATTGTGGAAAGAAGGGCAAATATTCCGTTATATATAACGAATATTGCAGAATCTCTTTTGCAGTAAGTTTCCTTACTATTAAATTGTGATCTCTATGTGATTCGAACTTGTGCCATTTAAAGTCAGGAGCAACCCATCATTTTTTCTTTATTAAATCGGAACAAGATTATTGGGGTTTTATTAATTCAAATTCAAAATAAATTTGTTAAACCCAACTTTCAATAGCTAATAAAGGTCAATAGTTCTATAGTTACACAAAGGAGGAGAGATAGCTTACTTTAAGCTTACTAAAGTTTCGGTTCTTCCGGCTACAATTTTAATTTTATTTATTTGTAGAAGTTATTTTCACCTGTTCTCATAACTCTTATGCTTTGCTGCATACCTAAGGTCATATCTATCTACATCATTATCATGTGGGAAATACCTTTGAGGTTAATTTTTTGTAGAAATTTTATATGAATTTTCTAATTAATTTTAATCGAAACCATTTCAGAGGAAGGTTTTGTCAAATTCCTTAAAATACTATATGGCGACTCTGCCAACACAAATAACTGGAAAGAACAGAATAACTAGGGTGTATATACAAATAAAAATTACATTATAGATGAATCATCAGAGATACCAAAAAAAGTATTCGATACAAAAATTAAGCCTTTAGAAAACGTGATGAGATAACATTGGAATAGGGGAACAAAACACTTAACCCTAGAAAAATATAAAAGAAGAAGCCACATCCAAAATTATAGAATAAAAAAGCGTAGAAAGAAAAAAATAGAGGTGGCAAACTAGCGCAAATGTATACTAAAATCAACAGAAATATTATACAGGATTAATATAAATCGAAGTTAAAAGCAAAGAGCACCCCCCGGGTAGTGGTGGAATATTCCTTGAGAATCCAACGAGCAGTCCTACAAGCATATTATAAAAGAACCTGTAATACCTGTAATATAAGACGAAATTTCTTCAAACTTAGCTAAACAAGGGTTTTGCTGGAGAAAAACCTGACGTGTTATGTCACCAATACATCAAAACAACGATAACAGTCACCAATAAACAATAGGTACAAGCATTTAACAAAAAATTAAAAAATGCCTTCTTTTTCAACCATTTGAAATAAATTTATATTCAAAAAATATAACTAAATTCCTACAACTCTAAATTTAATGTATAATGGGCTGTTCAACCAGACACAACGAAAAACGTCATCAGCCAAGTTAACTTCCAAGCAATGAAATTTTGAAGGAAGTCGCAACAACTATAATTGTACTATTCATCTACGAGACCATCAATTATTACAATTTGGTTTTCGAAAGTTTTTACAGTTAAGGCAGTTCGAACTTTCTCACCTCGCTGAATCTCCTAAAACCAGCTTAATCTATTTAGTAAGAAAGTGAATATCTAAAGGATCCGGGAATCTTTTATACCTTGAATTATCATATATTTATTGCATTATAATTTATTAAATCTAAACAAATTTATTACCACCCCCCCTTTTCTCCTAATAAACTCCTAGTTGGATCTAACACATATTTTCTAAACAAATATAATATAACTTTTTAATAATCATTAACTGTTATATGATTTGGCCACTTGAATTATATTACAAAACCCAAAAACACTGACTTCTTACTTCTACTTCTACATTCATACTTCATTAGTGTTTTTCCAATTCGTTTATTTTTCTAAGTTTTTTTATGGTTTCTTACACTTGGTGGCAACCTTCCCTCTCTCCCTTTCCTTCCTCTATTTTGTTTTTATTTTTTTAATAAAAATGTCTAAAAAATGTGCTGCCATCTAAACCAAAAAATATTCATTAAAAACAAAAACAAACCAACAAAACCCCAAAAAATTAACTTGAACGCACAAAGTGTAAAAAACAAAAACTATGAAGAAAATCCAAATTCAATTTCAGTTCTTCTAAAATAAAGATATTGTACTTAATACACTTATATAGACAATCTACTAGTATATAATATACTTAATGATTCTTACTATTTTTATTTATATCAATTAAATTTGAATTTGATTTATAAACATTATTTTTTCCCTCTCTCATTCTTTTCATCTCCCTCTCTCTTTCCAAATTATTAAAACTTTAAAGCAGTTTTCATTTATTTATACCTTTTTTTAATTTACTTTGGAAAATATTTGGAAATTTTTTTTGAATTTATATAAAAAAGTGAGCAATGTCTCCAAAAAAACAAAATATAGATAATAAACACTCATTTTATGAGGTTAACCACAAGATACACAACCACAAGAACAAAACAGGAACAAAATATTAAAAAATAAAGGGAAAATATTGGGTACATGCAAAAAGGCCAAATAAATATTATTGGCTGTATTGAAAAACAGTGTTGTACTCTTTTTCCAGAATATTTATATATATGTGTATGTCAGATTCTGAATTAGGAGCGATTTTAGAGTTGGATTCAAAATCAGGGTATTCCCCTTTTACAAAATATTTATATATGTGTGTATATGTGTGATTTTGATATAAGAGAGATTTTAGACTTGGATTCAAAATCCCGGTTGTCGCTTTTCCAGAATATTTTTTACATGTGGGACTCTGAATTAGGATGGATTTTAGAGTTGAATTCAAAATTAGGGAATTCCCCTTTTACAAAATATTTATATATATTATCATATACACAGAAATATATTAATCTTAGATTTAAAATCCGGATTTTCACTTTTCCAGAATATTTTAGAGTTGGATTCATAATAGAGTATTCCCTTTTTCCAAAATATTTATGTACTATAAAATCCCTCCTGATTCAGAATCTGGTATATTCACATAATTATAAACTGAATTTTTAAATATATATAAATATTCTGGAAAAAGCGGCAATACTAATTTTGATTTATCTCATGTTTAAAAAATTTTTGGCACTATTTCTTTATAATTTTGGCTTTTTTTGTTTTTTAAAAATTTTTTAAACATGAAATAAAGCCGAAAATTAAGAAATTATGATTTTAATTTTATTTCAAATGTAGTATTGAAATAAAGCCAAAAAAGTGCTATTTGGCTTTATTTCATTTGGCCTTATTGCATGTGTCCAAAATATTTACAAGATACAAAAACAAAAAAAAAATATAAATTTTCATTTTTCACGTTTTTAAATATTATAAGAAAAAAATTAATAGAAACAATGGTTGGTTGATTCTTTCTAAACATAAATTTAATATAGAGAGAATATGTATATAACAGAAGAAAATTAATATATATATGTATAATGTATAAAAGTATACAGGGGAATAAAATACTTTCCATTTTTTTGGTAAAATACAGCACAAAAAAGGGATTTAAATTTCGAAGAATATGATAATTTTCTGATAAATTTGCCTAAAAAAAGCAAAATAATAAAAACACAAAATACTAGAAGAACCAAATATACAAAAATAAGAATATTCAAAAATTTATAAAAAGATTAGAAAGGAAATATATAGAATTAAAATGCCTTTTGATATTATAATTAGTTTTTCTTTTTAATTTATATCAAGAAAATGAAGAAAAAAAAAATTTCCATAAAATTCTTGTACTAAGGAAATTTTCATTTAATATTAGGTGCACAGTTAGGGAAATTAATTTAAAAGTACTTATCATAATAAGTTTAAATGGATTATAATCGATTTAAATTGTAAAAGATTTTAATGTGAAGCCCTTTTAATATTATTCTGAAAAAAAAATACAGGAAATGTTATTTAGAGTGATATTGTACCAATCAAATAATAGATATAATCATTATTTTGATAAGTGAGTATTTCTTAAGTGAGTAATTTTATTGAACTTATATATTAAATATGATTTTGACTTTAAAAATGATTATTTGATTAATAATAAAAGTTGATTGTGCTATATGGCCTAGAAGATACTTATTGGTTATTTATTTCCAAAATTATTACTTATTGCCCCTGAAGTTATGCAACAATAGTGAGTATTTTGTATTAATTGAAATTTTATTGAAATGTGATATTAATATAATTTGATATAAAAATTATTATTTTATTATTAGATAATTAATAAACTTTTAGAGCAATATGGTCTAGAAGAAAACAAAATACTTATTGGTTATTTTTTTTCAAAATTATTAACTATTGCCCCTAAAATTATGCAACAAATTAGTTTCCAAAAAACTACATTATAATTCTACACCCACTAATCCAAAATAAAAGGATTTCATACGGAATATATAATTTATATTAAGTAAGAATCTGTTAGTGAATTGCAAAAATTAAAAAATGGTTTGTTGATATTATTAAAAGATACATATATTTCCATAGATAATAATAGGTATTAATAGAAAGGAATAACTGCTACTCAATCCATTATTAAAAAAATTCGATTTAAAAGAGAACTGGAAAATTCAAAGCATATTATTAAAATTAAAATTCTTATTTAGAATTTCAATTTTTTTAAATTACTCAGTATCATTTATCAGACTTGATTCATTTTTGTACAATTTTAACACGATTATTCCAAAAAGGACATTTACCAGGAGGAATTTGAGGAAAGTGCTACATTATATTTATATTTCGTTAATTACTTTTCACAGTTTTACTCAATTAAAAGCGATCTTAAACTTATTTTACAAAAATAGTAATTCACAACTCCTAAACTGTCTAAAGACACTGCCTGAATCTACTCACTTTTCTCTAAAATTTGTTACAAGTTCACAATTTTGTGAAAATAAAAGTTACAATAAGTTTTTTAAATGCCTATGTTTTAATTTGTTCTTCTTTTATAACAAATTGTAAATTGTAAAAATTATTTGTAAAAATAGAAGTGTTCAATTGAAAAAGTAAAAATTAATTACTACCGAAACTTACATATATACTAAGAATAATAATCCCCTAAACTTACATATATAATAATTAATAAACCCTTCTCGTGGACCAGCATATCAAAGTCTTCACTGTTTACGGTAGTTTTCGTATCTTTAATCATTCACGGTTAAAATGTTCTAATACACTTTTTTTTTCAAACTTATAATTAAAATTACATAAATTTTTCATGTAAATTAAAGCTACAAATCAAGACATATTTTAAAAATTATAAGTACAATTGTAAAATATACCGAATCTGCAACTATACTAAATTTTCAAAAAAATTTGCAGAAACAATTTGTAAATTATGTATGGTGTAAAGTAAATTTTGATTAATTTTTACCAATTTGTAAAAAATTTCTTAACAAATTGTAAAATTGGCGAAATTATATGGGATTAATTATAGTTTTAACTTTACTTTTCATCCGAAACCAAACATATTAAATATCAACTCATTATTTCATACTATATATTTTCCTATATGTAATGGCTGGATGGCACACATTGGTTAGAATTTCGTCCTTTCTTTCGATAAGCGCAGTATAAGTGAAAAAACTTTGATCTGGTTTTCGACTCAAATACCATTTACCATTGGGTTCAAATTAATGGATTAACCAATAATTAATAACTCTATCTTTATTTAAAATTTTATTAATATAAGAGAGTACAAAATATATGTAAAGTACAAAATATAAACAAATAATTTAATTGAATAATATAACTCGCAGATATACAAATACCTTACCTTATATAAATCAAAAATAAAATTTTAATGTAAGCAAGTATAATTGTATCTATTGAAAATCTAAGATATTTCTACATGTTATGAGGTCTAGTACTATACTATGTTTAAACTGTATATGTAATTTATTAAAATCAATTATAATAACACGAATATAATATGACTCCCTGTTCCATCATGTACCTATGGTAAAGACAGACTTTTTAACCTAAAAAAAAACCCTTTATCCCCACATGTAACTAAGAACAGACTTATTACCCTTACAGTTAAATAAATTTTCAATCACTAAAAATTGTCTCTAGAATTTATCAACAAACTGTAGTTATACCCTTTTTTTCCAAAATTTTTCCTTTATTTTTTCCCAATTATTCTAAAAATTTATTACAAAAATATATTTTTGGTTTGATATTTTCCAATTTTTAATAGACACACACACACACAATATAATAAAAAGACAAAAAGTTCCTATTTAAAATACAATTTACTTTGTATTAAATAATATTATAATTTAAATATATAACAATACCTTCATCAATTAGCATTAATTTATTTATGAAAAACCAAATTTTTTTTTTTATAAAGATAATAAATCATTAGACAAATATATTCAAATATTATATTCCTATATTTCAAAAAAATTTAACAAATTTTTCCATTTATTATTCTTTTGTATTTTGTATTTTTTATTTTTTTATTTATTATTATTTTTAGTACTCAATAATCAAAGTTAAAGTATTTATAAACATGCTATAAAGTTACAAGTCTTATAATTATTGACAAAAAAAAAAAACAAATATAAAAAATCAGAATTGTCCCAGACTTATAAATTATAACAAAAATGTATATATATATACATTTCATGTTAATGTAAAGCCCCTAATGATTTCAAAATGACAATAATTCACTTGCCCTATTCTTACTGTAAATTTTCTGATTTTAATTTAGGGAGCGCCACGAAATCCCAAAAATAAAAATCTTAAATGCCAAAATCTAAAATCTCCAAATTTCAAAATACCAAATTACAAAATCACTAAATATCAAAATACAAAATTTTAAAATCCCAAATTAAAAAAAAAATCCTAAATTTCAAAATCCCAAAGTACAAAATCCCAAATTAAAAAATATCAATTTTTAGTTAGATATAAAATCAAGGTTATATCTTTTTTCCAGAATATATATTCTTACGATTTCCCGCCCCTTTATATTTAATGATTAGTTGCCGACTTATTATTAGGAAGGATTTCAGACTTTATTAGGGATACAAAATCAGGGATTCAAAAATTTGTTTAGCGGCGGTTTGGGGCGGAATACCCATTAAATGCTTTGTAGCTTACTTATTTTTTATAAAAAACCGTTAGGAAGGATTTCGGAGTTGGATACAAATTAGGATAAGGGTTTCAATAATTTGTTTAGCGGGGGTTTGAATGCTTTATTGAGTGCTTTGTTTAAATTTTTGAAACTTCTTTATTATTCTTAAAATTTGGCTTTAACGCTTTTTCCAGAAAATTTATATGCCCTACTGATTCAGGTTTATGTGAATGTATAAGTGAGATTCTGTATTAGGAGTGATTTTAGAGTTGGATCCAAAATTAGGGTTATTAGGTACAGCCTTATTAGATACAGAATATTTATATGGTTTGTGATTTTGGTATGTGGGTTTTTGGAATTTTAGGATTTCGAATTTTGAGATTTTGGTATTTTAGTATTCGGGCTTTTGAAATTTTGGGATTTTGGTATTTGGGATCTTGGAATTTTGATATCTATGTATTTGGGATCTTGGATTTTGGGATTTTGATATTTTTGATTTTGGCATTTCGGAATTCGTATTTCGGGATTTTGGCATATGGGATTTTAGTATTTGGGATTTCGTGACCAACCCTTTCCTGTTTTATGAAAAATTAAAATTTTTCCTCAACATAATTTACTTTATTTGTTTGTGGTAAAAAAGAAAAACAAATAAAGAAAAGTTTTTCATTTTAGGAACAAGTAAAATTGTGTGTAAAAAATGTTAAATTGTAAAAAAAAAAAAAAAAAAAAATACAAGAACATATAAAAAAATATAACTGATGAATTTCAAATTGTTAAGTTAAACATTTGTAATAGTCAAATAAGCAGAAAATGGGTAAAAACGTTTCTTATTTTTTTTTTTTTTTTTTTTTTTTTTTTGGGGTTTTAAATTACCCAGAATGGAAAAAGATTAGAAACAGTTGCGGTTTTTATTCAATATAAAATAACAACAAAAATAAACAGAAATCAAAAGAATTTTTCTTCTTTAAATTTCGTAATAAAAAACAAATATTTTTGTTTAAGTTTCTGAAAATTTTAATTTTCTTTTAAAATTATTTTTTTTTATTTATCTCACATTAAAAAAGTTGTTTTTTAACTTGAAGTTAACAAAAGTGGAGAAATTTAACCTACACAATATTAAAACAAACTTAAATTTCACCTGAATCCCAAATATTATGAAAACTTGGGATCACCATTTTGGATAAACACTAAAAAATGCCACAAAATTATTTTAATAATAATAAAGCCACAAAAGGCTTATTTCAAATAATACAAGTTCCCGAATTAAGAAATCGGGGGAAGAAGTATATGAATATTGTAATAAGATCCCAAAAGTATGTTACATAAAAGGTACCTTTGTTAAAAATACTAGTGTATGTAAATTAAAATTTCAATAAAGCGAAATGACGTTTTATAATGACAGGATATGGAAAATTAGCTATTTCCTTGAGGAATTCCTTAATGAATAGTTGTCAATTGGTAATTAATGGGGTTTAAATTATTATTAGACCTTAAATTTTTTATTATATCTACTGATGACTCTAGAAGTAATTATTCCTTTTAGTTCTTTAGACTCTAGAGCTAATTATTCCTTGAGGGAAAATTAATTCCTTGTATATACACAATTTTCAAATGAACTTGGTCTTTTTCATATAAAATATATCTATTTAGGTCACAAAATTATGGAATAGGTTTTTCAAATTAAGTTATTTCGACTTCTGGATCACAAAATACATTTGGGGAGGAATTTTTAAATAAATGATCAATTTTATTTGAAAAGGGCAAAATTCATGTGAAAAGAGAATATATATAATATTACAGAGCAGAGCAAATAAAACTACAAGATTTTGAATATTTGGATATAATTTAAAACTATTTTATAGGAAGCATCACCAAGAATACATATGAACATTTAATGAACCTAGTTAATTAAAAACATTTTTTATGTTTTAAATATGTATATAAATGTATATATTTTAAATAACCAAATTGTTTCGTCCATTGTTCAATCAGTAGAACTCCTCTGTGAGACCAGACTGAACATTTACCAGATAACTTCCTAAAAATTCCTTCAACTCACACAACCTTTCATAACTTAACTTGTTTTAAGAGGAAATGCATTTTTCTGTACTGTTTAAAAACTTTAGAATTATTTAAACCAAAGAAGCAACTATATGGTATTACACGCAAAGCATTGTTAAGAATTTGTTCTATTGCTTGAATTTCATTATCAGGAGTAAACTACTCTTTACTACTCTCAGCTACTCCCAGCTACACCAGTCTTTAAGAATGATTAGATGATAGGAGTAAGAAGATAAGCTAAAAAATTTCCGACAGATGTCTTTAATTTAAATTTTTCATAATAGATGGATTTTTATTTGAATAGGTTATGTTAAATCATATTTTTTATTAGATGACCATTAAGCACTTTTTCCAATTTAAAAATATTTTATATAACAGCAATAAACAACCTTAATTTTTCCTTTTATTTTCAATTTCTAGAAATACTTCTCAAATGACGGACAGTTTTACAATGCCAAATTTATGTATGACACCTGGCTGTATGACTTCTGACACAAGAAATACGCATTCCATTTACAAACTACTTCCAGCTACTCTCTTCGGCTACTCATTTTGCTTAAAGGAAGGCATGTATTCTATGAATCTGCTCTACATATAATTCTTTTTATATTTCCAAAATACCAATTATTAGTACATTTCTTAATTTAATCGTATTTCTAGGCTGGGAGGAAAACTCAGTCTAGAAATCCGATGCTTCTACAATTATAAGTAATTATTAAAAAACACATCAGCAGTTTATAAAGACAACGGTTGTAGTGTTAGCTATATAGTCCTGATTTGCACTTCTAAAAAACATCGTATGAATTAAGCATTATCGAAAAACACTAACAACCTAATGATCGCTTTAAAAAAATACTCTTAATACAAAATACTCTACGACATCTAATTCTAAATTTGACCGAAAGTTTAGAATTAATAAAGATGCCCTTTAAACAACCTGCAATTGTTAAGGAAATCATTCGGTTATCATTTATGTGGAATTAAATATTTTCAATAGCTTAGTTTTAATATACCTAAGATACCTAAAGACTGATATACATAATAACATAGTCATCAAAACATTTAAAAATGTAAAAAAAAATTTCAACAATACAATGTATAGTATTTCATATTAGTTACTATAGTAACACATGAAATTAACTTTTTCAAATATCATAAACTTTAAGAATTAGAAAATATTAAATCCCTGCAATTTTAACAATACATAAGATTTTCATATCTATTAAAAATTTTTAGAAATTGTCTTGGGGGATGTTAATCGTAGAAAACTTTTAGTTTCAAATTTTTTATTTTTTCAAAAAAAAAAAAAAAAACTTACACAAAAAAAAACATACATATGATAATGCATAAAAGAAATTTCCCAAAAGTAGAAAAGACTGCAATTTCTATAAATTTCCTGTAAAAGTTTTCTTTTTTGTTAACATACAAAATCTGTTCTAAACATATTTTCTTTTATAAATGTCATCTATTTATTTAAAATAATTTTCTAAACACAAACCTACATATATATTTTTTAGAATTTTCCAAATTTTTTACCTTCGGGTTTTTGAAATAAAATTTTAAAAAAACTTGTATTAAATGGGCTAATGAACACACACACTCTATTTTTGTTTTTTTGCGGAAATAAAATACATTTGTTCAAATATTTTATATTTATTTACTTTGAAATTACAATGAATATTCATGTATTTGTAAATAGCAAGGAAGTTGTTTATATAAAACTTTTTTATCAAAATGTTTAAAAGAGGGGATTTCTCTTTTATCTGTTCAGTACAAATTTTAGAATCGATTTTAATATAATTTCTCAGTAAGATAGACTCCAGAAACTCGAAGTTCTAAACACAGGTTAAAACTGAATGACAATGTGATATATTAATTCGATTTATTTATTTAAGTAATATTAGTATTACCCTCGGCTACATAAGCCATTGAGAGAGATCTTGTTTTTAAAAAACATTCTTTTGAATTTTCAATTATTGCATATTATTAGGATGAATTAAATTTTTATAAATCAACTTTTGCATAATTCTAGGATGAGTTAATTTTATTAATAAATTTTCAAAGGGTTTACAAAAATTTCAATAGGATATTAAAATCTTTGATTCGATACATATCTAGAAAACGTACATAATATATAAACGTATAAACAATGTATAAACAATCAAATCAATAAAAAAATCTTAAGATTCTTGAACTACTAAATAACTTATTCAAAAAAACTCAACAAATACAATGAAACCACACCTTGAAGATACAAAATATTTATAATTCTCTAAAAAATCTTCAAATAAGGACAACACACTTAAGTTTATAAAGCTGAAGGAAATTTTCAATAAAAATATTCTAATTTTATTCTTCCTATAACATCAAACACTTCAAAACCCAAAAGCAGTCATCATTTTATCAGTCATTACACATGACTCATGGATACCTCCTATCTACTTTTACTCAAATTTAAATCAAAAATATTCTACGAAGTATCATAAATCATAGAACTACAAGAGCTTTCCTACAATACCTACTCAATTAGTATAAAACTGCAAAATCCAAGGATATACAATATACATATATTTGAAATATCACTATTCTCCCACATAAATGTCATGTTGTTATATGCAGTCAATAGCACCTACCATATATCATAATATAAAAATTTTAATACCATCAATTTACAAAATTACAAAATTATATTTTTTCAAATTTAATTCCATATAAACTCCCTCAAAATAAATGCCTTATGATTTATTTACAATTTACATCGCCTAAAAATCCATTTTAATCCATAAATAATATTTAACATTTCAATTAAAATATACAAAAATAATCATAGTTGAATCATTTTTCAATCATTTATTTACTTACAAGAATTTTAAATGTCAAATTTAAAAAAAAAATAAAAACAATTTTCAATTTTATTTCCAAGTCAAGTACATTAATTTATATATTTTATTGGAAGATATATTTTACCTTCACTTCAACTCTTTTCTTTTTTTTTGTATTAATCACTCCCTCTCTCACCCACCACTCTTCTCTCTTTATTTCAAAATTTAAGAAATTTTTTACTTTAAGCAACAAATGAACTCCATCTTCAATACCTTTACAATACTGTAAATTTCGAAACCTTTCAAAAATAATAAACAACAACAGAGAGAGAGAGAGAGCAGAGCAACAATAAAATATATGACATATGACAATTTGACAAACATTACATTCCAAAAAAAAAAAATTAAAATAAAAATATATAAAATATGAAAAATACGAAAAAAAAAAAAAATAAAATAATAAATTGTACAAAAATAAAAAAAACAATTCGTTCATTTTCAATTTTCATATTCATTTTTGTCTCATCTCTTTTACTCTCATTATCTTCTACTTTTTCTCGTAGAAACTTAACAACAATTTGTTGATTAATTTAACTACAACAACAAGAACATTATAACATTACATGGAACATAAAAATAAGAACAAAAACAATAACAACAAAATAAAAACAACAGTAACAATAACAAGAATAATAATAAATAATAATAATAATATAAAATAAAAATGTCATATAAAATGAAATATGTGAAGGATTAAAAAAAAAAAAAAAAAATTCTTTTTCTCTTTATTTTTGGTTTTGTTTTACTTTTGTTTTTTGTTTTTTTTTTTTTTTTATAATATTAAATTTGAAAAATTTTTTTCCAAAAAATAAAAATGAAAAAATGTTATTTTATTATTTTATATTAAGTTAAGCATTAGTACTTCTCTGTCTAATAGTATAATATAGTAGTGGGTTAATTGATATTGTTGTTATTGTTGTTGTAATTATTATTATGAATAGAGTTTTTTATTTTACTAAAATAAATGATTGGACTCGTAATTTGAAAGTGGTCTAATTGATGTCTATTAACATTATAACTAAATGTAATTTTTAAATAAAGTCAATTAAAGTTGGAAGTTGTACTTCAATTTTAAGAATTGATCTAATTCAAAGTTTTATTTAGCCTAATTTAGTCTAAATCTGAATTTTTTTACCCTGAAGAAATATAAATTGTCCCTAATTCGCCTCAGCAATTATTATTTACATCTTCATAAGTTATTAAAGGGAAGCATAGGTCATGGACCAAAATAATATTTAAAAAATGAAGTTAATATAGAATACGAATTTAGAAATGTCAAATATGTCAAATGTCAAAGTATATGAATTAAAAAATAACAAATGTTTAAATTACATGTTAAGATTTTGTATTGGACTAATATGATTATTGTGGGAACAATTTACGACCTATTTTAAGAATTGAATAATTTTAATTACAAAATCAAATGAAAGTTGATTAAATCAAAATTTTTGGAATTAATCAAATGCAGTTCTAACCTCATAATCTATTAAAACTTTAAAATCATATGTCGCACATGACACAACCTATGTGTAAAGTAGCTTAAATTAAAAGTTCTTTAACCTAATATATATATCTCAGTACAACTCAACATTACTTCTAATAATAATAATAGATATATATATATATATATATATATATATATATATATATATATATAAATACATATATATACAACTTTACATTACTTCTACTAAATAATTTAATTGAAATTCTTTAAAAATATTCATATTTTTCAAATCCTTTATTTCCAAAAACCCATTTTTTTGCAATTACAACATTTTCATATTTAAAGACCTATATATTTATATAAAACCATTATCTTAATGAATATACACAAACCTACAATATAATTTAATTTATATGTCAATTATATCTAACATTTACTTTCTCTTTTTAACTTTTGATATAATTAATTTATCTTTTATATATATATATATATTTTCTGTGTTTTTATCCTCCCTCACAAATTTTGCCTCCCATATCTCAATACATAAGCAAGTAAACACACATTTATATACAATAAACTATATATATATATATATGAACACACATCTTGTAACATACATATATACATGCAATGAACGAATATAATTATATGTAATTTATATAAAAAGATTATAATAACTATTTGAAATAGTGCTATAAAATGCATTCTCCAAAAAAATATTACATATGTTCATTATATATATATATATGAATTACACACATATTTATCTACGTATATAAATATGTTTTTATATAAATTATCTCTTTTTATATTTTCTTTCAATTGCACATATTTTCAAACTCATGCACACAACACAACAATTGTTTGTGTGCATTGAATTTTCCTTCCTATTTATTATTCTTTTTTTCATATGTATTTGTTTTTTAAAAAAATATTATATTCAGTTTGTTTTTAATTATATATATATGTGTACGTACGTTGTTTATATGGAATAATATTAATATTAGTTATTTTTATTCTTTTTAAGGAGAAAACTATTTACAATTTTACAAACATTTTCTGGGGATTTTTTATTATTCTTTTAAATTTTGAATTTATCAAATAAATTTTTGGAAATAACTTTTTAATAACTTATTAATTACATATATTTAAATATATATTCAGTTTCATTTACTAATTTAATTTGTTTTAAATTCCTATAAAACAAGAAATAAAACAGGGATGTAACGATTTAATTGGCCGGAACTGTATACGTTACAATATAATTAAAATAAATTATATATAGAAAATGTATATACATAATTTTTTGAACTTCCATTTCAAGTTCAATTTATTTAAATATTTTATTAATTATTGGTTTTAGATCCCTTTATATCCCCATTGTGATATATATCCGCAGGATACAAAAGGATTGTCCTCTTGTTTACAAATTAATAATAAAATACACTTTTAATCAATGACAACAGAAATGCTATATTGCATATGTAAATAAAAAATACCTATACCTAAACCTCTTTAACTTGTAAATAATCTCTTTTCACACCCCTTTTCTTTTCTCTCTCTCTCCCCTCCAACCACCCCTCTTGATTTTCAATCAAGTTTCAATTAAATCTGTCATCCAAAAGAGGGTGCAAAAAAAACAAGAGGGTGACATTATATTCAACATGAGACGGAATTTTTATTATAATATAAATGGGGCTTTTGTTTATAACATTGTAAGTAAGTGAAATTGCAAAATTACAAAACCTATGTTACACATATCACGGATTATTTACAAAAAAAATATTGAAAATTTTTTGTATTATTGTGAATACAAAAAAAATAATTCACAATTCACATTTTTCAATTTTTTTTTAAATTACAATAATATAAAGGAGGAAGCACACAAAAGCACACTTTGGTAAGACAAATGCATTTCAATAAAATTTTCATTAAAATATGAACAAACATTTATATCCTCTGTTCTTTATATAATATATATTTATTTAAAAATATATATATATATATATATATTTCATATATATGATATGATATGATGACGTATACTTATGAAAAATATCACTGAAATTCAACTGTAATAACACATCATTTATTTTTAGTATGAAAAATAAAACAAGTAGTAGTGAATGATTTTTCCTTTTTTTTTTTGTTGTTGTTTTTCTTTTTTACCAAGAACCAAAAAAAAAAACAAAAAAGGGAAAATGAAAATGAAAATTACATATTAGAGAGTAGTAGTAGTATTATAAAAAACGACTTCATATAAATAACATTAGGAAATTTTCAATTACACTATATAACTCAAAAAAAATGTTGACTGAATTGAACTTGGTTATGTTTTTTTTTTTTTTTTTTTTTTTTATTTTTTATTTATTAGATTTTTTTTTTTGAATTTTTTGTTATTGTTGTTTTTATATTTTTTTTAAAAATATGTTATAGTCGTTAAAGAAGTTCTTGTCTTTTTGTAACCCGTATGTTGTTGTCGAAGTCGTCGTCGTCGTCGTCACCCTTGTTGTTGATTTGATGTTGTTAATGTTTAGTTGGTTGTGTATGTTTTTATTTTAATATTTTTTTACTGTTATTCAGTTGTCGTCGTCGTCGTCGTCGTCATAGTCTTTTATTTATATTGTCGTTGACGTCCTCTTTTTATTCTGAATATTTATTTAGATTTTTGTTTAGATTGTGTATACGTATAATAACGGTAAAAAAAAAACGACATTCATACGTTTTTTTTTTCAATTCTATTTATAAAATCATATGCATATTATTATCCTGTATTTTTATTTTTATTTAAACACATATATCCTTAAATAATTTTTTTTTCACTTTTCTCATATTATTTTGGTATATAAATATATATATTTTATTTTAAATTACACGACGCGTTACATATATACAATATAGTTATATTTTGATAATTTGATTTTTTTTTATTTTTTATTTTGATTCCCTCTATACAATATAAATTTTTCTTTTATTTATCATCACTTTTTTTTTATTTTTTATTTTCTATATATACATAATGGATTTTTTTTTTCTATATATATTTAAATATACCTTATGTATATATTTATATATTTTATATATTTTTTTTCATTTATTTTAATTAAAGAACGTAAACAGAATTTTCAGAGCAATTTTTCACATTTTCACATGAAAATCAAAATAAAACGAACAAAATAATAAATATATTTTTAAAAAAATTAATTTTCTATCTCTTTCTTTTTTATTTTAAGGATTTTTAGGAAATTATTATTTTTAATATTTCGTTAATACATATATATATCTTTTTATTTTGGTGACTTTGATTATTTTTTTTAATTCAAACAAATTCTAATTCGAAAACACAGAGGACCCCCGTAAAAATTGAAAAAAAATGAGACACGAACGAACTGAAGACAAAATAAATTAGAATTTGGAAAAAAAAAATAATCTTTATCAATATAAATATATTTAATATATTTCTTTATTTATTATTTCTTGAAATAACTTTTTATTTTATTTATATATTAAAAAAATATATTTTTTAATAAACAACACACATTTGAACTTATTCTCTGATTTTTTTAGGTATCTTTTATTTTATTTAACATTTTTTTTGCATTTAAATATTTTTTTTCTAATTCCGAAATAGTGTTATAAATTTTTTTTTTATATTATTCTTTTTTTTTTACTTTGTAATGATTGTCAAAAAAAATCGCGAATATTATTTTCGCCTGCGATAAATTTCATTGCTTTTTTTTCTCTTCAAAAAAAACATTTACACTCCGATGCAAAGTTTACTACTAAGTTGTAATTTGAATGTACAAAAAAATTTATACCAATACCAATTTTTTTTTTTTTTTCTTTTTATATTAATTTTTTTTTTGCATTTCAATAATTTTTCAAGTAAAAAGGACCAAAATATTGTAAAACAAAGGATATTTTTTTTAAAGAGAGAAAATAACACTTTAGTGGGAATAAATTGAATTCACATTTTTCAATTTTCGAGAAAGCAGGAGCAGACAGCTCTAAAAAACTTTAACCTAACAAAACAAAGCAAAAAAAGCCCCTTTCAAATAAATTCAATATGTTACAAAATATCATTTTGGTGAATTGTGACTCCTGAATTATTTTGAAATGTATTTATTAAATTTCCTTTTTCTCTCATTTACTCTCTCTCTCTCTCTGTTTTAATCTCTTTAGTACTACTTACTATACTAAATAAAAACAAAATTTTAAAAAGTACTAAAAAATGACTTACACCCAGGGTTGCCATTCAGAAATAAATTTTGTTACCAAATTGGTTTTAAAAAGTTACCAAATTGATAAAAAAGTTACCAAAATATCTTGGATACAATGCTTTTGCCTGATATTAAAATATATTAAAATAAACAAAACAATTATTTATATATGCAACATAAAAACACAAACCAAACAATTCATATAAACGTATACATAAAAACAAAGTTAGTAGATTCATTATCTTCTTCTACCTCAACAACCCGGATATCTGCAGAAAATAGTTCGTTATTTGTGTATTAAATTATTTTAACAAATTTATTAATTAACTTTCAAATCGTAAAAAAGTTTTTAACATATTTATACAAAGTTTGATTGAAATGAATTTATAAAAATTAAGTTTTTAAAAAAAAAAGGGTTTCAGAAATTTACAATGTTAACCTTTAAATAAAATATAATTTAAAATAAAACACGAAATTCAACAATATAACTCGAATCTAAATAATATTTCGCTTAAATTTTAATGCTCAAACAATAAATACTATTTATTAAATACTTATGTTTTATTACGCTGATAACAAAATCAATATCGCGTATAAATAGACGCGATGTGAGTGATTTGCAGTTATACAACCAAATTCATTGATTTAACTATGATCTTAATTATATTTTGAAGTTATTAAAAAATTACCAAATCACCAAAAATATTACCAACTTACCAAAAACAAAATAATTTTTAAAAAATTACCAATTTTGGTAGAAAATTACCAAAGTGGCAACTCTGCTTACACCTTTCCACCTCTACTTGTTCCCTCTCTCTGAACTCACTCTCTCGCTCTCTCTCTCTCTCTGTCTCTCATGAGTGTAAATATAGATAAACAAAAACACACAATAATAATTTTTAGACTAATATTTTCCAAGGACTTAAAAGAAAAATAAAAGTAAAAATAAGAGTCACCCCCCACCCATCCGTCCAATTCCTTAAAAATTGTTAGTATAATATTTCCACATGTACAAATATTATATATATTGTATACATACACAAACAAGCACACCACACATTAAATTCATGTTTAATTTTTTGAATGTGTGTATATTATATTTATTTTGCATTTTAAGACTCTTTTTTTATTTTATAATATGTAGATTGGATTGTATTACTCATTATCCGGTTAACCACCCCTCTCTTCACCCCTCCTTCTCAAAAAAAAAAAAAAAAAGAAAACGTCGCGACACGAGTATAGAAATTGTTTGTATATAATTTAATAAAATAAAAAACAAAAATAAAAATAAAAAAAAGTCCTTTAGTACATTTTGGAACAAAAGTAAAAGAAATAATAAAAAAAACTGTTATTGTATGTAATTCTTCAATATAAAAATGTTGCCATAATAACCCTGACCATTGTTGAGATAAAATTAAAAATATATATATAAATATATATATATATATTTATGTATGGAACGATGAACAACAAACTTGATACACATTCATTCATATTGTATTCCAAATAAATAACGGATAATACAAAAACAATAACAACAACTACTACTATTACAAATACTGTGTTTTTTAGTAAAAATGAAAAAATAAAAAAAAAACAAAAGTGAAATGAAAAACACCACCAGGATAATGTGTTTTCGTTTTTGTTTTTCATTTCATTTTTTTTTTTTGTCTCAAGTCATATGCCAGGTAAATGATGGAGACATCCATGTTTTTTTTTTTGTTTTTTAATGTTGTCCTTTGTTTTTTCTCGGATTTCTTTTTGTTTTTTTTTTTTTATTAATGTACACAAAACGTACCTTTAAATTTTTTTTTTGTGTGTCCTTTCTCTAATATTTCAATCATGGGGAAAAAATAAAAAGAATTTAAAATTAAAAAAAACAAAATTGGTTACGTATACAAGTTTAGACGAAAATAAAAACATTTTTAATAAAGAGTTCCTTCACTCTTTAAGACAACTGTCCCTGGTTCACTTTATCATTAACCGTTCAGATGTTTTTGTCTTTTCTTCATTGTTAAAATGACGACGTGTTTTTGTTTTTCATGTTTTAAAATAAAAATTAAATGAAGAATTTGATATTTGAATATGGTAACACTTTTTTAACAATCTTAGATGTTTTTTGAAAGGATAATTGTTTATTATGTTAGATAACTTCAGTAATTTTGATTTTTATATGGATATTGACTCTTTTGTTTATTGCTTTGTATATTATGTGTTACATACACCTATACATAAATAGGTATATGTTAATTATACTAATTATAAGTTAAGTGACAGATGTAGCCTAAAAGTATGCAAATATTATTATAAATGTTATTGTTATAAATTATAAAACAAAAATCGTGGAAATGATTTGACCGATAACTGAGTGGCTTTCCAATAGAAAAGTCTCGGGTTCAAACCCTGATCGGATCATATATAATAAAAATATTTAGTATATTATAATAGTTTAATAAGAAGCCCAAATACCAAAAACGCAAAGGATTATTTTATAATATCAAGCAATATTTACCACTGTCTAGTACTAAAAATAAATAAATTAATAAATCCTGGAAATGGTGTTGGCGAGTGCCTTACTGCGTTTTTTTTAGCATTAATATTTTTTATTAAAATTTCATCAAACTATTATTAACGTCTTCTTTCAAATATTTTTTGACATGTTTTATTCGAATGGTTTTTTTTATAGAATCGTAGTAAAACTTTATTAGTATTAAGTGAATTACTTAAAAATGAAAGTATATTGAATATAAAAAAAACTTTGTATTTTTAATTATTTTAAAAATTGATACTGTCTCATTACGTTTTACATTTAGAAATAAACAAACCACACCACCGTCACAATTTAAAATAAAGGTAGGTTTCATGTGCAATCATAAAAATTCCACGACTTATTCCAGCTATAAATTATCAATTGATTTTGATTTTCATTTAACACTTTTTGCATTATCATTAATGTTTAAATATGGTGAGATATTTCTCAATTTTTTTTTTATACATTCATCTAATGGCAATTTTAAAATTCAAATTATTACAATAGTAAATTAAATGGCATTCATTTGTATTCGAATTTGATACCAATGAATTTTACATTCAGATCCCAAATTCGGAATTCTTTCTAATTCCAATTTTCTTTACTCGGTAAAGACCCAGACAACTAGCGATTTAAGAAATTCGCATCGCATATATTTTGTAATTTGAATTGCGACGCGAAATTTGAATTGCAACATATTTGTACGAATTATTAGATGGAATCATTTGCTATACGTAAGTAATGCTTAGAAAATATTGCGATAGCAATTTTTAAGTGGTAATATTGAAAAATTTCCTTATTCAGCACATGTTTCGTCCAATTGTAAAATAGATGTCGAATCAAAAAGAATATATCGAATTTTACAATTGCAGCCTATGCTTTATTTTAATAATGAAATTACATGGAAATTCAGCTTTGAAAATACGTCGGATTTTTTTTTATTTAAAAGAAATGTTGTATAGTATATGAAACACACTAATGTATATAAATTGAATAAATTAGTATTTTACGTTTTTCAAAATTATTATTTAGAATAGAACGTTTAAAATTAATATTCATGTATAATTTCTAATTGACAAAATTCAATTAAATTTTTTAATTAACCTTGGCAACACTTATTTTTATAATGTAACAAAAGTTCAATGAAATTTGTATTCAATCTAAAAAAAAAAAAAAAGCGCACACAACACAACAAATATATACATGTATACATACATAAATACAATATTATTTTTTTATCCAGAATTATATTTTTTTTATTATTCTCAACTTTCTCCCCCGCATTCCCCTCCCAATAACTTTCTATATATTACACATTCACACACACACACACACATAAACACACCTTACAAATTCTATTACCAAATCTCTAAATCCTAAGAGTTTAAAAATAACCACTATAATAATAATAAAAAAAAGAATAGTAAAATGCCTGAGTTTAAAAAGAAAATAAAGTACAATTTTCTTTAATAAAATATACTTTTCCTAATATTTAAGGTGTACTTTTGAGCAAGCGCACATTTAGCAAGGACATTTACTCTCCGTAATCAATTTTATCCGGTTCTGATTCGGAGCAATAAAAATCATAGGAAATTTTCTCCAATAAAGGTTAAATTTCTCTCCCATATTATAAAAACAAAGGGATTTTTGAGAAAATTTTATTACCACTTTTTTTTTTAAATCTACAAATTACATTGTCTCGTATATATGAAAATTCTCATATGACTCTTGTGTAAAAAATTATCCGGATTGTAAAGCATAAAAGAAAAATAAAAACAAACCAATTTTTTTAGTACTTTATAAAAAAAAATAAAAAATAAAAGTATAATTACACGTTTACATAAAAAATTTTCTTTCATCAAAGGAAAAATTTTATTATTATTTGTCGAGGAAAATATTTTGATTACTTATTACATTTATGAATTACGTTCCTTTTTGAACTGCATATTTAAGATGAGTTTTTTTCTTTCAATCCTTTATATTTTAAGTATTTAAAAATTTCAAAAATTGATTAGTGAGTAATTGAAATTACATTAAAACAGTTACACCACAATTACATTTGACAGACTTTTTCATTTTTACCTTTTGTTTTGTTTTGAAACCCTCGCATTTTATAAAAATGTTGGAATGAATGTATATATAGAAAAATGCAAAATAACAAATTTGTGTGATACACCTACACTCAGAAAAAATTTGAAGTATAATTTTGCATTTATATATTTATGATTTAAATATTTTGTGTTAAAAAGGTTCTGTCAGGACTTGCAAACAATGTATAACTGTCTAATTTATTGCCTTAAAATTTTATATTGAATATATTAGGGATGAAAGATATGGAAAAGTATATAATATATTTGTGCTTAGAGCTGAGTTCGAGTCGATTAAGATCTGTGTGTTTGTGCGTTCTTGTATTTGATCGTCAGTCTTTTGTTTATCCGTCCGTGTGTTCAACGGAAAATTCGAAAAATATTAAAGCTTGAATCGTACAATTTTTATAAAATATTTTTAAAACTATTAGGAGGTTCCAATTTGGATCCGTTTACTTTTCATCAGATCAAAACTTATTTTTTGTTTCGAACAGTTTAAAACTTCCGGTAACCTACCGACTACTAACGTTTTCATATCATAACTTTTATTATAAGCCTAGTGGGCACAAATATATATAATTTTCCATCACTATCATCCCATTTCAAACAAGATAAAAGAAGCTTATATGAAAATTGTATTTTAAGGCATTTTTATAAGAATGAGAAAGCGAGTTTGAAATGTTTCCCTCGTAGTACAGGTATATGTTGAAAGAAGGGAGAATATTCAAGACATACTAAGCAGTACTAGGCGAAAATGTAGATTGTCCCAAATTCGAATTTATATACATTTGTTAATTATATTGTGATAATATTTATATTTAGATCATTTATGTATCCGAGTACTATTTAGGGCAAGGCAATCAAATAAGAAATTTGCATTATTAACCATTTTGCACTCCAGACTTTTACTGTTCCATAGTTTTTGAAATTTTTAAATTATAATCAACACTGGAGAATCACTTATGGCAAAAGCAAAAAATTGGGGATTATTTTATAATAAAATTAGACCTCAAAATAAAATTTTCCATGTAATTAGTGAAATAACTTTCAAAATTAAAATAAAATAATTATAATAATATCATTTAGTTATATTTAATATTTAACGACGACTAATAATAATAATATCGAACTTTTAATTTCAGGTATCACATTTATTCAACTAATTATTTATTTTACAAAATCCATCTCGAAATACCCGTAAGTATACTAAAAGAATTTGCTTTTTTTTTTTTAAATAATTTAACCAATGATTAAAACAATAAAAATAGAATTAAATTTACTCACATATTTTCAAAAGAATCCATACTTTCAGTCGTCCTTAAGTATGTGTCCATATTTTCTTCAGATAAGTATTTATCTAAAAAGTACTTTGATTTATTCATTTGTGCTTTATAAATTACATTGAAAATTAAAGCAATTTTTAAGCAAACTCTTTAATTTAATTTAAAGCAATTAAGTAAAATTAAAATTTAAAAAAAAAATTGTAAGAATAATACCTAAAATGCTGTTGCATTTCTTCCTCTGTACTAAATAAAACAGAAGGAGAAAACCTTAACAAATCTACACTATACTATAATTTTTCATATACTTTTTTAAAAGGTGTGAGAGACTTACTTTATTTACTTGCCTTTTTAAGATTTTTGTAATAATTGGGTTTCTACATATTTCACTAGTATAAATCAAACTCTTAAATTTATGTTAAGATCAGAACCTAAAAACCTTAAAGAAACCAGCTTCGATTGCTTTGTATCCTAGAAAAATAATTTAAAATTACAAAATAAGAAGCCCTGAAATAACACCCTATGACCCTGTTTATATATATATATATATGTACATAACTTTAGATTATAAATTAATAGAAATTTTTTGAAAAGTTTACATGAAATCCAACTCCAAAAATCCCTAATCCCTTCCAATTTAAAATTTCAAAAACAAATATAAATATGTAGAATACCATAATTTCGAATACCTTTTTATTTGCACGATGTTATTTCACGGCACCACAGAATAATTCTTTAGAATACATTTTATATAGATGGTATATAGATGTTTTTCGAATCTTTAGATCTTTGGATATAAAATCAATGGATATGCTTAACAGAGTTTTCGAGCGAGCAACTTCCAATGTTTCAAACGCTTTTGACATTTTATCTATTGACAAAAGGTTAGCGGCGGCCTTTTTTGCGAGAATATTGACATGTTCATATATTCAGAATTTAAAGTTAAATTCAAATTAGAGTTTAAGATATTTGTTTAGCAATGGTTTTAATTATTTCCAATGCAGTTTCTGCGGGCGCGGTATTTTTTAAGTAGGGTTTTTTCTTAAATGGAATTTTTATTAAATATTATTTTGGATTCCTTATTCAGCCCCTCCGAGATATCGTTAAATTCAATAACCAATGCTTATATCTGAAGAAATAAATTTTCTAAATTTTTAAAAATTTTATTTAAAACAAAGCCTTTTTTCAAAAATTGTCTTAAAACTCTCGTCTTATAAAAAAACTAAAAAAAAAAACAAGTGTTATAAAGTATTTTTAAATCCATCTTTTATATTTTATCTAAACACATAAAAAATAAATATACATCACGTACATTATATATTTATATATATACAATTGTATGCCTGATTTCAGAATGGCATACAAATTCAAAAAAAAACAAAAAATCAAAAATAGAATTAAATAAAAAAAAAACAAACATTCAATGATAATTACAAAAACTAACCACTTTTGAACTTAACCACTAATTATGCTTAATCCTTCTTGCTCAAATCCAGTAGATTTTATTTTTTGTTTTTTCTATTTTAATTCTCATTCAGCAGATATCAAAGTGTATATAGTGTATTTTATCCTATCATTGTCATTTTGTTCACCAATGAAATTTTAAATAGTTTTCTATTTAATTGAGATCCTTTTTTATCCTTTTTTGTTTTTTTTTGTTTTATTCCCTCATTATCTTTGTTGGTTTCCTATTTAGGATTAAAGTTTCCTATAGTCATTCGAGGTCATTTTAAACTTTTAATTTTTTTTGAATTTTTAAATAGTTTAAAAAGTTCTCTCTATTTTAGTTCTCCATTTTTTTTTTTTAGAACAGAGTAATTTCAAAGTTGAAAGTTTATTTTGTAAACAATCAACTGAAATGTTTTTTTTGTTTTTTTTTTTTTTAACTTTCTTTAAGTTGAAAAATAATTATTGTTTTTTTAAATTTATTTTGTCTAATTTGATTTTATTATTTTTTTCTGTCTTAAGTTCTTAAAATCAATTTTCGTTTTTAATTCTTGCATTTTATGTAAAGTTGTTATTGTTTTAGAAAATAATTGTCAGTTGTCAGATTCTAACGATTGGGGGTTAATGAATGAGTTGAAAAAAGATAATTTAATTTGAATAATTAGAAAAATTTTTAATTGAAAAAGATATTGAAAGTTTTTATCTTATTTTAAAATGGATTTAGAGAGGAAATAGTAAATGAAATTGAGAAGTAAAATTACTCTTTTTTAATTTAAACTTTTCAAAGGAATTTTAAATTGTTATACAAGATCTTTCTCTTAAATTTTTTTTCCTGTTTTACTCCCCCTGGGATAGCGCTTAGGGCTTCCAGAAAGCTTCTTTATCCGAGGTTCTGTTTTCGTTTAGATTGATTGATCTGCTGCAACTATTCCACATTATTTTCAATCTCACGACTTGTGGAAAAGACGACGCCAAAATTCTCCGCAAGATGTCACTGCGTTTTCCTAGATTTCCCCCGCAAGGTATCACTGCGATTTTGCATATCCCTATCTCTTCACGTATAGAATAGATGTTTTTTGGGTTATGTCATGTCTCATATATATAAGTGAATGGTGTCAATTTGACAGATGCACATGTTTATTATCTAATATTAAACTATTGATTATTTCGGGAACACGATTATAGGTAATATTTTATATTTTATTTGTTTATTAATTATTATTTTTCTATTTTTATACTATTAGATATTTAATTATAATTTATTTTTATATAATTCTATATTGCTATATACTATTTATTGAGTTTATCTGTTATAAATGAAATTAATGAAATTATAAACGAAAGTAAATGTCATAATACACCCACTCAAAACATTTAATTAATTGACACGCGCATGACATTTTTTGCAAAACAAACATTTTATATTTTTACCTTTCGGAATGTGTGAGAAAATTTAAATAACATTTTTGCAAATAAACATTTTTTTTATTTAAGAATTTTATGGGAATATTTAAATTTAAATAATTCACATAAAATTCTAAAATGTAACTGCACACGCGTTTCCTGTTTCTTAAAAACAATTTCTAACTTTTGGAAATCTATGAGAAAATTTAAATAACTTTTATGCAAAATAAACATTTTTGCATTATGGAATTTTATGAGAAAATTCAAAATTTCGAAATCACATAAAATTCCAAAATGCAACTACACACCAGTTTCCTGTTTTTCATAAAAATTTAATTTAACTGATGCAACGCGTAGACATTGCATCAGCAAAATTATAATATAAATATGTTCGTTCCGAAATGCTTTTTCGCTTTTTGATTCAGAGGTTCAGACGCACCGTTAGTAAATAAATAAGTAAATCAAATAAATAAAAATTGTGTTCTAAAAATAAAAATAAATAAATATTAAATTTTAAATATAAAAAGTAAATTAATTAAACTTGTGTTTTTTTGACAAAATCAAATATTATATCATTTCTAAAAAGAAATAAATAAATAATATAAAAAAGTAAATTAATTAAACTTGTGTTTTTTTTTGACAAAATCAAATATTATATCATTTCTGGCGCAGTCGGTAGGATGCGTCAAGTGTATTAACAATTTTTTTTCAAAAGAAGTGAAAAATAAATTAACAATTTTTTTTCTTTTCAAAAAAAGTGAAAAATAATATTAACAATTTTTTTTTCAAAAGAAGTGAAAAATAAATTAACAATTTTTTTTCTTTTCAAAAAAAGTGAAAAATAATATTAACAATTTTTTTTTTCAAAAGAAGTGAAAAATAAAATTAACAATTTTTCTTCTCGAAAGGAGTGAAAAAGAAAAAAAAATATAATAAAAAGTTAAGAAAAAAAAACGTACACTTATATATTAATATTTCATGACGCATCGATTAACTAAAAAAAAAAAAAAAGTGTACTTATTGTAAACTATATATACAAAGTGAATAAAAACAAAAAAAACAATTAGAGTGAAAATTTTTTTACAATAGAAATTTTTAAATAATAAAAACAAAAAAAAACAATTAGAGTGAAAATTTTTTTTTTAATAGAAATTTTTAAATAATCAAAACAAAAAAAATAACTCTTAAACAAAATTTTTTTCAAAAAAATTTTCTAAATAAGTAAAATCAAAGGGTTAACTAAAAACTTATTATGATAGTTGATCCCTTCGTCCCAGACGAAGACGAAGAAACCGTACTTTTTTGGCCGCCCGAAACTTGGGAGGAATAAATCATCATCAGTCAACTAAAAATCATCAATCTATACAACTAAAAATCATCAATCTATATCATCAGTCAACTAAAAATCATCAATCTATATCATCAGTCAACTAAAAATCATCAATCTATACAACTAAAAATCATCAATCTATATCATCAGTCAACTTAAAAAATCATCAGTCTACATATATCACCAGTCAACTAATCAATAAAGGTAGGAACTTAAAATTTCTAAAATATATTTTAATTTTAATTTTAAAAATTAGTTATTCTAAGAAAACCACTTTTCAAATAAATGTTTTTGTACAAAACCGAAAATTAATAGATAGATTAAATTATTGCAACTTAGTTATAAAATTAAATGAGTAGCGAACCCAGCAATACAACAGTAGACCAATTAACAGACTTATTGACAACCATTACCCTAAGTAACAATTCAGAAATTCCAACAATGCCAGATCCACAATCTCTTAGTATAGATCCTTTAAAATACCTCAGTAAACTCCCCGATTTTCATGGAGATTTTAAAGACCTCCAAAATTTCTTAAATTTAATCAATAAAATCCACCCAATCATACTAAGGTATGACGAATTGTCTCAAAGTATCCTAGTGGACATAATAAAATCAAAATTAAAACATAAAGCACGCGAAATAGTAGAAATTAACAACCATGTTACAACTTGGTTGGAAATTAAAGAAATTTTAATTAATAATTTCGGTGACCGTTCTAGTTTAGAAGAACTTTTCGACCAATTAAGAGGCATTAATTTTAAAACTAACTGTATAGAATTCTACAGTGAAATAAAAGCTGCATTAAGAAGACTTAACGTCAAAACAAAACTCTCATTAGGAGACGACGTACACGCGGCAGATGAATCCATTGAGACTAATAAAACTTCTGCATTAAACATATTTAAAAATAAAATTCCAGAACCCATGCGTTCTATTATATATTGTAGAAATCCAAATACGCTTGAAGAAGCCATGGATATACTACATGAAGCCAATTATGCATACCTTAACGTAAATTCGAATAGAAATTCTACCAACTTTACAAATAAAAATACTAACAGACAATTTAATAACGACAGTAATAACCCTAGTATAAACAACACTCGAAACAAAAGACAAGACCGATTTTTCAATAATAAAAATAGATATAACCATAACAATTTAAATCATCATAGTAATAATAATAGAAATTTTACTACCAATAATACAAACCAACGCGAAACTCCAAACGCGAGAATACAAAAATATTCTCACCCAAATACAAATAATTACGGTTTTAATAGGTTTACCAATACACGGGAAAATCATTTCAACCCGAGTTTCAATAACGTACCAAATTATTCTGGTAATAATCAAAATTACAGATATAATAACTCGTATTCACCAGAAAACCCTTATAGAACAAATTCCAACAACAACTTTAGATACTCAAATAACATCCAAAATCCTCAACCACCGGTAGAACCGATGGATATTAATATTAACGAAACAAAAAGACAAAGTAAACAAAACGAGAGATCTTGCGAAAATTTTCACTTGCAAGCCTCAGTGTCCAACTTCCCCATATCATAGTGGAAAGTAAAACAAGACCTTTAAAATTCATAATCGATTCTGGCGCAACTCATTCAATAATCAATCCCAATATTTGCCACCCTAAATTCTTGGAACCTCTACTATCAGATATCTACCTCAATACCATCAATCAAAAAGTCAAAATTACTGAAAAGGCAGTTATTCCTTTGTTCAAAGAATTAGGAAATCCTAACGTAAAAGTCGATTTGTATGTATTCAAATTCCATGAATACTACGACGGCATTATCGGTAATAATATTCTAGTACCTTTAAGAGCAAAAATTGATCTCGGAGAGAAAACTCTCAATCTAAATAATAAACAGACTAAATTGTACTTCGAACTCGAAAAAAATAATTTTAATTATAAAGTTGAAAAACATGGAAATTTAAAATTAACTATACCTGTTCTTCAAAAAGAAGGTTTAGCCTATATTAAAGAGCAGAAGTCTTTAGACGGCACTGTAACCTTGCATGAAGGAATATATGACGTGCAAAATTACAAAATAGAAGCACATTTTAATAAAACAAACAATGACCCTCACGTACTCAATTTCGAACCATTACCGACGGAAAACGTTAACACAGAGAATTTCAATATAATAGAAAGAAAACCTGACAAACCATTAATGCAACAAATTAGAACAGACCATTTAACAGAAATCGAAAAAATCCCATTATTTAAAACTATAAAAAAATTCTCAAATATTTTTTATAGAGAAAATGCCGATTTATCTTTTACTAATGTAATAAAACACCAAATAAGAACAACCGATAACGTTCCCATATTTGTAAAATCGTATCGTTACCCTTACATCCACAAATTGGAAGTGGAAAAACAAATCGAGGAAATGTTACAAAAAGGCATTATTCGCCCGAGTAACTCTCCTTATTCTGCCCCAGTCTGGGTTGTCCCGAAGAAGACGGACGCCAGCGGGGAAACCAAGTGGCGAATCGTAATCGATTACCGAAAGCTAAACGAGGTAACGATCGATGACAAATTCCCAATACCTAATATAGATGATATATTAGGAAAATTAGGAAGATGTCAATATTTTACAACTCTCGATTTGGCGAAGGGCTTCCACCAAATCGAGATAGACCACAATGACATTCATAAGACCGCATTTTCTGTTGAAAACGGTCACTATGAATTTCTCCGAATGCCTTTTGGCTTGAAGACGGCACCTGCCACTTTTCAACGCCTTATGAACAATATCTTAAAGGAGTACATAGGCAAAATATGCATGGTCTACTTAGACGATATAATAATATTTTCCACGTCTTTGGAGGAACATATTGATTCAATAAACAAAATTTTCAAACGACTCCAAGAAGTAAATTTAATGGTACAACTTGACAAATCCGAATTCCTTAAAAAAGAGACGGAATTTCTCGGACATGTTGTAACGTTAGAAGGCATTCGACCTAACCCTAAGAAAATAGCCTGTGTCAAAGAATTTCCAATACCCAAGACTCCAAAACAGATTAAACAATTTTTGGGTCTGACTGGCTACTATAGGAAGTTCATAAAGGACTATTCTAAAATAGCCAAACCAATGACTAGTTACCTAAAGAAAAATAAGAAAATGAATATTGAAGACCCAGAATATATAAACAGCTTTGAGACATTAAAAAGATTGCTCATAACCGAACCCATTCTAAAGTACCCAGATTTTAATGAAAGATTTACAGTAACAACAGACGCAAGTCAGTACGCCTTAGGTGCCATTTTGTCACAAAATGGTCATCCTATATGCTACAGTAGTAGAACTTTAAACACCCACGAAATAAACTACAGCACTATTGAAAAGGAACTCCTTGCAATAGTGTGGGCGACTAAATACTTCCGCCCCTATATTTTCGGGAGAAAGTTTAAAATAGAAACCGATCATAAACCGCTGCAATGGCTCTTTTCTGTCAAGGAGCCAAATTCAAAACTCACTCGTTGGCGACTGAAATTAGCCGAATATGATTATGAAATTGTCTATAAAAAGGGCGTGCAAAATGGAAATGCCGATGCACTCTCGCGTATTCAAATAAATCTAACAGAACAATCTCCAAATCATAAAACAATAGTATCAAGCGAATCACCTTTAAATATCTTCAAGAATCAAATAATTATTAGTAAAACAAATTCTGGATCTTTAAAAATCAAGACAATAAAAATTTTTAATAAAACTAGAAAGTTAATCTATATTAAAACATTAGATAATCAAACCGCAACAACCCTCCTAAAATCGCACTTCAACCCAAAATCACTGAATGCCATTTTTATCGAAGATCCCGATTTTTACCAAACTATCGAAAATACCTTTAGAACCCACTTTTCAAACAATGACGATTTTAAGATAATCAGATGTAACAAAGTACTAAAAGATATTACAGACGAAGAAAATTTAGCAAAACTAATCGAAGAGGAACATGCCAGGAATAACCACAGGGGTATTACAGAAGTAAATAAAGAACTCCAACTAAACTATTACCATCCAAAATTACTAACCCGCGTAACCCAATTTATTAATAATTGCGAAATATGCAATATTGAAAAATATGATAGAAGACCATTCCAACATAAATTAAAACTGTCAGAAACTCCAAGTGGACCCAACCAAACAGTTCATATCGATGTATTCTATACATTAGAAAAGAATATCTTTCTAACCTTTATAGACAAATTCAGTAAATACGCACAAGTAATAAAAATCAATGCAAGAACTTGGACCGAATTTAAAAGGGCGGTTCTCCAATATATATCCACAGTAGGAAACGTCACAAAAATTATTGTAGACAACGAACTCGGTTTCAAGGCCCTTCCACTCAGAGAATTCTTAAATAACGAAAACGTCTCCATTCACTACACCTCGAATAATAACCATACATCAAACTCAGATGTAGAAAGGTTGCATAACACCATAAACGAACATCTCAGGTTATTAAGACACGACGAACGTAAGGACTTGGACACAGTAGAAGAAAAACTACTAAAAATCATATCTTTTTATAATAATTCAATACATTCCACTACAAATCACAAACCAATAGATTTTAATAACGGAAAAATAAAAGATTCCGAATACGAAGAAATTAGGCAAAAAATCCAAGCAATAAAAGAAAAACGACTAAACAAACTTAATGAAAATAAAGAAGAAATACAAATCGATTCGGGAGTAAGTTTTCTTAAAGACACTAGGGGTGGGAAAAATCATGCCAAATTTAGAAAACTAAATTTAGAAAAAATTGACGATGACCATGTGATAGACGTCGATACAGGTTTAAAATATTATAAATCTCATATAAGAAAAAAGAAAAAATTCCAAAACATAAATCTTCCTACTATTAAAGCAAAAACATTTAAACGTAAAAAATCAAGAAAATCTAATTCAATTACAGGTCAAAATGGCAGCAATAAAAATATTCCTCACAACTCTAACAATCCTCCCTCTATGCTTCTCTCAAACGATGGAAATACATAATATTAATAACAACAATGGGTACGTCACAATTAAATTAGGAGACAGACAAATAATTAAAAACTTTAACAAAGTACTACATATAGTCAATACAACTCAATTTGAAATTACGAAAAATATAATTCAAGGAAATATTCAAGCAATACACAGCAAAGCATATTTAGCGAAAGCAATGTTCTCTACTATTATCCATAATTTTAATTCCTTAGAAAGAAAAATAAATAACCTAAAACCACACCAAAAACAAAAAAGAGGACTAATCAACGGACTGGGAACTACATTGAAATATATTACTGGTACAATGGACTATAATGACGAGCTAGAAATAAAAAATAAATTAGACCAACTATCCGGGGACACCAAAAATCTAATAAACGAAAACAACAAACAGATACTAATTAATGACGAAATTAATAACCAAATTAGAAACCTAACTAAACAAATCACAGCCCAACAAAATAAAATTTCAGAATATTTAAATAATCTTAACGAAAAAACTGGAAACAGAGTATTTCAGATAGAAGACGAATTAGAGTACTTTCAAAAAATCTATCAAATCAATTACGATATCGATCTTCTTAAACACCATATAGATGACATCGAACAGATAATTCTGACAAGCAAATTAGGCATCTTATCCAGAAACATCCTAACAGATAAAGAACTTAAATTAACACCTAGCTTAGAAAGCTTCAAAGATATAAAAATTATCGTCGCCTTTTATTTAGACCAAATAATCATCATACTTCTAATCCCCGACTACAATTCATCTCCCTTCTCGGAAATCCTAATAGAACCTATTCCTAACAAATCAAATAAATCTATACTGCTTGACGAATATACTGTATTAACGGACGCTAACAATAACGTATATAGTTCTAATATTAAAGAAAATTTAAAAAAGAATCTAGTCCAATTAAGAGACGAATGTACAAATAACATTTTAAATTTTAAGGATGGCTACTGCAAAATGCAGGAACTTCTTAAAGAAAGTATAAAAGAAGTAACATCGGGTATAATTATAACTAAAAATTTAAAAGAAACAAAATTAATTCAAAATTGCAATAACTTTGACCTATCTATTTCAGGAAATAATTTAATAAAATATGAAAATTGTAAAATAACGATAAACGAAAATAATTATGAAAATTTTTATACTAAAATACAAGATAAAATAATCCTTCCTCACTATGTAACAAAAATTATTGAAAATAAAACTGTAAATTTATTAAAATTAGAAGAAATCCATGTACAAAATATAAACAATAACAGGAAGGAAATAAAAGAAATTATTAATAAAAAAAATGAAAATTTAATTCTATCTATTTCTATTAACATAACATTTGTAATTTGCATATTTATAATCTTTATTGTAATAAAATATTTACTCATAAAACATAATAAAATTGTAATTCAAACTTCGTCGGAGCCTCAGACAAACGGTGGGGGTGTTATAAATGAAATTAATGAAATTATAAACGAAAGTAAATGTCATAATACACCCACTCAAAACATTTAATTAATTGACACGCGCATGACATTTTTTGCAAAACAAACATTTTATATTTTTACCTTTCGGAATGTGTGAGAAAATTTAAATAACATTTTTGCAAATAAACATTTTTTTTATTTAAGAATTTTATGGGAATATTTAAATTTAAATAATTCACATAAAATTCTAAAATGTAACTGCACACGCGTTTCCTGTTTCTTAAAAACAATTTCTAACTTTTGGAAATCTATGAGAAAATTTAAATAACTTTTATGCAAAATAAACATTTTTGCATTATGGAATTTTATGAGAAAATTCAAAATTTCGAAATCACATAAAATTCCAAAATGCAACTACACACCAGTTTCCTGTTTTTCATAAAAATTTAATTTAACTGATGCAACGCGTAGACATTGCATCAGCAAAATTATAATATAAATATGTTCGTTCCGAAATGCTTTTTCGCTTTTTGATTCAGAGGTTCAGACGCACCGTTAGTAAATAAATAAGTAAATCAAATAAATAAAAATTGTGTTCTAAAAATAAAAATAAATAAATATTAAATTTTAAATATAAAAAGTAAATTAATTAAACTTGTGTTTTTTTGACAAAATCAAATATTATATCATTTCTAAAAAGAAATAAATAAATAATATAAAAAAGTAAATTAATTAAACTTGTGTTTTTTTTTGACAAAATCAAATATTATATCATTTCTTTTATCCAGCCAGAGATCGAACCTGGGACCATTCCCATTAAAGATCGGCTTCACAACCACTGCGCCATCTGCTGGATATTTCGTTTACATGTTCGCACTCAAAAACTTGGGAAAACCTTATTTTCAGCTCTTTTTAAATTTTAATTAAAGAAAGCTTCTAAACGTATGTCAATATCATTTCAATGTACTGATGTTTGTTGACATCACGAGTGTTAAACAGGGAGGCAGTTTTTTCTCCGGACAATCATTCTTCGATTTAATTTTTCTTTCTTTTTGTTATAATGAGGAGTCGTTTCCATTTTAACACACCATGACCCTAAAGCCATCGTAAACCAATGCTGTCGTATCTTAAAATCGCCTATTCACAAGGCTATACCCCTTACCCCGTTAGAATCAGCTGTCTTTGTCAGATTCTGTCACAAAATTAATCAGGTTTCCCAGTATCTGTCTCCTAAGGCAGTCAATCCATAGATGTTCAAATATTTTCAATTAGCATTTGGTTTGAGGAACAAATTTGTCTTTATATCTACATCCACATTCACTTGTAGTTACTCTATCTAATATATCTGCATAGATCTTTAACATTAAGTATTTCTTTAGAATTAATAAATATAAACTGATAAATTGTTGTGGCTTGTGACTTTTCTTCCTCCAGCTACTAAAATAAGGCACCTTATATACGATTTAATGATTAAAATTGATTTTGAGCTTCAATCTCGCTTTCCCACATCAAGTATAAGTAGTTTGTGATAGAAATATTTAGATTTCAGTTTAAGTATAGTTTCAATGAATTCAATTCATTATCTGACAATATTTTAAATATTAATACATATATAGCAATTAAATGTAGTTGGCTCAAAACTATCTATAGTTTTTTTATTAACTAATAAGAATCCTATAAAACTATAGATGTCAGGTAGGAATTAAATAGAGAGAATTCTTTTTCTAAGTTCAAAAAGCATACGATGTAAAGTTTATTTTTTTTAAACATTTAATTTAGAAAATTTTTCACAAATTTTTTGTGCAACAAGCATTAGAAATTGTTTAATGTTAAACATATAATCATTATTCCATAATAATCACAGTTAAAATTATTTAAAGAACTTTAGGTTTTCATGTTTAAAATACAGATAATGTGAATTTTAAAATTCTTTTAATGTTTTTCTTTCTTTGAGTTATGTACGTTTGTATAGTTTTTACAATAATGGGAAGTTAATGAGTTAAAGACTAGTAAATATACAGTAGAAATGAATTCTTCTGCATCTTTTTATATTTTAAGTTAAAAGTTGTTAGAATAAAATTCTATGTCTTCATGATACTCAGAGATTTATTTAAATTTTCAATTATAAATTTTATTTTTAAAAGAAAAGTTCATATTAAGTTCTGAAACCTCAACTACCTTTTCAACTTCATAATGAGTATTAGTTTATTTTACTCAATAACAAACACTTGATTTAAATCTCATTCCCTTTGTTTTCAACTTCCTGCTTTTCCGATGAGCAAATCACAATTTTATTTATTTTAAATATTCTAAATGGTGCCTCACACCTAACAATAAGAATTCTTGAGGTTTCGAATCTGAATATTTTTAAAATGAAATAAATAAATGTTGTAATTTAGTTTTTGGTATTTAGAGGAAAGAAGGCTTGGATTTGTATATAATCTCGAAATCTTAACATTCAAAATGTGGAAATTCTCAAGATAAACAAAATCATGTTTGGGCTCCACGTTTAATTCGAGTTTTAAAAATTTATTACATCAAATAGTGAACGATGTTCCATTGAACAAATTTTGGAACAAGTATTGAAGTATAGCTAACTTATATTTCTTGATCCTTTACAACTCCTTAACGGAGAGCCACATAAATATATTTTTCCAAATGACTTATTTGAATTAAATTGCAAGGATCTAACTGTCCTCAAAGTTAAAAATTTCAACATTAGCCATTGGAAGGTATAGAGTTTCACAAATGTTGCAAAAAAAAAGTTTCAAATAAACGAAAGTTGAAATACCTTCGGCAATATTATATATTTATTTTATATGCATTTATTAAGCTAATTAAAGTAGCAGTTGTTTGGTGTTTCCAGATTGAAGATACTACACTTCAAGGACTTTTGGATCATTGAAGAGTTATAGCTCTGTGTCATGTGAGGCTACAGAAAAAGGTGTTCCGTATTTAAAATTTTATCAATTAATCTGTAATTTAAATTTGAAAAATGAATTCTAAGTTGCAATAAAGTTGCTTCATTTCAAACGGTGTTAAAAACGAACAGCCGGAGACAGCCTATAAAATAGACAGCCAGATTTAAAGTACTTACACATGCGCATTTTTCTCAAAATTTCATAAAAAATGTAAAAATTAATAACCGTTTATAATTTAATTGTCTTATAAACTAAGAATTAGTTAGTATATTTCCTAAAGTTTTGGAAAGTCCCTTGTTTGAATATAGTCGTATTGAATTTAACTTTGATGGGCCAAAACGGTTCTTATTTTGAAGGCGAAATTAGAATTTCACTTAACTAATATAGGTTCGAATTATATGTAAAATAAATATCATAAACTTAATAAAATTGGTAATGTAAACACATCTATAAAATTATATTGAATTAATTTCATACTCCTTTAAACCACAATTTCAATTTAATTACATATAATAAAATATAACACACTAACACAATAATAATTGTGTCATAAATTTGCAAAATAAGCATTATAAAAACAAAAAAAAACATACATAAAAGTATTTACAACCCCAATTGAGTTTTCTTTCAAACAATCTATTGTTCTTTTTTTTTAGTATTCATAAATAATTAATAAAAAACTGTGTTTTATTAAAAAATAATGATTATAGAACAAAATAAAAAAAAACTTGTATTTATTTAACATCTTTATTCTTTTAATATCTTAAACCTATATACTCCACCCTATTAACCATATAAGTTTATATATATGTATATATCGTGTTGAATTAATAGATACTATAAAAAATTGGTTTATAAAAAAAAACCCATATATTTACAGATTCATTGATAAGACACGAGATTAATAATAACTCATTGTCGTTCTTTTGATTTTCTTTTCTTTATTTTTTTTTTCACAATAATTATTTTGTCACTTAAAACAAAAGTTTTGTTGAAGAATAAAAAAATTACAAGAGCATAAAAACATAAGGAAATAAAATAAAAGAAATAAACTTTTTTTTCAATAAAAATAAAAACGTGGAAAATTATAGTTGTTCTTGTTAACTTTTAGATTTCGGTCGAAAACCACACTATTGTCTTTAAAATAACATAAACCATCAATTAGCTAATGAGATTAGATTTTTAACAAATTTGGCTCACCCAAAAAAAAACGTCCATCAAATTTGAACTCATTGACTGTTTGAACTCATTGACACATTGACCGACTGTTATAACACGAGATTTCTTTAAAAGTCTGCTGTTTTTGTTTAGGAGCTGAATACAGTGGTTCGATTCAGCCCATCTACGAAATCAACCTTACTTTTAACTAATAAAACACTTATACTAAATGTGAAAAGCACTTATACTAAAATTGAAACCTGGATTATGGATGAGGTAGACAAGGCGATGAGTGACGAACAGGCGGTCACTTCTATTTTTAGAGGGATGGTTAAAGGGATGGTCAACTAAAAGGGAAGCCCATAAAAATAATAGAGCAGAGAAAAATCCCTATATATACTAATGACAAAAATCTTTCCTGAGGATAAACCAGATAATGAGGAGGCCTCACAAGAGAAAGAATGGTTCAGCCAAAAAGATGAAATAGTGGGGAAACTGAAACTTCGGGGAATACCGAAGCGGCTAAGGAAGATAGTCGCTGCATTTTGCCCCAATGCGAAACCTTAGAAAACCTATGACTAAGAATCTTAGAAGGAAGATACGGGGAAGACTTCAGTATTGTAAAGGAGTTAGACCAGAGTAAACTAATCCAGTTCATAAGGGGTATAGATTGATTTAACGGGGTGCTTTAAAATACTAGTGGTTTTGAGAGCAGGAATGCACAACTGGCCATGAGTTCCAAGTCTGAGGGAGATTCGCCTCTCCTCCTTCAAAATAAGAACAAAACATCCTCTTTAAAAAAATTTCTAATACCAACACTAAATTGGAACACCGAATAATAAAAGTTTTTTAAAATTAAATATTTTAATAGAATTAAACTTAAGTTAAGTTAAGGAAAAAATGTTTATAACTGGAATCAAAATGTTTGTACCCAATATAACAAAGGAAAAAAAATAAAAATCGATGTCCCCTATATAAATGTCCTATATTAAATTCTTTGAAATATTTTCACTTTAAAAACCCCTCTTTTTCATTGTTTTTTATTGCTATTTGAAAAGTACACTATTGACATTTTCTATTATGCAATGTAAGTAAAAAAAATAAAAAATAAAATTTATCGAATACAATAGATTGTAGTATTCAACTCTTCAAAATCAAGAATCTTATTGACCTCAATAAAATAATACAAAAGCATGTAAAAAAACAATTGTGAATCAATGTACCTGCAAATATGTATTTCAATAAAACTTACATTGTAAACACTTTAAATCACTCGTATACACTGTATCTAAAATTATAATAGATGTTCTTCAATATATTACAATTAGCGATAGAAATTTGAGTTTTTTTTTTTGTGATTTAATAATAGAAATAAAGTTTATAACTGTTGTTGAGGGATTTTTTTAGGCATTTGGTTAGGATGTGGTAGATAGAATTTGTGTTCATTTGTTCTATGTCTTTAAAAACTAATTTAGTTTTGCTATTATTTAATTCAAGGAAGTACCGTTATGCAATTAGATATCATGAACTTGGGCAAATTTTTTCAAATTTGAAATAAGTTAAAATACCGAAATTATACTTCCTTTTAAAATTGCTTCTCCTTAAAGAACCAGTTCAGTTCACTTTAAATTATTGAAAAATATGTAAATTTTAAGGAAGTACCGTTATTCAATTAGAAATCCTGTTTTGTACGCGTTTAATTAGAAAATATTCCTATATTGTTCTGGATAAAGTTGAATAAAAACCTAAATAAAAGTCTCAGACTCAGTAATAGTTATAACTTATATAATATAATTAAATTTAGGATCATTTTGTAATGAGTCCTCAGATAAAATACTTAAGCATGAGTGTAAAGATATACTGAGCAAATTTTTTATTTTAAAACTAGAATTACTAGCTTAACATGGTTCATTTGATAGTCAGGCTCAATATTGCTCTACTGTTAAGCTAGTAAGCTTGCCACACTTTAGGTACATATTGGTAGGGAAGGAAGTAGGGAAGATATTGGACATTAATTTAAAACAAAATTTGTTTCTACAGGTGGCCTAAGCTAAAATTCTTAGAGTTTGCTTAAATATTTTTTGCACTTATATTTTGGTCTTCTTCAAATTATTTTTGCAATTAAAAAAAAACTCATTATTATTTTTTTTGTTTTTGATTATAGATAGAAAACGATTTCCTTAGATAAGTTCTATGTTTACGAACACATATACTATATCTTACTCTTTTTGCTTACTTTTCTCCTACATATCCAATCAATTTAATTAATTTTTATAAAAGATAGAAAAAGAAAACTTAGTAGAAAAAAAATTTTTTTTTCATATTGATTTTTAATGGTAATTATAAGTGTATATAATACTTTTATATAAAATGCATATATATATATATATGTATATAAGAACATAAAATTGATATGTAATGTAACTTAAGATTAATTAAAAAAAATATCAAATTTAATAGAAATAAAAATTGAAAAGTAAAATTAAATGTGTATTGAAGTAATCAAAGAATAAAAAAAATAAGTAAATATTATTTGAGTATATTAAATTGAAGTTTATTTTTTAAATTTTTAATTGTGCAGTCATTTTCAATTAATTCATTAATTCTAATCCATTTCATTCAGATCTATGAGAGTTATAACATATGTGTAAGTTTTACTAAACTGTTTGTTTAAAATTAGCTGACATTTTAATATTAGAATTTCATAAAATACTATGTAAATTTTTTAAAAATAATTATTTCATTTTATTCTAATAATTCCAATATAAGTTATTAAGGCTTTAACTTGGAAATTACATATTAATCAATATAAAGATGTTTTTAATAATAATATTCGAATATATTATATGAAATTTGTTGGATAGACATATACCCTTTAAGTAAAAAAAGGATATCCCACTAGAGATGTCCACGATTTTGCCAATTTAGCACTTAAAGACTACATATGGTGCAGATTGGAAATGTCAACCCTATTGCAAACTTCGATATATGTTTAAAAAGTTAGAACTTTGTGAGCAAAAGTTTTATAAAAATCTTACGTCGAAGCAGCTATGGAGCAAATTAAATAACCTAGGAATTTCTATGTCTATTGCTAGCCACAATAACCCAGACACTAATATGCTTAACACATTGAATGTCTCCTTCATTATTATTAACATTTAACCCTTTCCGAGGTTTGATCAATTTCCTCAGCAAACAACTTCTTCAAATGCATTACTACAATTAAGCTTAAGCTAGCTTTTCACAAAGTTAGCTAAGATTATTCCGCTTCCTAAGAATCCCAGAAATAGTTAATACTAGCCAAATAATATCCTACCAGTGCTTTCTAAAGTGTTTGAAAGCTTAGTTAAGCATAAACTGTTAAAACTTCTTGAGGCTAAAAATTTCCTCTACTCGAGGCAATCTGGATTTCGTGCTAATTATAGTAGAACCGCTAAATTTAGTACAATCGGTAAAAAAAAAACGTTTCTATATTACTTCTGCAAGATTTTAGCAAAGACTTTCGATTCTATATACCATAGTTTGCGGTTAGAAAACCTTAAAACGAATTTGACCTCACTAATAGTGCTTGCAACCTAACTTTTTCTTATCTGGACAGTAGAGAGAAACGAGTTTGCAGCGAAGAATTTAATCCAGAGCTATGCAGTAACTAAAGGAGTGCCACAAGGGTCTTTATTGTGCCCGGTTCTCTTTTCACTTCCACCACCTGTTTTCAGATGATGTGCAACTACTTCACTCTTCATCTATTTCCAATGTGAAGGAATGTACAAAGGAAATAAACATCAATATTGTAGCAATATTTTAGTGTACGGTCTACTACAGGCTTACATTGAATCCAGCAAAATTTCAGGGAGTGCTATTTAACTACAATCAAGATTTTATTTTTTATAGTTAAATGGCACAAATTGATTTAATTTCAAAAGCCTGGGTATTGCCGTTGATAATAAGACTACCTATGAACTCCACACAAACAAAATTATCAAGAACACTAAGCTCACGCTTCGCTAACTATATATCCTTAATTTTGTAATTACCTTTTATAATTAAGGCTATATAGTTGGCGGAGGCTATATAGTATCACTGGCTGCTCTAATATTATATTCTAGGGACTACTTAAATGGTGTTTTTTTAGCCTTCTATTTAGGGATCATGTCTTCTAGCTACCTCTTTCAATAGAGTCTTGAATGTTCCTTTTCTTTTATAAAACGTTGAAAAATTAAAATCCTGCCTACTTACTATGCTACTATAACTTTGCTAATTTTAGGAGGATCCAGAAATTGGGAAGAAAATCAAGTTCAAATTTTCTAATTTGATTGAAATTAACTTTTCTAAATTTCTGATTTGATATTTCTCAGTTATACTTAATTATCAATATTAAAAGTTGAGGTATTGAAATTGCATTTACCAAGTACGAAAACTTGGTAATTCCCCAAATTTAAATTCCTAATTGAGTATACGTAAATTCCATGTAAAAGTAAGTATAATAACGAGTATACATATGGCTGCGACATTAGTAAACATTAGTTAACTTAAATTAATAATGAACTAAACTGAAGCCATGGTAGATTAGTTCCTCTGAATAACAAATAATACAATATTTCCTTCCATTTGAGAAAAACAAAATAGAAAAAAAGATTACATTAACAATATTTTAATATTTTTAGATTCTAAATTCCAGTGGTTAAAAAATATTTCATTGATTATTGTTTAATTCCAATATAATTTAACTTTTTATTATTCCTTCAAAAATTGCTTTTAATAATATTTTAAAATAATACCCGATTTTTCGGAACATCTATTAAAATTAAAAACCTAGATAATTTATTAACATAACCTCAAATAAATTATAATGAAGAATTCAATCTTAAAGTTCTCCTCTAACTAAAATTAAGCACTTTTGAAGCATAAGCAAAACACAAATGAATATTTTAACAAATTTTTTAATTACTCACCTTTATCTTATAACTAATAATTTTTTTTTTTTTATTTTTTTTCAACTTAAAATTTTGAATAGTAAACATATAATTCCAAAGGGTTAACTAAAATTTTACGACAAAAACTGAACCAAAAACAAACACTCATAAATTTCCACGATACTAGTAATTTGACTTTCCTTTTTTTTTATTTTTTTATTTTTTAATTTTATAAATCTTTCAAAAATTTTTCAAATCACACTAAATTTCCGAAAATTAATTCAAAATAAAAGAAAATTTAAATAGAAAAGATACTAGTATTTAAATAATTTTTTTTAAATTTTTTTTTGGATATTGAAAATATTATAAATTTTGAATTAAAAAAAAAGCGGCGGGTTTTAATTATAAGATATACCAGATTCTAATCAATATTTAAAAGTTAGTTTTTGTTAAAATTAAAAATTCTTTTAAAACATATTTTAAATTCAATTTTGGAGTAAATTAAATAAGTTTTAAAATACAAATATATTAAATATATACTGTAAATTGTAATTTAATAACTGAGATTAAATTGTAATTCAGTACTAAGTGTAGCTTATACAATTTAGTTATCCGATGACAAGAAAGAACGTTCCAATAACATTTGGAGCCTAGTAACTCTGCTAAACTTAACTTGAAGAACAAAAAAAACACCTACTTAAAATCGAGTAGAATGAAGATCCTAATGAAGCCCTAGAAGATATCTAGGATGAAAACACCTTGAAGATCTACCGACGATTGAGACACCTTGCATAATTATTTAATTATTTTGGAGAAAACGAGAAAGAGTATAGTAGAGTAGACAACTCTGGGATACCCGTATGACAGTAATATAGACATTATATCATCCGGTTTAATACTTTTGGAAAATTTTAAATACACAACTTCTTAGAATTTCAGTTATGTACAAAAGTTACTATAAGTTGAAAAGCAGCTCTTCCAGGACACCGACTATATTTTATTCAGATGTTGGCCAATAAAGTTAACTACTATTGACATAGAGTAATGCTCATATAGAAAATAAAGTTAAATCGGAACTACTCGAACCCACTGCATCACCCCGACTAAATTGAACTGTTTTTGGCAAAAATTCAGACACCCTGCTTTATTAGACATAGAGTAATACTCATATAAAAAAAGAAGTTGTATATGGCAGCTACTCGAACTGATGGGGCAAACTGGCTGAATAAAAGTGAATTTGTGAAAGTTTAATCAAACGGGTATAAAAATATATATAAGGTAAACTTTTGGGGTTTCGGTGATGTAGTGGGCTTTTTAACAGAGAATGTGTGAGTTCAATTTCTGCATAGGTAATAAAATACACATCAAGGGCCCGGAAGGAAACTATATTGGACCAAAATTCAATTGTCCGGAGAGAAAAAAAAATGTTTAAGAACGTCCCAATCTTCTCTCCGGTGCATAAAAAGTTTAAGAACATTTTAATTTCTTTTCGTTCCTGAAATCCTTTGCAAAATCCCTCTGATGGCCAAATATACAGTAGATGCTATCCCGTATTAAAAATAAGAAGGAGATTAACTGTATATTCATTTGATCACCCAACATGACTTGTTATAATTAACATTAGATCATAAAAATATAAATCATATACTGAGCTTCAATTTGATCTGAAACGCTTCAATCTCCCCTTAGTAGCGTTCAAACTATATGAAATACTAATAAATGAAATTTTAAATTATTCATTCTGGTTTAAAATTCTAAATATGCTGTGATCTGCATTATAAATCATAATCTGATAAATTAAAAGTTTAAATTCTCAATATATAATGAAACGTATAAAATGTAGTTACCCAAAGAAAAAAGGCGTTTTTTAAATATATCTGTAGAGTATCAATTCTAAAAAGCAGAATTCAATTATTATTAAAAACAGTAAACTGCTTAAAACCTTGCCTGATGAAGGTGCCTCGAATATTTCACATCATCTTAAGAATATATTAAGCAAAAATATACATAAGTTAGATCAACTTCATATTAATAAAACACTGTAATACTTTTTTAACTATATAACATCAGAATCTTTAATAAAATTTTCAATTATTAAAATTATCAATTAAAAAATATTAATTTGAAATCATTTTACATCGATTTTTGTTTATTTCATTAAAAAACTGCAGATTGATTAATTATATAATTACAATTGGTTGATTAATGATCACTGACCTAAATAATTCTTGTTAATGATTCACTTTAAAAAAAAATATTTTTTCTCTGTGATTCGTTACATTGGTTCTTTTTGCAATAATATTATAATTTAAATTGGATTCTTCATAACTAATTAAGAGGAGTGCATTAAAAAAAAAACATTATTAAAATTATTATGAAAATTTTAAAGTACATCTAATATGCATTTGAATCTTCATGGTATCATTTTTAAAAAATATACCTATATAAGGGGTATGTATGAACCCCTTTTCTACTTAATAAATTAAAAGAAGATTTTAAAAATCAATTAATCATAATAAAAATAAATTCAATAATTAAAATATTTCGAGATCTTAGACTTTTAAGTTTGAACCAATTAATCTTAATGAGTTCTAAATGCAATTAATACATGAGATAATACTAGGCCTTATAACATGTTGAAAACTCTTAGAGTTTCAATATATACGAATCCATTAGTTATTAACACTACAATAAAGTTTTGCAATTGAATTGGTATTTATGTATCTGTGAGTTACATAATTCAATTAAAATAATTGTTTATATTTTGTATAAGTTTTTATATCGAATATTTTTTACTACTCGTATGTACAAGGAGTCCTCAAAGCTAAAAAAGAAGGAAAGTAATAGAGAAATCCATAACGAACGCAAAATTTTTCTGATGGAGGGTCTATTTCTAAAGATTTTCGAAAAAGCGGTCTTCAAAGCAATCGTATCGTCCCTATAAAACATAGAAGACTCGTTTAAATGTCAATAGCTAACTGAAGTTATGGGCTTTCATTATAATATCCACAAGTTTCTTATAGCTCATAATTAAGGAGTCAATAGGACTTAAATCCGATAAATATTTATATTTTTTACTATTTTTATTAATTAATAGTAATTTTTGCATAAAAAACCATTATTGATGTACTAATTTTATTTCATTTTAACCTATTCCTCAGCGCTGCATATTAAGTTCTCGCATTTTTCTCATATCTTATACCATATTTCACAATTTTTATATTACTTCCGGTTTTTGTGTTTGACTTCCCAACAAGTGACAGCCTGTATATATAAACTTATTCGTTATTCGTTACACTATTTATTTGAACTCAATTGCGCAGTGTAGTTGAGTCGAATCGAGAATCCGATAACAGTTTTTCCTTTTACTGGGATCTGAAGCGCGTCATTCCAAGTAAATGTCGACAAGCTATCCACTATGCTCGTTATTTAGTAAATAACAAAAACAATAAGAGTCAGTTTTATTAATTTAAAAAGCATTGACATTGATATTATATATGTATACACAAATGTTAGATAAATAAAGAAGATAAAACTTTCAAAAAATTTCACCACTTAATTCTCAATTTCCACTAAAAGAAAAAACAAAAACCCAAAAAACATATAATTGGATAACAAAATGCTACAAGTAGTTAAATAATATTATTCCAATGATTTTCATATACATTTTATAAAATTTATGCTAGTTAAGCAATTAGTTAAGCAATTAAAAAAAAAACATTAAATAAATTGCACAATAAAAATACAAAAAAAAAATTGAAAATTAAAAAACATTCAAAACCCAAGTCCTATACGGAATTTTCAAAAAAAAAATGTTCTTTAATTTTTTTACATACCTGCTGGGTACACATTTACTCGTATATACAAGTATATGATGTGTAACTTAAATTTACTTTTATGGCATTTTATATACGCTATGGAATTCGTTCTGTTTTTTCGTTTTGTATTTTAATTTCTGTCTTTTCTTTCATTCTTTCACAATTTTTTTTTCAAAAATGCCGGATACTTTAATTCGTACAAAAAAACGAATTTTTTTTTTTTGAACGCAATACCGAAAAGTTCATTTATGTAAACTAGGTCAATAACATATATATAACATACATTAAGTACATATATGAAACTAAAGTTATTGAGTACTTAAATACCTATACATATATAGAGTACAATAGTACTCATATCCATTACTCAAATACTATATATATATATATATATAGAGTATAATTGGAGTATTCCTGGATCAAAAATCTCAAATTTAAAACGTAGGAACTATTTTATACAAATATATTTACATGTACAGAACAAACATGTATGTACATGTATACAATTCCTTTTAAGGAACAACTTTAATTTCTATTTAATTTTAATTTAGAAAAACTTTTAAATAAAATCAAAAAAAAAACAAATTTATTTTTTTAATGAAAATAAGAATTTTAAAAAATTAAAATAGAATTTATTTAAAATTTTATATTAGAATTTAAATAGTTAAATATTTTCAAAAAAAAACGCATTAATTAGGATTAACTTTTAAATGAAAACAAATACATATATATATAATAACTTTCATAATTAAAAAATTATATTTTTAAGATAAACTTTGTGTATTTTTTCTTTTTCGATGTGAAAACGATGTGAAAATGTATTATATATTTTGTTGAATAAAATAAAAGAAAACTATCTATAAATATCTATATATATATATATATGCATATGTTCATTAAAATGGTATACATTATATGCACTTAAATTTAATTTGATCATTAAATAATAGGTGATTTATAAAATTAAAAGTTATTATTTGAATTCATATAAGATAACAAAGGATACCTAAAAATATGCAATTAATTTTAATTATTATTATTAATATATTTGTCTAGGATGAGGTGTAACAAACGCATTCAATTAAATGTGTTTTGTTGGATGTGTTCAATTATAAAGTCTCCTAAAAATTTGCAAAAAAATTATCAAAATTATTTTGATGGAAAAATTTTTTGAACAAAAAAAAAAATAAAAATTCTGTGGAACACGAATGAAAGAAATTTATGTAGATTGCATAATCCTACCCACATTGCATACTTTTAGGATGTGTTTTATTTTCTCATAATCAATATAAAAAATTAAATCAAAATCTGTAGGTAATAAATTTTAATTATTTTATTGACCTTTCTATTAATTTTATTTTTATTTTAAATTTTCTTAAATAACCATTTTTTTTTCTAAAAAATTTATAAAATTTTATTGATTTAAAGTTTCTTTTTGAAAATCCTTTTGGAAATTTTTAATTTTTTTTTTTTTCCAACTTTCCTAGAAAAACTGTATTGGTACCACCTGGCTTTATTGTAAATATTTTGAAAGTTATGATCTAAACTTTATTTATATTTTCATTCATTTATTCATTCAGATAATTTTTTAAGCATCTAAATTTTCCACCACCATTTTTCCAATAAAACGTATATTTCTTTTGATTATTGGATATTATAAATTTGAACTTTCATTTATTATTTAGTTATTTTTAGAAAATTCAACATTTCCTTTAATTGTGTCTATTTAGTACAAGTGGAATTTGGGTTTTATACAATTCGACCACACCATAAAGTAGGGCGCTTCCCACCCCTTAAAGCTAAAGTTATTTTATTTAAAACATTAAACTTCTTAATTAAACAACTTCGACATTAGATATGAGTATTATTATTATTATTATTATTATTATTTATTATTATTATTATTATTATTATTATTATTATTATTATTAATATATTTGTCTAGAATGAGGTGTAACCAACGCATTCAATTAAATGTGTTTTGTTGGATGTGTTCAATTATAAAAAAATAAAATATTGACGTTTTGTTGGATGTGTTTTATTTTAGAAAATAAAATATCATAAATTATCATAAGCAGGCCAAAAAATATTTTATTTATTTTTAATAAAAAAAAAAAAAATTTTTTTTTGAAATAAAATTTACTTATTAGTTTATGAAAAATTTCATTTCAGTTTTAAAAATCACAGAAGATTTTCTGGAAATTTTAAATATATAGTAAGACATTTTGTCAATAAAAATTAAGAAGACAATGCTTCACAGGAACATTTGTGTAGTTGGTCTTAATAATTTTCAGTAAATATCTGAAATAAGGGCGAAAGCCCAATGTATGCTTTGATGCATTGCTTGGTTTGCTTAAGCAAATAAACCAAGAAATGTATTAAAGTAATTTCAAAGTTTCCCCTCATCTCGCTCTCAACTCTACCTCATCTATCTCTCATCCCTTCCTTCATAACTTTTTAATTATTTATCTATTTAAAAGTTAAAATGGAAAAAAATTATGTAACAACTGACGGTTGGGAAAGTGGGTTCAGGTATACAATACCTCTGTGTTCAATGCACCATAAAAACCAGACAAAATAGATTTTAAACTTAGTTAGGGTTAGGTATATTAAAAAAATTTCAAATAAAATTTATAATTTGCATTTGATAATGCAAAACTCAATTCAAAAATCAACATTTATTTAATACAATTTCACGTACATATAAATAGATACATTATTTAGCATGTTGAATAAGTACATTATAGAACGGTTAGCCTTCAAACAAGTATTTTGATTTGAATCTAAACAAAGGAAACAATATAGAATGTATAACAACATTTTTTAAAAATGTATATACAAAACATTAATAGTTGGAGAAATAAATCATTATTGAAACAAAATAAATCTATTTCACATCTCTTAATGATATTTTTCGAACTTTATCGAACTTAATTTTAAAAAGTACGTAATTGAATAAAAAAAAAAATATTAATTGAAATTAAAAAAACATTTCACCAAGAAGGGATTTGAACTAACAGCCCCAAAATTTTATCAAATTCAAAACATAAAAAAGGTAGACTAAATAAATTATTCATCTTCAAATTTTTAAGATACAACACCATATAAGTTTTTGTTTTTTTTGTACATAACTAGAATTGAAGCATAGTCTGTATTACGTAGAATGCAACGGTTACCATTTTATTTAAGAAAATGGTATTGATATATAATATATGTTTATGTAATATATGTAATTAAATTAGAAATAGTTCTTAATTAGAAAAAGTTCTTCTTTCAACTGACCTTCCGTCATTCTGTGACGGGCCAACAGCTAGTATAATATGTTTGTGTATAAAAGAACAAACTTTTGTAAATTAAACAATCTGATCTTTAACTGCAAAACGTCGTAGTGGTTAAGTATTGTCGTGGTGTCGTAACCATCGAGGGATAAAAATTGACGTAAAAATCTACAGCATTAGACTTGGTCATACATTTGCAACAAAAAAACCCTATCTGCTGTCCAAAATATGGACACACATTCTCTGTGAAACACATTTCAGCCGAGTGTTCTTTCACTTTAATTATTTTGGGAAACCATAATCTAGACACTCAACACCTTCTTCAACCTCACCGCAATAGAATAGAACTAATTTAAAAGATAGCTAGTGACTTTAATATTTCGAATACAATTTAAATAATAGAAAAAGAGGAGAAATACAAATTTTTAAAAGTAATATTCAAAATTGTGAACTAAAATAACATAAAAATGTAATACAAACATAATGTCATAATATCTAAATACAAAAACATGAATTACAAGATTTAAAAAAAAAATTGTTAAATAATTAAATTAAATAGTATATAGGTTAGTTAAGAAATCTAGAAGGATCATAAATTTAAATAAGTATATTGATTAATTAAGATACCTATCAAAATAGTTTTAAGATATAAATTTAGAAAAGATGTAAGATAAATTAGAATTACTCTATAATGGCCCTGGCAAACTAGGGCTTTACCAACATTACGTAATTCAATGTAATACGTAATATTCAAATAAATATATAAAAAGCTTTTTAGTCTAAATGAGGTAGTGGTTAAGTATTTGTCGTATCCATCGAGGGAATGCGGGCTCGATTTCCGCTCTCCTAAGTTTTTTTTGTGAACCGATATGTCCATACTCCGATTAACTTCAACACTATATTAATATTATAATTAATTCAAACATTGTATTAATTATAATTAATTTAAACAGTTGAAACTTTTCAAGAAATCAAATAAAGTTTAAGTTATAACCTGTGAACATGGGATTTTTTTTAGGTTGACTTAGTTATGAAATATAATTTTGGCGGCTCTGTACCAGGGGCTACAAATGTATACAGTTGTAGTTATATAAAGTAGTATTTTATTAAGGTTAACGAATCCTCATATTGTATTTTAGTACAATAACTAAAACTTTAATTAACAGTTTAAATATAAAAACCATAGAAATCAATATATACTTACCTTTTAATTAAAACTAAAACAAGAAATGAAAAAAAGGAAGCGTTTTTTTAAAAAAGCAATTTACATTTAAAAACTTAAATCATATTCCATTATATGTTTTGGATAAAGTAGTTTAGTACATATATTGAAAAATTGTTTATTATAAATTTCCAGACTACATACTATACTCAGACATACTTCAGACAGAACTTTTGTTAGAAAATTATAAAAATTGTAAAAAAAACTGTGTACATATTGTATATTTGATTATATATAAATTGTAGTAATTTGATCTTAAACAAAGGACCACATAAAAAAGTTGTTAAAAAAGACTTGATCTAATTCCTTATTTAAGATCTAATTCCTCTCAAAATTTTAAAACTGTTTGGAAGATATAGAGAATCAAGGATTTTATCCGAATGGCAACTCTAATAATTTTAGTAACATATATTTATAAATTAATATATTTACAAAATGCTACCGTCTGGCGATTTCCAGATTGAAAATATTCCTTATAGAACTCTTGTTATAATAATTTAAATATACGACATTATCGAATTTTGGAAGGCATGAAAGGGTGGGGCTACATAAACAAGTTCCTCCATGAAATTAATTTATTTGCAAAATGTACCAGTAATTAAAATTTATTTTTTTTTGAGCACACAATGGGATGGACGGATGAACAGAGTAAATAGAATAAATTTTTTCAAAATTTTTTGAAAAGGCGGTAAAAATCTTTGATATTACTTTTCTATAAATGTATAGAATCTAATTCTATTGTTCAATAATTCATGAATTGAAGACACTAACTATATTTTCCTATAAATGAAAAACTTAACAACTTAGCAATTTAAAAATAGCAAATAAAACAAAAATATAAGCTAATAAATTTGTATAACTTTTCTATTTAAATATGAAACTACCTTTCAGTATAAATCTCTTCATTATCATATTATCTACGCAATCTAGTGTCTATTGCACCAATTAATTATCACACATCACACAATCAGTTGTTTTAAGCTAACATCATTTATAAAAACTCAAGAACATTCTAATTAGTAAAAAACATTCGATTAGAAAAGTGGATTATCGCCTAAAATTATTATGACGAAGTATAAAAAAGTCTGTTGTCACTATTAATAAACTGAATATAAGAAGCAGTTATGTCTGCAAATTGCAATATGGTTTTTATAGAGAAGTTTAAAAATTTTCAAAAACTAAATTCTTACAGAATAGAATAGTTGAAAACTTTCGGAACAAATCTCAAGTGCCAGATTATCCAAGTTGTGAGGTAGTTTGTACTTTACCTAATTAGAACCTAATTAGAGATGGATAATAATGTTTTTCTACTGAAGTATACAGAAAAATTTAGCGATAAGCGGTAAAAGTCAAAAAACAACTTTTATCTGGTTTTCCAAATCGGCACAGCTACCATTCGTCATCGAATCCAAATTAATGGCATAATTAATAATTATATATCTTTAATAAAAATTACATTAATATAAAAAATATAAGCAAATAATTTAATTTAATAATAGTTTCTTCTAACTGTTAGGATAACCTGTCTATACCATAGGTACATGTTGGAACAGGAGGTCATATTATATTTGTGTTATTGAAATTGATCTTAATGAACTTCTAGAAACGTCTTAGATTTTTAATAGATAAAATTATAGATGTTATTCTATATCTGCGAGTTATATTATTCAATTAAGTTATTTGTTTGTATTTGCTTATATTGTTATATTAATGTATTTTTTAAAGATATACAATTATTAATTAAGCCATTAATTTGAACCCAATGGCGAATGTTAGCTAAACTCACAGATATAGAATAACCACACATCTCAAATATTAAATTATTATTACAATATAAAAAACTAATAGAAGTGTATCTATTAAAAATCTAAATGTTATAAGGTCTAGTAATATCTCATGTTTAAATTGTATGTGGAATTTATAAAGATCAATTGTAATAATAAGAATATAACATGTTCCCTCAAGAAATTGATGGATTGATACCGTCGAATTAGACGCTGTATCAATGCTCCAAGAGCAAAATTGGATAACTGCTGCCCAAGATCTAGCGAACTGAAAGAAGATGATTAAGGAGGTCAAGGTCCGACAACGAACTGTTAGCGCCATAGAAGAAGAAGAATATTTTCCCCCTATTCTTACCCACCTATGTACTTATGACATAGGTAAACTTATTAGCCTAACAATTGAACTGTTAGCACTGAAAAAAACATCGAAACTTAAAATTTCATAAAATTGTACTTAATCGTATTTAATTCCCCTCGTAAAAACAAAAAATTAAACAATTAAATTGAAAATCATTTTTTATCAATTGGACATTATGTTTCATGTCCGGAAATTTGGCAAAGAAAAATGAAACCAATATAAACATTGTATTAAAACTAATTTAAGAATCCAAAATAAAATAAAAAATAGTAAAAATGTTTTTTTTTTTTTTGTTATTTTTCTTCTCATTTTCAATTTTATTGATATCACTTACCTAATTAATGAAATTTATTTTATATTTTTTTTTTTGCATTCTTATTTTTTTTTTTTCTTTTTCTTTTCAACTTTACTAAAAATTTTTTGTCTCTTTTTTTCGTTTTTATTAAATGCAAATCTTAAAAACATTCATAGTAACATTCTTTTTGTTGTTGTTGTTTTTTTTTATTTTTTAAATAACAAAGCCAAATTCCATTTAGTTTTTAAAAAGTAAAAAAAGTATGAAATGAGAGAAAAGTAAAAAAAAATTAAAAAAAAATTCCTCATTCATCAGATTGTCAGAAAGACAAATATGTATTCTGTCTACTCAAACAAATAACACAGTCTTTTCCTGTTTCTTATAATGTAATTTTTCTTTAAATACATTTGTATACATATATATATATATATATACATATATATAATATGTACATATTTTAATGCTATATATATACATATATATATATATATATATATATATATATTTTATTTATATATTTCATTTAATCAATTTTATTTGGATAGATGTCCAAGTGAACTCTGCACCTAATGACAGAGCGATTAAGTCATTAGTCTTCCATTGTAAGGCAATTCAAACAAAATTTTCCCATTTTATATAAAACTTTTCAAAAAAACAAAATAAAAAAATGAAAAAAATATGTTAAAAAAAAAATCAAAATAAAACTAATAAGAACAGAAGTGATTTAAAATTGTACCTTACAATTAAAGGATAGTCTGGGTTTTCACATAATTTATAAAGCGATATTTGTTATGGTTGGAAAATGAATATTTGAAAGATTCGGAATAAAAAACAAACAGTGTTAGAATGGATTAAAGTTTTAAGGTGATGACCCAGTAGTCGCGTCACTCTAGTGTTGGTTCTAACGTCGCTTTCTAAATTAAATAAAGATCAAATGCTAGCGTCACTTTGTTATTGTTTATCTTTCAAACTGAATGATATTTAGTATGTTAATGATAAATTATAAAATAAAAAAAGCTTTTAAATATGTATTAAAAAAACAAAAAATGTCAAATTTAATGTCAAAGCGAACAAAAGTAGAAATTGGCCCTACTGTAACATACGCTTTTCTATTTGGTCATTTGAATCAATGTGTTCTACCTAAACATCAAAACGACGCGAGCATTTTTTCATCGCCTTAGGGCTTCGAATATGTAGACATCAAGCGAATGAAATTGGCATATTTTCGCTTAACCATATAATTTTACGCTTATTTTTCTGAAAAATTGCTCGTTATCTGTCTGTCCGAGGCCTAATAGTTTAGCACAATTGAAGCTCAAATTCGCTCATGTTGAACCCAAGATTAAGATAATCGAATATAAAATCTTCCTTTACAAATTACTTTCTTCTAAACATTCGAAATTTATTCAACCAGGTGAAGTTTGAGTTTCTCTCAAAATATGCACATTTCTGTATAGCAACTTATATAGTCTAAAGGCTTCTATTTGAAATATAAGAAACTGTCACGGTCAAGACATAGACATAAGTTCACCATTGAAAGAATTTTAAATTTTTGGATTAGAGGGGACGAATTTTCCGCCAAAAATTGAAAATTCTAAAAGAAAACCAGGCTTTCAAAACTTTCACTTTAACATGTATACATCATCTATTACCACCTTTTATTTAAACCTGTCCTTTGTTCTTCAGAAAATAATTTAAATTCTTTTTATATTAAAAATTTATCAATACCAGGTCCTTTAATCATCCTCCACAAGAAATTATTCATTTGAAACAACTATACATAAATATTAAAAGGTTCGAAGCCCAAAATAACCCAAAATGGTAAAAAAAAAAAATTAATTGAAGAAAAAAAAAAAATAAAATTAATTTGATTTTTAAATTACATTTTTATTCTTTAGAAAAGCAATTTAGCAATAAGTGGACATTCTTATTCCTAAAAAGAAAAAACAAAATAATAACAAAAAAATTTTTTTATCAATTAGAGTCATTAGGAACCTCTTAACCAATGTTAGTAGTCACGTGGTACAATTATTTTCTAATAATAACGAAAATATATAAAAGACTAATTGTTTTATTCATTTTTATCAATAGTCCGACATTATTTTTTTTTGGATTTTTTTCTTAATAATTTCCTTTTTATTTTTCTTTTATATAAAAAAATAAAGTCAACTTTTGAATGTAATGGCAAATCTATAAGCTTTTCACATTAACAATTAAAAACCATGTATACATACTACCAAAAAATTATATACATATATATACATATAAAAAAAGTTTTCCTAATACTATTAAAAAAGAAAATAAGTTTATCAAAAACAAAATGAACATTAAAAGAACATGAAAATAAAAATGAAACAAGAAATACAGTAGAAAAAGATAAAGTAGTAAATCAGTAAAGTAACTTAAGATTGTTCTATAGGATCATTAAAAAGTGTACGAATACAAAAACGTATCATTATTTAGTAAATATACAACGTCCATTTCATTCAAATAGGTGAGTATATAATAAGGTTGCCAATTGGCAAGATTTATATTTGTCACATTTAAACTATAAAACTGTTAAATTTCGATTTGAAATAGTATCTGTAAGAGAGGAAGAGGGGACTAATTGATATAAATAATCTGATGTGTGTATGTGTCATCTAAGATTAAATTTAAATTGTGTAACATAACTTATAGTAGATCCACTCTTAAAGTTGGTCCGTATAATGTTCATTTTTAGCAAAAAAACAAAAAACCGTACTATAAATTTACCGACTCAATGTAATTTTAACAACATATAGCATAATTAAATTTACGGCAATCAGGTTGAGAGCCTTGTATGGTAGCTTACGAAAATATGATCTATTTTCAAAAAACCCAAAATTGCTTGCATATTATTACGAACAGATATTAAATTTCAACGTTCTGGTTCCAGTAATCCTCTAATACCCACACTTAAATTTACCACGGGAAATCTAAAAATTTTCAAACAGGCATTTCTTTGTTTGGCAATTTGAAAATTTCGATAATCCAATCCGGTACATACGCTTGAGTATATATCTATTTATTTCCTCTTACACTTGATGTCCATCCCTATACGTTACAAATGGGTAAGCAAGTTTATTATACCTCTGACCTATTCGTCGCAAGAGTATAAACATAATTTGATATAAAAAATTTGCGGGCAAATCATCCATTCGTAGTTTTCCAAACATATCCCTGCCTTTCCCAAAGAACTTCCAGCAATTTAATCAAGTTACATGAAGTTTAAAATGAAAAACGAAACATAACTAATGTCTAACATTCCACTTTTCAGTTAAAAAAACCTGAAAGCATTGTTTTAAAATATTTATTTTTTTATTTACTTCATCAACATCTAATCTACGTAAACTGCTTTTTTAATTTTAACATCTGGTCACTTTAAAAATTTTATAACTGAAGCGATATTATAGAACTTAAATATTTTTAAACATTTTATTTTTTCTCTATGGAACATATGGAATTTTATCTTTACATAAAATATTCTAAACAAACATACACATACATATGTAGGTGAATGTATAAATTAAATGTACGTATATATGTATATTCATACCAGTATAATAATGAATGTGATTTAAATGATGTTAGAGAGGGTAAAATGAAAAAAGTCCAGAAAAATTTGAAGTCCAGTATCATGCCAGTCAGAAAAAAAAAAAAAAAAAAAAAACAACAACAAAAACAATTTGTAACTTTTGTATATGTATATATATTTGCAAGAACTGAACTCATAAAAGCAAAAGCAGTAACATATTACATAAAAATTGATTACATTGACAGACAAAGTAAAATTACATAAAGAAACATACATATAAAATATGTACAAAATATAAAATACCTAATAATAATAATAACGAGCATAGAAACAAATTCTATAATAATAATAATAATAAAAATATTGAGAATGTTAAAGGAAACTTATAAAAACAACAGCAACAACAAATTTCTTTTTCATAAATTATTATGACTATCATTTTTATATAGATGAACTTATTGAATATGGAACTTTGGAACTTTTATATATTTCTTTAAAAAAAAAAATAAAATATAAAACAAAAATCTGTCAAGTTACACGATAATACATCAAAATATACATCATTCCAAAAATGAGGAAGAGAATAGAATAGATTGAGGCAACTCTAGGATAATCGCATTAGAAATAATATAAATACTACTTTTGACTAAATTTCAGATACAGATATTAAGGTATGCTTATATTACAAAAGAAGTTATATGACAGCTAACCCGATACACTAGAGTCTGTGACGGCGTACTAGGCTAATCAAATTCTACAGAAACCTTTGCCATAATAATTTGCCATAATTGATGTGTGTTAATCTGTATGTATGAGTGCGATCACATTAACTCGCGTAAATTTCAACCGATTTTGATAAAATTTTATATATATGATTCGTTCGTCAATAGTAAGTTCAATTTGACAGATGACCAAATCGAACCAGAGGATCGGGAGGCTCTCTTACAAAAACATCGGATGTTTTGAAAAATCTGGAGTTCTCATCGTGAGAATGAGTTGAAATTACATACAAAGACTATTGATCTGTACCCATGAAGAGTACCTTTCATGGGGTCTAGAAATTCTAGGATTTTCTAATAATTTATTAACATCTTAAACGATTTTAATGAAGTTTGGTATGAATGCTTGAATAAAACTAATGAATTGAATTTGACTCCCATATGAAATAACCAGACTTGACAAGAAATATTAAATGATTTTACAGATTTTACAGTGCAAATCACTTTATGCAATAAGAAAAGCTTATGCATTTCAGTTTGGATTTATATTTAACATTTTTCATTGTCTATACCATAAGTACATGTTGGAACAGCGGAGATATATTATATTATTTTTATTAGAATTAATCTTAATGAATTCCACATACAATTTAAGCATGAGATAGCACCAGTGTATTTATATTATTTATTTGTAGTACCAGACAGTAGTAAATATTGCTTGATAATAATAGTCCTTTGCCTATTTGACATTTGGACTTCTTATTAAATTATCGTAATAAACACTATATTTTTTTATTACATATGATCCGGCCAACGTCTTAAATTTTTCGACTAGTTATATATTGTAATAATTTTATATTTGAATTATAAAGTATTTCTTTATCTGTGAGTTATATTAATAAATTATATTATTAGTTTAAATTTTGTATTTGTTTAAATTTTTATATTAATGTATTTTTTATTAAAGATATATAATTATTAATTATTAGTTTTGCAATTTATTTGAGCCCGTTGATGAATAGTAAGCTGAGTTGATTTCGAAACCAAATAAAATTTTATTTTACTTTTACTAGGAATCAAACCTGGACCTTTGAAAAGGAAGATCGACACTCTAACCAAAAGTGCCACCTAGCTGTTAAATATCTATCCCTCCTCCTTAATAGCATCACAGTCGTAATGGCAAATTTAGTATACCTCTACAACTATGTTGGTACAAGTATAAAATACATATACCACTGCTTATTCCATTTCATATATATATATATATTTCATATGAAATAAGTACAAGTAAAATAATTAGTATATGTGATATAAAAAAAAAGTTTCCCTTCAAATTAGTATTATTATTACATATATTTTTATTAAAATATCTTTTCTTACTTTTATATTAGAAACTTCATATTAGAATTTTCTCTCCAAAGTCCCAACCATATAATATCATTCCATATATTTAATTCTCATATTCAATTCCAAAATAAGTGTGTAATCCAATCCATTTCAGAACAACAGCCCGTAAAGAAGGGAAGACATATATTAAGGGTGATAATTTTACGATATTACACACAAACTTTTTCAGATCATTCTGTATATAGCAAAAAGTAAAGAAAATTTATTTCAAGGTAAAAAATAACAAAAAAAAACAAAAAAAAACTTAAAGATTTCTTTCAGATCACTATGCTGCTGTAAAAGACAGATTTTATAGACGTATCATAAAAAAAAAAAATGAAAATAAAAATAAACGTGTAAAAAAATTTATTTTTCTTCATATTTCATATAAAGCTGTCTCTGCTGTTTATTTTTTCAATTCCAAATGTTACTCATACCTATTTTTTAACCAAAGAAAAATACCATATATTTGAGTTAGATTTAAGAATATTATATATAGAAATACCAGTTGGTTTTTCTTATATGCGCCTATTAATCTTCAGAAAAAGAATAATAATTTTTATATATATATATATTTATATATATAAATATAAATATTAAAAGCTGTTACACAAATAATTTATTGGAAAAATTTTTAGTAACTTAAATTATTATACACATGTATTTTACACACTATATAAAATAAAAATTATTATTATTATAACTTATATATAGTTTTTCTTTTGTAATTTGAAAGTTATAAAAACAGAAACAGTTATATGGATATTTTTTATATAAAGGAAAAAGTTAGATACGAAATTGTTGTAAAATATTAAGGCACAGTCAATTATTAAATGCGTTTAAATATTTATAATAAAAAACCCAAAAAAAGTATTTAAAAAAAGGCTGGGTTTTGGAGATGAAAATATCCTGAGAAATCAATGTATTAAAAAAATGTGACTAGGGACTTTAGTGGTATAGTGCACATTGCTTATCAACTGAGTGAATTAATTAACAGTAAATCTTGAAAGTATTGGCAAAAGAAGGCACAACAGGTTGCAAGGTCTGGGTGTTGGGATAGCATATCCAATAAACCAATAAAAAACGAGAAAGAGTGTAGTAGAGTAGAATGTGTCAACTTTGGGATACCCGTAGTATCGAAATTATATTATTCGGTTAGAAATTCGTATATCGTTCGAAAGAAAATATACCAAAACTACACTAACTTTATTTTATTCAGACGTTGGCCATTAAAGTTAAATGCTATTGAGAACATTTCAAACATCCACCTTTATTAGTTATAGAGTAATTTTCATATAAAAGATGAAATTGTATGACAACCATTCGAACCCACTGCATCACCTGCATCAATTTTGCACAAATTTTAACCATAAAACTAAACTACTTTTGGCAATATTACAGACACCCAGCTTCAATAGGTACAGAGTAATGCTCACATAAAAAAAAAGTTGTATGACAGGTACTCGAACCCCTTGCCCTCGTCCAACTAAATTTTGCACAAACTTTGGTCATAAAACTAATCTACTTATGGCAAAATATCAAATATCCAGCTTTAACATCTATAAAGTTATTTGCATATAAATAAAGAAGTCGTATGGCAGCTACTCAAACCCGTTGAGCAAAATGGCTTGATTTCAATAGCGATGAGAGCTATTGTATAAAAACAAGTTTGTGAAAGTTTCAAAACCCTAGCTCCTTTATTTTTTGAGTTGTCGTGCGGACGTACGGACATACATAGCTAAATTGATTTATTTTTCGATTCTGATCCGATCCCTACACTTGAGTCTATATCTACTTCCCCTCCTTTTCTGCGTCACAAACGTAATAGCAAATTTAGTATACCCTTTTACTATTAGTCAAATACCGATGAAGAACAATTTATAAATTTTAAAATTGTTTTTTATTTTTGGAGAATATTCGTAACAATTTACAAGACACAATATTTAATTTGAAAACAAAAACTAACATTCCATCACTTATAACTCTTTCAAACGTAAGGAAACCCAATAATTTTGTCTAAACATCTTATTCTTACTTAAATATCTCACATCTCCTTAAATACCACTCTAACATTTAGAAAATATCGTAAATTAGTTTTCTATCACAACCCAACACATGTTTAATAATTGAATTGTAAAAAATTATAACATTTATATATTTAATTCAATAATCCGTTTTCCATTAAGGACATTTTCCATTTTAAGGGTTTCTATTCCTTCACAGGGGAATATCCCACCAAATTTTACCTGTAACATCCGTTATCCTTAATCCTATTTATTCTCTTTCCTCATCCTCATCCATAAAAACCAAGCTTAGCTTTTCTATTTAAGGTAGAACTTTACGTTTTTCTCCAAATTGTTCAAAGTTCAATACTAACAGAAAGAATTATGCTGTTATAGAAATATTTGACGGGTCCGAAAATTTTATCAAATTTACTATATCATAAATTGAAAAGTACCTTTAATCTTTCACTGTTTTAATTTTACCTTATATGTTGAATTATGTTATATAAAAGGTAATATGTATATTTATTCTATAATTAAGTTTCCTTTACAACTCTTATCTTTTTTAAACTCTTTATAAAATATAAATATTTTATTTTTTAAATTAATATTTATAATATGTACACATACCAAACAAAGGGTTTAATTTATAAAACTATGTCTATGGAAGGGAAAATCTACTGATACACTCACTTCTTATCAATTTATTTCCAAAGTCAATATTAATTTATCAATTAATTGTAATAAAGTTTTATTATTTATTTATTATAATTTTTTTTTTCAGTTTTTCTTATCATTACAGAAAAAACTTTTACCACCTAAACAAATTTCTGAATACTGATCTATACCATTTTAGTTTTAAAATGAGAATAGTAAACTTCAATACGAGAATAGAAAACCTTAATATGAGAATAGTAAATTTCAATATAAGACTTTTTATTTTAATTTAATTTAATTTAAAACAATTAATATTAACACAAAATATGTTAAATTAAATTTAATAGTATATCATGTTTTCTAAGTTAAGAGCTGCAGTGAATTTTCTTTGAACGTTTGCGATGCAATTGGCACATGTTTTTGGTTTAATTGTTGCAGACCTTCCTCCATAAGGCTTTCTGGGGCTATTACCCTCTGTTCTTTCAGAAATAGTTCGTTTCTGCTGTTAAGAATAGTTGACAACTTTTTTGAGAGATCTCTCTTAACATAACTCTTTACCACAGATCAAATATTTTCAATGAGATTAAACATTGCACTATAAGGCACTATATTTATACGCGTATGACTATAAGTCCAAAGGGCATACTAAATTTCCCTTTACGTTTGTGGCGCAGAGAAGGAGAAGGAGTAGATATGGACTCAAAGGTATGGATCAGAATCGAAAAATAAATCGTATGTCCGTCCTTTCGTCACCACGATAACTTAAAAATTAAAAGAGCTAGGATTTTGAAATTTTAACAAATTCGTTTTTATGTAATAATCGAAATCGCTATTGAAATCCAGCCATTTTGATCCCGGGTTCGAGTACCTGTTATACAACTTGGTTTTTTATATGCCAAAAGTAAGTTTATTATTTTGCCAAAAGTAATTTAATATAATGGCCAAAATTTCTGCAAAATTTGGTTGGTCTACCGCAATGGGTTCGAGTAGTTTCCATGCAACAACTTATTTTATATGAGCAATACTCTACACCTAATGAAGCTGGGTGTCTTTAATTTTCTCGAAAATATTTTAGTATAATGGCCAAAGTTTCCGCAAAATTGGGTTGGTCTACTGGTTTGATTTTACTATTTTTAAACACCTGTTCAAATTTGTTTTTACAAATGTACAAAATTTAAAGCTGCAGCATTATATTTTAAAAAATGTTAAAGGTTTATCTTAAAGTTAAAAGAGGCCCTTAAAATTAAAGAGAGTGTCTCTCAGTTTTAACCATTTTCGCTTGAATAAAAAAATTCTAAGAAAATTCCAAATTTTGGTGGAATTCACAGTTTAATTCCTTGAACTTCTAAACAACATCTGATCTGACTTTTTCCATTTTACAAATATTTCCAATGTATTTTTGAAAAAAACATTCAATAGCTCTTCAGTAAAACTCACGGAAAGCTAAAAAAAAAACAAAGCTTGAACTTGAGACCTTACTTTATCATACTAAAACACAAAAAATAAACAAATGTTCAAACTAAATACAAAAACATGCTATATATGATATTTTAATTTTTACAAATTGTGCAATATTTAAAGCAAATAATGTACTACAATGATCGATGTCTTTTTCAAAAGAACAGAGCATAAACCGTATAGAATTTTCTTAGTTCAGAATACAAAGAACTACCTATTCGTGCTAATTTTTATAAATTAGGCCATACTCTTAGACCACATATGTGAAGCAGAACCAAATTACTTGAAACCCACATTTTGAAATTTTATAGCATTGATTCATTTATTCAGAAAAACTATTAAAATATGGAATGTACTTTCACATTGGTACTACATTGGTAGTAGTAAAGTGTATATTAATATATTAAAATATTATCATTACAAATGAGTACAGTCTAGCAATGCATATTTATAAACTCAAAATATTTCACGTAATGTTGTTGTTGTTTTGATATGGGGGATAGCATGTGCCATCCTAACACGTAGGTCTTGCAGCCGGTTGTGCATCCATTTATAAGTAATAATATTTATTTTGTTTATATTATATTAATATATATATTTTAAATTATATTTGGTCGACATGGGAATTGATACTTTCGTGATTTTAGCCTTCTTATTCATTTCATCTGGTTTTTGCTATAAAAGATTTTTTAATGTCACAATATCAAATTTTTGAAACGTACATATTACTTCTACAAATTTCAATTTCGTTATCTTTTAAAAGCTACATTTAACCTAAAATTATTACTATTGCTACGGATGAATAAACTGCTTCTTCAATGACGCATATACACTCCTTGATTTTACATAAGCAATGCATAAATATTTCGCATGGCAGTTGATAAAAAAGTTAATCGTTTTTTTTTTTTCAGTAAAAACATAAATTAGACCGTACTGAGGATAGATGATAAACTAGACTAGGGTGTAGAGTCAACTAGTATAAAATAGAAGTTGTATAGCAGCTATTCGAGCCCGTTAATTTAAACCAACTGCATTTGGCAAAAATTTTGGGCACAAAACTAAAGAGCTTTTGGCAAAATTTTAGACACCCAGCTTTTTTTTTAGATACAATACTTTGTACTTAAAAAAAGCTGGGTGTACTTTGTACTTTGTACTGTAAACTTATATATAAAAAAAAGATGTTATATAGGAGCTACTCGAATCCGTTGAGAAAACTTGCTGCATTTTAATAGCGATAACAGATCTAATATAAACAACGAATATGTGAAATTCCTATCTCCTTTATTTTTTGAGTTATAGTGCGGAACGATGGACACATATGGCTAGTTCGATTTACTTTGATTCTGATCCGAACCATACCTTTGAGGTTATATTTATCTTCCGTCCTTGACTGCATCGTAACGGTAAATTTATTTTACTTTTTGAACATACGTTCATATGGTTATAATAAAAAGGGCACTAGCAGAAAAATTCATTTTCCTGTGAAACCAAATAAAAACTTAAACAAAATAAAAACTGTGATAACCAAACATTGAATTTTGTACTTTTAAATACAATATCTCAAAGTAATTGACTAAATTCACAATTTATATTGAAATACACTTTCTATGATTACTTGATCCGGTAATTAGAATAAAAAATATCATCCCAACTTCTGATTAAAAATTTTCGCTGAGTTATATAGGGGTTTTTAATTGACGTTTTATTGACGTTTATGTATTTACATTTTAATGTATTAAAATTTTGTGAGATTTTTTAGTAGTAAAGCATTTTTTTAAAAATTAAAAATATAAATTGATTAATTGGAAAAAAAGAAATTTGATTAATTTGAAAAATTTTAATATAAATAAAAATTTAATAGATAAAAATAGAAATATTGCTATGTTTTTGCTGCCATAGAAATCCTACATTGTTTAAAATAAGATAACTAAAACTATGAAATAAAAATATACGAAATGTCACACAGAATTAAATGTCACTTAATTTTGTTGCAAATCGTTCAGTATAACCATGCAGCGCTAAATACAATTTCGTATAGTGCTATAAATTCTCCTGAACGCGACCAGTGTAAACATTTTAATTGATGGACACAAGTGCTTACTACTAGCACTTTTTCAACGATCAATATTTATTGAATTCAATGAATATTACCAACCACCATTTAAAATGTCAGCGGTTTTATAAATTACGTCACATTATTCAGTATTTCATACAAATATATTAAAATGTCATAATTTAAATTATTAAAATATTTTTTTTTTAATTTAATTTGAAATAAAACACATTTCATTGTTAAATGTAATTATTTTTTTTTTTTTTTTTGAAAACTTATCAATAAAAGTCAAAATGAAAAAAGTCAATATACTATTAAAATTAATAATGTATTAAAGAAAGAAAAGTTCATAATCCCAGAAAAAAGTTTTTTTTAATACGAGTATGTGACAAAATATACACAAAAAATAAAAAAAGCATATTTAAATAATTTATATACATATATATATATATATATATATACAAAAAGAAAAAAGTTCATTTACGTGTTCGTAACAAATGATAACATTGATAACAAATTATTTTATAAATGTATAAAATAATATACATACATATATTACAGATTCAACACATGCAAACAGCAAATTGCTAATCTAAAGATTTTTTTATTTAAATCCAAAGTAAAAGCACAATTTGTTTGTTTTTAATTTCCTTGATGTTTTTTTTTTTTTATTTTTAATATGAGTATCTACAGCTACATTTAAATTAAAGCATTTTTAAAATTATATTGTAATTATTTAAAATAATAATTCAAGTTTTTTAAAATAAAATTAAAATTTTTAAGAATTTAAATTTAAATTAAATCGGAATTAGTTAATTTCTATTATAGAAAAAAATTGAGATTTTTTGTTTTTACTATGAATTTCAAAGTTTTTCAGAGGTTTATAGTTAGAGATTGGACTTTTAAATCTCTGATAGATCTGATTTGATAAAAATGACTTAGTTTCAAATCTATGATTTTAATTTTAATTTTAAATTTAAAAATGTCAGATATCAGCCACCTAAGTTAGCCTCCAATTTTGATTTAATTGCTTCTAGTATGGGACTACAATAGCACGACTACTAATACTACAATATAATTCATTAATAATATAATCTTGTATTAAATTAGCCGAATAATATAATCTGATATTAGATTTATTTATATTAGAAACTGAACATGTGATCTTCCAACGGTGTGAACATGAGATCTACAAAATTTCTTAGATCTATTCTAACCACAAAATCCATAACTTTTAAACATTTTGTATAAATTGAACAATTAATTTTTAATTTTTACTTTGAATTTCAAAGATTATATTTTCAGAGATTTATAATCAAAGGTTTGACTGTTAAATCTCTGATAGATCTGATTTGATAAAAATGACTTTGTTTCAAATCTATGATTTTAATTTTAATTTTAAAAAAGTCAGTTATCACTTATCAGTCACCTAAGTTAACATCCAATTTTTATTCATTTGCTTCTAGAATGGGACTACAGTAGTACTACTACTAATACTACAATATTAATAAAATCCGAGTAATATAATCGATATTAGATTTATTTATATTAGAAACTAAACATGTGATCTATAGAATTAGATCTAACATAACTTTTATACATGTTGTATAAATTGCACAATTCACTTATCACTAATCAATTAATCGAAAAATAATTTGTTTGACAAGTGAATATATTTTACTAATCAAAATTCCATTAAATTTTTATATTTAATATTTAAGGCAACAAAATATTGTAGTATTAGTAGTAGTACCACTTTAGTCCCATTCTAGAAGCAAATGAATAAAAATTGAATGTTAACTTAGGTGACTGATAAGTGATAACTGACTGAATTATTTGATTATTAGATTAGTGATAAGTATGGTATGGTTAATAAAACATAAAACAAAAACCAAATCTGATAATTAGTTTAAAAAACTGTAATTTAAGTGAAAAAATCTCAATTTTAATTTTAAATAACTGAATTTAATTAAAAAAAAAGTTCTCTGATTATAAAATAGAATGATTAAATTAGTTTTTTAATTATAAATATAAAAATGCTTTAAATTTAAATAAATTATAGATATAAAGAGTGATTTCTAATACATTAAAACACTTATAAAAAAAATTATGTAATGTATCTACTAAAAAAATAAAAAAAATTACTAAAAACAAATAATTAACAAAAAAAAGCAATAAACAAAAAAAAATTTAATTGAACCCTTACAAGATTTTCTTTCTTTTTCAATAATATTATTTATTTATTAATTTATTAATATTTTTGATAATCCTTTGAACGAAATCTTAATTATTTTTTTTTTCAGCTCAAATGATTCGGACGTAAACAAAAACGTACAATACTTCCAAAATATATAATTTTTAAAAAAAGCACTTTTAAATAATGATACTTAGTAGTAGTTTTAAATTAATGTAAATTTATATATTTTTTTTTAAATATTATTATTTTTATTTAATTTATTAATATTTTTTAATTTTTTTTTTTAATAATTAATTAATGATTAAATAAAAAAGAAGAAAAAAAAAATGCAAAAATAAATAATTGCACAAGACAAAAACAAATAATATATATATATATAAAAAAAAAACCACCACCACGGACGAACAAGACAAGACTATATGAGTTAAACGAAAGAAAGAGCTTGACTAACTAAATCACTAATCAAATGTAGCCCAAAAAAAATTAATCAAATAAAAATAAAAGGAAGAGAAATTTAGAAAAAAAAATACATAAATACATACAAATTTAATTTAATAAATACAAAAATGTCCCTACTTTTTATTTTTTTAAATATTTATTGACACCCCCAAGAATTGATTTCGTTCAGTCTTTTGTTTTATTTCAGTATCAAGATTAAAATAATTTCAATAAGTATCTGTATCTGTAAATATAATTACATTTTAAAGTTTATATTAGAGGCACCAGTGCTACAAACCTTTTTATATAACTGGCCTGGACCTTATTGCACCAATCACTCATCACTAATCAAATAATATTTTTTTTAAATGCGTATTTTTACTGATCTAACTGCATTTTAGTTTGTTGTCAAATGTGACTTTGTAGCAACCAAATTTCAGTAAAAATTGATTATTTGAATAGTTATAAGTTGTTCGTGAGATAGGGCCGTGTTCTAAAGAAGAAAATCAAAATTAATTGTCAAATTTCATTGTTAAAATTTAATAATTTAATTGCTTTCATTGATGTATGTGTAACTTATGTGTAATATTTTTATTTCAGACACTATTCCCACCAAAGAATGTAAGCTTTCAACTGGGGCCGAAAATGTAAAAAAAAGTATTTGATAGCTCCAATGATGTATAATGTTAATAATATTAATGGGAGCCTGCAATTTAAGTATTCTCAATCTGAAGGTATGACAGTAATTCGTTAATTTATATACACTTTTATATTTACAAAATCGGTGTGTACGTTTTTAAAAATTATATCAGTACGACTTCTAATATCCAAAATTCAGATGTTTCCTTTTGCAAAGTCCAAAAAAAAACAAAACCTTGCCCTCAAAAACAAAACATTATTATTTACTATGCACTTTATTTTTTAAATAAAATATGGATGTATTTTATACTATTCAAAATTTGTCAAAAAAATTGTACTGTATTATTTAATATGTAAAAATGGTCACTTTATACCATATACAAATACAAATTTTTTACAAATGTATATATTAATTTGAAGAAGGGAGGTGTATTAAATCAGTACTGAAATTGAACGTATTAATAAAAAACAAAAATGTTTTTTTTTTTATTTTTTAATTTAAAATAAAATTATTTATAAAAGACTGATAAGACAATCGATTACAGACATGGTCAATATTATTGATAACATTGACAATTCAAATAAAAAAACAAAAAACAAAATATTGATCACATTATACGAGATGATCTCTTAGCGGAACAAATTTATTTTGTTTTTGTTTTTACGTTTTCTAAGTTTTTGTAAAGAAATTTTATATTGAAATTTAGAATTGTCAGTTTTGTTTTTATTTTTGTTTTTTTTTTGTCATTAGATTATTAGAATGCTATTAAATTAAAAATAGATAAAGTATAAAATTAACTTATAAGTAATAGTAATTCTCAAATAATTAGAATCATTAAAATACATATATAACGAGGAAGAGTGTAGTAGAGTAGACTGTGTCAACTCTTGGATACCCGTATGACCGTAACATACACATTATATCATCCGGTTAATTACTTTTGGCAAAATTTCAAACATTCAGCTTTATTAGGTGTAGAGTAATGCTCATATAAAAGAAGGAGTTGTATGGCAGCTACTCGAACCCTTTGCAGTAGACCAACACAATTTTGCAGTAACTTTGGCCATTACACTAAACTATTTTTTGCAAAATTTCAGATACCCAGCTTCATCAGGTGTAGTGTGAAGCTCATATAAAAGAAGGAGTTGTATGGCAGGTACTCGAACCCTCTGCAGTAGACCAACCAAATTTTGCAGTAACTTTGGCCATTATACTAAACTATTTTTGGCAAAATTTCAGACACGCAGCTTCCATAGGTATAGAGTAATGCTCATATAAAATTAGAAGTTGCATGGCAGGTACTCGAACCCGTGGACCAAAATGGCTGAATTTAAATAGCAATTCCGGTTTTTGCATAAAAACGAATTTGTGAAAATTTCATCCTAGCTCCTTTACTTTTTGAGTTATCGTGATGACGGACGGACAGACGGACGGACATACATAGCTAAATCGATTTATTTTTCGATTCTGATCCGATCCATACACTTGAGTCTATATCTACCCCCCTCCTTCTCTGCGTCACAAACGTAATGGCAAATTTATTATACCCTTGGACTATATAGTCATACGGGTATAAAAATTTTATATGTTTTATTAGTGAATATAATTTTGTCAATGCAAATTTTATTTAATTATAAACAAATAATACACATTTTACAATTTAATTAATTGGAATCTGTGCGAAAGAATAGAGTGTCCCATAATAATTAGATCTATTTTTATTTTTATATAGAAATTCACAAGGAATAATTTTGAATTTTAATTATTGTTGAATGCAAAAAAAAATTTTTAAATAAATTTTGGGGTTTAAAAAAATGTTTATTGAAAATACATATATTAACAACATTTAAAAGGCCTCAAAAATTATTTAAAAAATTTTGTAAAATAAAATATTTGTATGTATTTACTAAAAATTTCCTAAAAATTAAACATTTGAAAAAACTAAAGTAAAGATCCTTTGACTCTACCTATTTATATAATACATTTATACATAATATTTATTTATATAATGGACAATGCAAAGATTTACAAAAATCGTCAGGTTTTACCCTGTGTAGTAATACTACATCCATTTTAAAATTTCTGTCACCATATTCACCGATAATTAATCTGAAAGAAAATGTTTTTTCGAAAGTCAAAGCTCATGTAAAGAATAGTCTTGCAACCATGAATTGTAACAATTCAGTGATTCTTAAAACAATATTAGAGCAAAAAAACGAGGAAGAGTGTAGTAGAGTAATATAACAGCCATACGTGTATCCCAGAGTTGACACAGTCTACTCTACTACACTCTTCCTCGTCTCTTGTTAAATATGATATGGTCAGTGTTTGAACCCTAGATTGTTTAATTGAAAAGCCTAAAAGTCCAAAAGATAAATACAAAGAACAAATGTAAGAAAAAAAAAAAGAATATTTTCCAAAACGTGTTCCGAATAAATTCAAAATTTTTCAACTGATGCATATTTTTCAATTTCAAGCTCGTACCCTAATTAGTTTCAAACAATCGGGCTGGAAAATTTCATTGGCATGTTTTTGTAAAATATGATCCGAATATCTTAAAATATTAAAAAATTAATAGTACTATTAATTCACTTCCAAATTTCAATTTACAACTTTTAAGTTTTGTTAGTCTCTGGTTTCAAAAATATCCATCGGAACTATACTTAACTATGTTCCGATAATTCTCCGAGAATATTTATTTATTCATTTAGTAAATTTCAACTATTTACAATCATTTGCTTCTTTAAAAAACTATCAAAAATATTTAATTTTTTATAAAATAATTTTGCAAGTACTAAACTTTTTCGAAGTATAAATCAGAGAACATCAGTTCTAATTCATGTTAGTCAATTATAATTCACAGAGTATCAATTGTAATTCAGATTAGTCAATTTTAATTCAGAAATCCTCAATGGTATTTAAAAAATGACAATTTTTATTAAATTTAGATTGTAATTATATAAGTGTTTAGGAATAATTTGATTGTACAAAGGATTTGTATAGCCGCATACCATATGCTGTTGAAATTTTAAATGACGCTTTCTGATTTGCAAATGACGCTTTCTGAATTACAATTGAAGTTGTCTGAATTAAAATTGATACTTTCTGAATAACACATGGAAAAGGTGTACTGGTTAATGCCATTACCCATATCTTTTAAATTTATGAAAAGAAAAAACGCCTAAAATTGGTTATCCCACAAATTTATGTTATTTAGTTCTGAAATACACTCATTTACCCTTCTTTGTTACTTTCGATCCAAACATAGTTTTTAATTACAATAAACACATGGAAAAATCGATTTAAATTTCGATTCCTTATCCGATCCATTATCGACTTAAATAATTAAAATTCCGAATTCGGTTGAACTATAATTTTAGTTTTGCATTTAATTCCATAGTTAGCAATTTCAAACTAAAATAATTTCAGTTAAGTACTAGTTATCATGCTCATAATTACAAGTTATAACATGTTGTAGGTATATATATATACAGTTGCATGCAAAAAAATCATTTAATTCCTTTAATTAATTGTGTGGTCAATATATACATCATTACATTCTTAACGGTTTATATTTGTCGTATGAATATAAGCAGGAAATTAGAAGTGGAAGTTAACACTTAAAATAAAAATGTCCTTAAAATTTAATATACATACATGCATACATGTATACATACATAAAAAATATTAAACTTAATAAAATCGTACTAAATCAGAAATTTATATTCATATTTTAATATGTTCAATCTTTTTCCACACCAAAAAATTTAAAATCCAATTAAAATATAAAAATAATTAAAGTGACATGCAATATTAAAGTTAATTTTGTGTGTCAATTTAAGTTAACCCAGTTTAAATAATTCCCAATTGCCCTCAAAAAAAAATGATAACTATTTTTTTTGTAGTAATTTAGAACATTAAAAACTAAATATCAATTTATATTGATCGAATAATTTTTAATCATACTAAATGTCTTTTACATTTTGATTCAAAATAAAAAAAAATTATTTTTAAACTTTAAAGTTTGTTTTTATTTTCAGGACATTTTCAAAAAATTTCGAAATAATTTGCCTATATAGTTTCACATGTCCGTCCGTACGCTTACTATACTTTTACACCGTTTGAAATAAACAAAAGATAACCTGGGGTCGAATTCCGCAACGAATTACGCAAGTAGTGCGGATAATGGATTTTGACATTTTCAGTAGGCCAGGTTATTTCAACAAGCACAAGTACAAAACAAATAAGTTTACATTTGAATAAAATTTTTGCATTGTTACGCAATCATGCTCCTGACTTCAAAATTCTTGATATACTGTAGTACTACAAAGTCAAGCGTTTCATATTTATATGCACAAATGTGTACAAGTTCTGTATTCAATATTGTTTATCTATGCAAATAATGTATTTAAAGTGCATATTTTATGTTTAAATTTTGGTAGAGTAGCTTTATCTACATTGTAGTACAAAGAGCTCATACTGTAGTTATACCACATTTATATGCCATTTTGAAATCAACTACATTTTAACTGCGGTTAGGTATTGCAACAATTTATGGTAAATTCCAATTAATTTATGGAAGGACTTTTTTCTGTAGTCCCACCATTTACGGAGCCGCAGACTCCAAAGTTTGGAAGAGCACTATATTTAAATTGTTACAAGCCTTAAAAATACATGAAAAATAAATATATATAGAATTGCCAAACGCTACTTTAGTTTACCATAATACGAAACTCAAATTTTGCAAAAATTTCGCATCCTACTTAAAATTTTAATTTTAAATTTTTAACCTTGAGAATCAGACTATAAAATTCAATGATAGAGAATTCAAGGATTGTTAGAACTTAAAAATTATAAATTTCTTTTTTATAGAAACCATAATAACCCCTGTGTACATATTTCCAAGGTTAATCGCAAGGTTAACATTGAATCTCTAACTGCATTGCTTATATTCTAAATAAGGATATCATTATGATTCATAATTTACAATGAATTGATGAAATAAATATAAATACTAATATTATTAATTTATTATACCCGTATGACTCTATGTCAATATATCACCTACTGAAGCTGTGTGTCTGAAATTTTGCCAAAAGTAGTTTAATTTTATAGCCAAAGTTTGTGCAAAATTTGGTTGGCCTACTGCAGTGTGGTAGAGTAGTTGCCATACAACAGCATATTTCATATTCTTTACTTATTTATTTATTTATTTATTTATTTATTTGTAGTACCAGACAATAGTAAATTTTGCCTGATAATTTTAATCCTTTGCCTATTTGGCATTTGGACTTTTTTTTAAATTATTTTAATATATGCTATATTATTTTATTAGATATGATCCAACCTGGATTTGAACCCGAGACTTTTCGATTGAAAAGCCGCCACTTTACCACTAAGTTATCAGTCAGATATTACCATTACGTTATACATAATAAAGCTGAATATTTGAAAATTTGCCAAAAGTAATTAACCAAATGATATAATGTTTATATTGCGGTCATACCGGTATCCCAGAATTGACACAGTCTACTCGACGACACTCTTCCTCGTTTTTATTACATTTTGTATCTATTTTAATTTTTTACATTTTGTACCCAAAACTCATTATTAAAAATTATTTTGTTTTGGAAATGTGCTTTTTTAAAACCCTTTAGTTTCTTATTACTTCCTTTATGTCTGTTTTTTTTGTAACTATAATTGATAACTATTATTATCATTTTATATATATATAATGCAATGTATTATGTAATGCTTATATAATTGTAATGTTTTATAAGTATAATCAAACTTTTATAACAAAAGTTTTTCTGAAAGTCACAATAAAATTCAATAAAAATTGTTCAAATGTACTCAATAATTTTTATTTGTTTTTTTTTTTTTTTTTTGTGTGATTTTGAAAAGTTTTTTTTTTGTGTCCCTCTTTTGTCCTACTTTTTAAAAAGTTTTGGTTCAATTTTTTTTATTTTTGTAAATCAATTGTTTAATTTTTTTTTTTTTGAAAAATAAACATGTCCTTTGTCGTTGCGTTTTAACTAAGAGCATTTAATGGATTTTTGCAATTAAATTAATTATAATTATTATTTTATCAGATGTATAATTTTATTTTTCAAAGAATTATAAAGTTTTTTTTTGAATTTAAAGTAATTTTTATATCAATGATAAGCTTAATATAAATTTAATACATATTCTGAAAATCGAATATAATGACATTATTAAGGGAACTTTTTAGAACGTATTTAAATATACTGTTTAGGAATTATGTTGTATTAACATTAAAAAATTTTGGTATACAATTTAAAGTATCATGATATTTCATACAACCAAGATTTTATTATATATATATACATATCATATTTTTATATGTTTATTCTCCAAACAATTTACAAGGTACGTTCCAATCACTCTTAAAGGACCTGTTTATAATAATTAACACTTAATATGTCAAAGTTTCATTAAAATTTACAAAAAAAAAAAATTTAAAACTTTCGAAGTCATATATTTCATACAAAGTTAAATAGAATGTTCAGCAAAGTTAAATATATCAAGGTTTTATTTAAAACACTAGGATACTAAGTCAAAGTTAATTCTTAATCTATATTTATACTTAAACATACACAAAAACTAAAAATTTAAATCTGCTAAATAAAACTTTAAGATATCATATTAATAAAGATGATTAATCGAAGTTTTATAGCTAAATTTTTTAAATTTTAAATTTTAAACCTAAATGTAATCCCTTAGTTAGTCATAAGTTTTATATTAAAAAAAAATTAATAATATCAAGTAACTAAAGGTACTACGGGTAATGCACCACTTTTAAAATAGAAAGGGCCTTTTTGATATCCGATCTCAGGTTACGTTTACTTTTAATATACTTTTGGTAAACCCAATTGGCGGATTCATTATTCTTTCAAAATATCATATACCCAAATTTAAAGTTACAACATCCCTGTTTTCTAGTATTTTTAATGCTGTTCCACTTTTATATAATGACCTTTATAAGATGTATATGGCATTTACCAAGTCATGACTAAACTTCAGTTTTTTTTTTAATTTAAAATTTATAAAATACGTATAAAAATGTTTTATATAGAATAATTTACACAAAATATATGTATATTTTAGTTATATACTCTATTCATGTGAACTTGGTCCTTTTTAGTTTTTCATCAGTATATATACTATACCAGAAGCAAGGTCAGTGGAGTCAATGACTCCGGTAGGTTCAACCATACTGACAAGGTTCTGGGGGGAGGAAGGAAAAGCATAAAGGAGCCCCACCCCCCTTTAATGAAGATGGAAAGTAAAAAGGTAGAAGAACGACATAGGATATTATGTCAAACGTCGGTGGAATCTGCGGCCACCGGCGGGCCTGGCCCCCTAACAGGGGAGAGGTCGCCAGCAGAAGATCAATTGGTAACGAACCCGGCACAGAATACAGGTAATTCTTTGAAATACAAAATAGAAAAAACTAACGAATCTTCTTTCCAAGTCGTTAGGCACAAGCTTAACGCCAAGGCAAAGAAATTAACAAGGCAATGGAGGCAGGAAGGGAAGTCGGAGGAGACGATCAGCGCTCTTCTCGAAAAGAGAAGAGAGCTGAGCCAATCCCAGGCAACCCGCCCTAAAACCGGAGCCACAATGAAAGATGCCAGCAAATCACTGGCATCAATGAAAATCCGAAGCGGGACCAACCCGAAGTAACATCAGAAAGCGGTAAAACGCCCAAGATGGTACCAAAGGTTGTTCCTAAGCCTAGGAAAGAAAGTGTGGTCGTGCAAGGCATGAAGACACCGAAGTGTAGTGGAAGCAATCCGGAGGCACTCTCCGACGGCGATAAAACGCCTAGTAGGACAGAGCCAAAAGTTGCCCCACTAGGTTTGGGAGTTGTCGAATTGCCAAGCTCGGCAGGAGTGAGTAAGGTCGTGCAAGGGACAAACGCACCGAAGAGTGGTGGAAGCAATCTGGAGGTACTCTCCGACGGCGGTAAAACGCCTAGTAGGACAGTATCAAAAGTTGCCCCACTGGGTCTGGGAGTTGCGGGAGTACCAGGCACGTCAGTCAAGAGGACTGGCGTGTCTGGCATGAAAGCACCGAAGAGTGGTGGGAACAATCCGGAGGCACTCTCCGACGGCGGTAAAACGCCTAGTAGGACAGTGCCAATGGTTGCCCCATCGGGTCTAGGAGCTGGATTACCTAGCACGTCTGGTGAGAAAGGTGTAGACAGGAGAGGCCTAGATCAGAGTATGACCCTACCCCGGTAGGGAAAAAGAAACCCCTCAGCTACAGTCAAGTGGCCGTAGCTGAGGAGTTAAAGCTGGCCATAATCGACCATAGCCGAATGGACGGGCAAATCGTAGAAGAGTCCAATAGGACTCTTCTACGAGAAACCCTCGAAGTTTGGATAATGGAAGAGGCGGAGAAGGCGATGAGCGACGAACAGGCGGTCATCCCAATCTTTAGTTGGAGTCTGTGGGACTCAAACATTTTCAAGATTACAAGTGTGGACGCCTGTTCGGCGAGTTGGTTGAAAAAGACCATACATGAGCACTCCCAGCTTTGGCCGGGTGCCAACCTACGGTGCGTAGAGAAGACACACTTACCAAAGCTGGAAAGGGTTCATGTATGGATCAGAGGAGACGTCAGCGATCCTGAGACTGTTTTGAAGAGAATTTTCATCCTCAACTCAAGATCGCTGAAGTTGGGCGCGGACAAGTGGAGGGTCCTGAAGCGCGAGGTAAGACCGGCGGAAGGTCAATGGTTACTCCTTGGAGTACCGTTGACAGATTACCAAAGGTTGGAAGCAGTGAACGGGCAGATCAACTACTTATGTAGGACACTGCACGTGGTCACTATAAAAAGAAAGGGAGGCGACACACCTCCGGAAGATGCGGGGGGCGAGGTGGTCGAGCAGCTTTCTCGACTGGCGATAGAAGCCGACCTCGCCGACCCCGAAGCCAAACCGGAGTCAAAAGACTCCGAAGAGAAAAACATGGCCGACAAAGCTATGGAAGAAGACTCCGACCTAGAGGAAACCCGGTCAATGAATTCCTTCACGGAAACATCTGAACCGGGCTCTTTCTTTGAGTGTTTCTACAAGATAAATAACGGTAGGCCAAGAGCGTGTATTGTTATAAGAAAATTACTTAAAGCTATCTCTATTCCACAGCTTAACAGTAAAGATCTAGTAGCCATCCAAATAGAAGAGGCTATTGAGGGAGTGAAAAAGACAGTTATCCTGGCTTCGGGGTACCTGCCTTATGAAGAAGAGTACCCACCAACACCGGAATTAGGAATCTGGTAAGTTACTCAGAATTAAATGGTTTACACCTAATTGTAGGACAACACGGTGTGGGGCAGCACCAACGTCATCAATAGAGGTAAACATCTTTTAGAATATATAAGTACAACCAACCTGACAATTCTTAATAGAGGTAATAAACCTACCTTTATTAACAAGAATCGCAGGGAGGTTTTAGATATAAGTTTAGCAGATATTGGACTGAATAGATCCATAAAAAACTGGCATGTCTCGAATACGATATCCCTTTCGGACCATCGTCACATCAGAATGGACCTTGACATTAAGGTCACAAACGAACAACGTTTTAGAAATCCAAGAAAACGGATTGGAATGAATACAGATCGGCCCTTAGAAATACACTAAGGCTGAACCAAGAACAGTCTTACCACCGTATAAACTCATGCGGGGACATAGACAAAGAAGTCGAGAATATTACCTCGGCTATGCGAGTTGCTTTTGAAAGGGCATGCCCTGAAATAAGGCTGTCAAATAAATTCAAACATAAATGGATGAATGGCAATCTGATGGAAGTCAGAAGCCATACGCGTAGGTTATATAACAAAGCCATGAGTACTAATAGAGAAACTCACTGGCTAGAATACAAGACTGCACTGAGGAAGTACAAATCAGAATGCAGATCTGCGAAACGAAAGCTCTGGAGAGATTACACAGACCAAATAGAAAAAACTAGTGAAGCCTCAAGACTCAGGAAAATACTGTCTAAAGGCCACTCACAAGCTGAACTGATTGAAAGGGATAACGGAACCATGTCTTTGACAATGGAAGAGTCCCTTGATATCCTTATGACAAAGAACTTCCCTGAGGACGAACTAGTTAGCGAGACCTCACAGGAAGAAATGACAATCACGAACATTAGAGATAGACCAGTAGATGATCTCGAACGGAAAATCGATCTACTGATAACAGATAAGAAGGTTACATGGGCACTGAATTCATTTGACCCGTACAAATCACCAGGGCCAGATAACCTTTACCCTAAACAGATTCAGGAAGGCTTAAGTCTCCTAAAGAGAAAAATCAAAGCAATCTACAAAGGTTGTATAAGATTAAGTTATACGCCGTGTAAGTGGAAAGAGTCGAAAGTAATCTTTCTACCCAAACCAAATAAGATAAGCTTCAATAAAGCGAACGCATATAGGCCAATAAGCTTAACGTCATTCCTCTTAAAAGGATTAGAAAAGATAATAGAGCTGGAAATAAGAAACCAGCTAAATCCTAGATTATCCATAAATCAACACGCCTATATTAAAGGCAAATCGGTAGATACGGCCTTGCATGAGGTCGTACAAACAATTGAAGAGGGTTTCAACAAAGGGAAGGTAACACTCGGTTGTTTTATCGACATAGGGAGCCTTCAACAATGTGAAAACCAAAAATATAATCGATAATCTGAAAAGCAGAGGTATCGATGAAATGCTCACTGAGTGGGTCAACGGAATGTTAAGTAACAGGGTGATATCATCAACCTATGGGTCGGCCACTAAAAGCAAGGTGGTATCAAGAGGGACTCCTCAAGGAGGAATACTATCACCACTACTATGGTTAATAGTCATAGATGACCTGGTCCAAAAACTGATATTGGAGGAACACAAAGTAATATGTTACGCAGATGATGTTGTAATATTGATCACCGAAAAGGAGACTAATAGAACAACATACAAACTGCAGGCCGCAATCGATAAAACATCAATATGGGCGGTCGAGAACGGTTTGAAACTAAATGCTAGCAAGACAGAAATATGCCTATTTAATAGGAAAAAAAAAGTAATTTACCCAATAGCACCGAGAATAGGTAATGACGTGTTGGAATTTTCTAAACACGTCAAATACCTCGGTATATATCTCGACGAAAAATTCAGATGGGGTAAACACCTGAGTGAAAAGAAAGAAAAAGCGATAAGAGCCCTATGGGGCTGCAGAAATGCGGTCGGCAAAACCTGGGGCCTATCGCCTAGTATAATGACATGGATATACACGTGTGTTATAAGACCTATGATAACATACGGAGCGTTGGTTTGGTGGCCGGCCATCAAAAAGAAAAGATACATAAAAATATTAACACAAGCACAGCGCCAAGGCTGCTTGGGGATTACTGGTTCCATTAGAACCACATCAACCAAGGCCATGGAGACAATATTGGATATAGAACCAATTGAAATAGAGGTAAAGAGAAGAGCGATAGATACAGCTCTTCGGCTTTACATGACAGGTAACTGGATAAATTTTGATAACCAATACGGGCACAAAGAAATTATGACCCAAGCAAATAACTTGGGCGGCATAATGAACCTGGCTACGAGCCCTCTTTCAATCAGTGATGATATGGCAGGGGAACTCAGGCTAGATGGAAAATTTGATACAGAAACAGAAATAAGCCGTATCAATAATAGTATCTTACCGAATACAATAGACATCTATACCGACGCGGCTAAAAAACATAACCGCTGTGGTATAGGGATAATATGCGACGAACCAGTTATAAGGGTTGCTAAACCAATGGCAAGCCATGCGACGGTCCGTCAACTAGAAGCAACTGCTATAGAGAAAGCAGTGGAAGAATTGCAACAAAGAAGAATTAGAGGCAAGATGATAAATATCTATACTGACTACAAATCCATTATAAACACAATGGAAGGTAGTCTACATAGATCGAAATCCACACTGAGTTGCTGGGAAGCCCTGAATAAACTGGGGGAATTCAATGCAGTTAGACTGCACTGGATCCCAGCCCACTCAGGCTTCTCCGGCAATGAAAGAGCAGATGAGATTGCGAAAAGTTCTATAAGAGAACATAGGACAGATATAGAACCGATAGGGCTCTCACACGTAGAGGTGAAACGGTTCACAAGAAACTGGGCTAAGACCCAAGCAAATGAACAATGGCTAAACTCCCCAGGTTCAACTCATACCAAGAGTTTCTGGGGAGGTACAAATAGCAAGAAAACGAAAAAGATCTTGAAATTAAAAAGGGAGGATCTTAGACTAATTACAGGGATAAGCACGGGCCACCTAATGCTCAGAGCACATGCAGCAAAAATAGGTAGGGCAACCACGAGTATATGCAGAGGTTGTGGAAGTGAAGACGAAACAGTTCTCCACGTCCTATGCCAATGTGTAACACTAGAAAACCTAAGATTGAGAATCTTAGGAGGAACGTACTGGGATGACTTCAGCACGGTAAGGGAGTTAGACCAAGGTAAACTGCTGAGCTTCATAAAGGGAATTGAATGGCTCAATGAGGAGCTGTAATTATTACGAGCGACTCTGAGAGCAGGGGTGCACAACGGGCCGCAAGGCCTAGGTGTAAGGGAGACTTGCTCTCCCCCCCATCCAAACAACAACAACAACATATATACTATAGAAAAAAAGGTTATAAGTTCGTCGGTAAAAATAAAAAATATAATTTGTGCCGTCCAAACAAAAGTTCCGAACCTTTTTTTTGTGTTGTCGTGTGTGTGTATATATATGTGTGTTGGTCTGACCAGCCGATCATCCGATTTTGATGAAATTTTGGATAAATGCTTCATTGGTCAAAAGTGAAAAGGTTATTTTCAACCGATTTTGATGAAATTTGTGATAAATTCTTCGTTGGTCAAAAGTAAGATAAAGTTGGTCGATGGTAGAAATTCTGCACGGGATCTTAAGGTTCCCATACAAAAACACCAGACTTTTTGAGAAAACTTGTCTTCTAACCGTAGGAATGAGTTCAAATTTGGTACATAGACTATTGGTGGGCTTTTATAAATTGATTCTAGTATCACAGGGTCTAAGCTTTCAGGATCAATAGATTTTAATGAAATTTGGTGTGAATGCTTTTTTTGTCAAAATAAAGGACGGTTTCGCAGACAAACCTTATAATACAAACCACATAATGCAAGAAGAAAAGCTTATACAATCCATCTTGGATTTATTTCTACGTTTTAACATAAAATTTGTTAATTTTAAAATGATTTTCGGTTTTTTTTTCAAATACAAATAGTCCTAATTTTTCAAATTAAATTGATCCAATTTTAATAAGCTCTGTTTCTTGAGATCTAGCAGTCGTATTAGCTTATATAGCAAAAAAAGGCTACTCATAAAATTTATAGTAGAACTCAAATTCAACAAGGAAAACTAAAAAAAAATTTGTACTCTTATGTAAACTAATTTGAGTGTGCATTCAAATTAACAACCACTCTATACCTACTCAAATTTAAAATTAACTTAATATCTATACCTACTAAATAAAATATTTAATATTCGTCACATAAACTTCAAAATAAATCCACAAAAACAAAAAATATTTAAAGAAACATTAAAAACAATACACAAAAGTCTCTTAAGGCTTAACCCAAATTAAAAATCCAAAAACAAAAAAAAATAGAATAAATCAAAAAAAAATTTAATTATATATTCTCCAATCTAATAAGAATCAACCATTGATTAAACTATATATGTACGAATATTACTATATATATATATATTGTATATTGATAACACATTACTTACAGATAAATTGACAAATACAAATAAAAATATATTCAAAATAAACTGAATATTCATTCAAATTCAATAATATTCTTTTTTTTTTTTATTATTTTGTTATTATTATTCTTTTTTTCTATGTATATTTAAATGTTTATCTTATTCTATAAAAAAAAAATCCCTAGTACTCCTCTATATAATCCATAACGCTAAGGTAATGGGTGTTAAAATATAAAATCTTCAGCATATGTTTCAAAAATCTATTTTGTATTAATTTTATTTTCGATTTTCGATTTTGATTTCGATTCGATCCCAAAAAAATTTCAATTTTTTTGCATCTTAAATAATAATAAACAAACATAGAATCAAATATGTACATGTATGATTATTATGTACCATTTTTGGATTGTATATTTTTTTTCTACTATATTTACCTATACTTATATAACAATTCCCCGTAGTTTCTCCCTGTTGCTCTGATTGTATATAAATTTTCAATAAAGATCAATAAAATCAACTAAACCGCAAAATATAATAAAAAAAAAACAAGCAAAAACTAAAAACAAAACAAATATCAAAATAATAAAAAAAATTTATACACAATTTTTTTTTTTTTTTTTTTTTTTTTTTTGTATTTTTGGATTGGAAAATTATTTGATTTCCCAGAAGAAATCAATTTTTCACCCAGCAATCATAAAATTGAAGCTAATAAAATGTGGAAAATGTTTACACGCACATTAGAAGTACTTATTGAATCCTTACTATATACATACTATGATACTATTCGTGTACACTATATTTTTGGAATATTTTTTTTTGTTGTGTTAGTTTTTGTTGTTGTTTTTATTTTTGTTTTTTATTGGTTATTTTTATATGGAGGTTCCTATGTTCTATCCTTTTATACTTTCTAATCAAATTGTTAAGGGAAGAAACTTAAGGATATAGGTACGGTATGACAAATCTGCATATAGTAATATTGTTTGTAAGTAACAGAGGAAGCAGAGGTTTAATATTTTAGGATTCATTGATTTTACCTATAGGAACTCTGCTTTATTATATGATAATTTGGGACATTAAGCGTTAGGAAATTTTAAAAAGATCCATACACGTATATCGTGTAGATATGCAAAAAAGCATTAAATATGTGGTAAATATAATTTCCGAAACTTCCGAATATTATCCGAAGATTTTAGGCAAGATTTTATCTTTTTACAAAAACATTGGTACAGAAATTTCACTTATGTACAGAGGAGTGAAACTTTTCAATTACACCATAATACAAAGAATGAAACAAGAACTAGTATATTTGAAAAATTTATCGTAGAACATATATGTAGAATATAATTCTAAGTTTAGATTTAAAGGCTGGGCTTGTTGAATGTTGCTAAAGATGCTGCTAAATGATTGGGTTTCTTGTATCGCTGCAAATCATACTTCTCACCGTCATATCTCCTTAACATCTATAAAACGTAAATTCTTATAGAACCGTATTCCACAAAATTTGCTCCCTCAAGTTGGTAATGTACATGCGTACAAATTAAATAAATTTCTTAAATTAACCATTAACATACTAAAAGCCTTATAGTTCTTAATTTCCTAAGTTCCCAAAAATCCTTTCACATACCTATCCTTGAAAGCGAACAGGTCCCAAACTAAAGTTTGATTCAAAAAAGGTGCTGATTTTGTCATGTTAAAATCGCACACTACCTATAGCAACTATGCATAGTTTCAATAGGCGGCTTTTGAAGCTTTCCACTTTATTTGGAATAAAAATGTATAGTTGTAAAGTTTCTTAAGGATCAATTAAATAAATCTAAATTGCTTTGATTACTTTTATTATAGCGGGAAGAAACTTATATTTTCTGATGGATAATCTAATATAATTAGCCATTGCATATATATAAGGTTTTTGGTTCACTTTATTTTATTAGCATTACGTCAATGACTCAGCAATAATCCTCTGATAACATATTTAAAAGTTCAAAATATATTTAAGTATTTTATTAACGTTCAGTTTATTTATTAGACGAGTGAACTGTTTTTGATTTAATAGTTTAGAACTAATGGACTTGGACTTATTAACTTTAATAAGCTCTATATTACTTTTATAGTATTATTACCACATGCGGGTGAGCTGAAGACAACATTGAAAACCGCTTAAAATTAGCAATGAAAGCATTCGGTAGACTTTGTGTAATCTGAAGATAATCACAGATAAGGTATTAAAGTATAAAAAACAGAATTTTAAAGCCTTAGTGAAATCGATTCTCCAGCAGTGAAACATGTCTTCTTAAAAACTTTTCAACAAATAATGTATAAGTATATTTGAAAATAAAGTGACTCCGAACAATTCAAAATATAAGACGAAAACGAAATTAAGCAGCTTAAAAACCGTCAGCAGAAATTAAACAAATGCATTGCAATGGATTGCGATATAAAAGCTTTGTTGAAAACAGCAACGTATAAAGCAGCACAAAAGATCACTGTATAAATGGTCTATTTCATGAAGTGGTTACAAAACCTGTATATGATTCTCCTATTTTCTACTACTTTCCTTCATTCAAATCTTACATTTGAAACTGTTAAAAAGCTGTGTATTTTGTTGTATAATGACATTTGACTCCTTAGAAAATCAAAGATTTAATGTTTTGTAAGTCTTTTATATTTGGCAATTATCTGTTTCAACAATTCTAAGTTAATTTCGAAGTTGTAAGCATACTTTTTTAACATACTGTACGTGTAGACTCATTATATGGAACAAAACTAACGTATTATGTACATATGAAGTAATATAACAAATTTTTATAAATGCATGCCATGCCACTGAATTGATATAACAATACAAAAATATAGTTACAATTTTTGATTGCGTTTGCAAATATAATAATTTCTTCTTCATGTTTTTTTCTTTGTTTTCTTTTTTTTTATATATTTTTGTTTTTAAAGTTTAAAAGTTTTTCGATAAAGTAAAAATACATAAAAAAAAACTATAGCTTCAAACTTACTAGAAACCCTTCAGCCTTGGACGTAGCAATGTAAGGTTAAAAATATGAAATTAAGTATGAGCTTCATTTCATCGGAGAATGAAATACATATTATACTCCAATAGTAACATTTTTATTGGTTCATATTTTAGTTGTTAAAAAGAATTCAAGCTTCTAGTAAAACGTTCAAACTTCTTAAGACAAGTTTGTATGTTTCAAGTTCATTTAAATTGACTTGATTTGATAAAATACACTTACATGTTCCAAGAAAATGGAGTCAGTTGGGTTAGCTTAATAAAAATCAATTTTGCTATTTAGGATTACAATATTTCTTTATTTAGGTGAAGATAAATTTTTTTTTACTTTTCTTTTTTAAGAGGGAGTGGAAATCCCGAGAGCCACCCATTGAAACAATGCGGTGTTTCTTTGGATAGTGTGCGACTTTAACACACCAAAACCACACCTTTTTTAAATCAAACATTAAGATAGAAGCTGTGATACAAATCGACCTTTAGATGGAAATATAGATGTTAATGTTCTTTTTAAATTTGGCAAAATCGTACAGAACACATTTGGTGGAATATGGTTCTATAAATGTGATGAACACATAACAAACGAATTTCCATATGCCATATTACGCCATCTGATTAGCACAACTGTGTAGATATGAGCATCTGTTGCCCTCCTTGTTTTCCGTTGAAATCTTAAATCTTGAGTGGAGCCATAAGTTGTTTAGTTTCTTTAGAACAGGTGTTGGTCCCTACAAGATATCTAAAATAAGGTCATTCACCCGACTTTACGACGATGGCTGAGTGGAGTGAGCGCTGAAGTAACACTGGGATCATTTATAAGAGGAATAGCTCTATTTTGCACTCTATCGAGATATTCCAGCGCTGTAATGGGAGCACCAGCCCAAATGTGTGCATTATACTCCATTTTCAGCCTAATATAACTTTTTTAGATATTAAGGAGATCAAAGCAGGAGAAATAAGTTTTGCAGCGATACAATAAACCCAATCACTTAGCAGCGTCCTTACCTACTCCAAAAATATGATTTGAACAAGTCAATTTTTGGTTTACCTCAATCCCCAAAATGTTCAAGTCGTATGACGCAAAACTTTTCCTTGATGCATATAACACGGTATCTAAACTTATTGAAGAAATTTACACCTTATAAAATATTACAGCAGTTATAATAGAACTGCTTTTCCTAAAAATCTAAATTACTTGTAAATGTCAGAAGATCTTTAATTATCTGATGTATTTAATTGTATTCTTAAATCTTAATTCTAATTATAAGAATGTCAGACCTCCTTAGACATAGACAGACTTGTTAGCCCAGCAGTTGAACAGTAAGCACGTTAAACAAAACAAATTGAAAGGATATCCTTATAACTGAATCTTCTGAATTTCAATAATATCCTATTATTACCATTTTATATATTAAAAATTGACAACCCCGCCTTCCTTCACCGCGAATAAAAGAAAACTATTAAACTTTTCAAACTCTTGAGCCAATCACCCTCTATCCAAAAAAAAAAAAGAAAATCTAACAAAATTTTTCCAATTATATATTTTTCAGGTAAAAGGCAAACAAACTCAAAAAATTAACCAATATAAAGGGATAAAGACTTTTTGTTTGTTTTTTTTTTGTAGTTTTGTGAAAAAAACCCCATCATCAAAGAAAATATTTTGACTAAGCTATTTATGAACGTGATGTTTAATAAATATTTATATTAAATCTCAGCCTAATCTTTTTTTCTTTCAAGTTTAAGTGCGTGACATACTTTAATAAAATAAACAAAATATGTACTTAACTTTTTTTTGTATCAGATATATATATACATATAAACATATAATATAATATAATTGTTATAAACTTGTTAACAAATTCAATTCAACTCCTTTAGAACTCGTTCCAATTATACTTTTTGCTTTTTTTTTTGTTTGAAATTACTTTTTTGTAGTTTTAGTTTGCAAACATATTAACTCTAATCCGTATAACTTGTTTTAATGAAAGAAACGTTCAATATAACATTTAATTTTCTTAAATTCAACACATAGCCTGTTACAATCATTTCATAAAAGTTTTTACAGGTAAAAAATATAATTAGGCTTACCAAATTAACAAAATTTAAATTTAAAAAGCTAACTGTTCAACTGTTAGGCTAATAGTCTTTCTTTACCATACGTACATGTTGAAACAGGGGAGGAGGAGGGCATAATATAATATTGTTTATTACTAGAATTCATCTTAATAAATTCCATCCATATACAATTTAAACATGATATAATTCTAAACCTTAAAATATTTCTTAAGTTTTCAATATATACAATTCCATTTTTTGTATATTTCATTAATTTTATATTGGATTTTACGGTATTTTTATGTCTGTGAGTTATATTATTAAATTAATTTAATTTGTTTACATTTAAATATTCATGTATTTTTTTTATTAAAGATATATAATAATTAATTATTAGTTATGTCATTAATTTGAACCCAATGGTGAGTGGTGGTTCAGTCGATTTTGAATACCAGATAAAAGTTTTTTATTTTTACCGACAATTGAACCGGACCTTTAGAATGAAAGATCGGCACTTTAACCACTATACAACCCAGGGAGTAAGTAACACATATTATTGCTAATATGTGCTACATGTTCTACATTCAATTCTTAATTAAAATGAAAACCATATTTTGCCTAGTCCCCTTCCAACGAATTTTCACATATATATTACAGAATAACTTTTGGTTCTTACCCTGTAATTATTTCGATGGGACAGGTAGCCTAAGTCAGTAAAAGCTTCATGGTAGCGTAGGGATTTGGTTTTCATCTCGCTTATAAAGAAATAGTCCTTTAAATTATCCTCAGGGGATAAAGCTCTCCGAATCATCAGTGTAGCAGGAATTTATGAATTGAAAAAATATCTAGGAGAATAATTTCGATGAATCTTCGATGGAAAAATATTAATGTAACTGGGAGATAATAACTCCGATGAATAAGCTTAGGCCTCTTGAATTCTAATTGTGTACTGAATTTTAAATATTTCAATTTCAATATGAAGTTGTATGTCTCCGAGAAAACGTTAACTCGTTCATCGGAGTTATAATCACCCAGAAACTTTTGGTTTATTTTGAAATGCTATTAATTTAGGAAGAACTCTCGGAAACTCTCGCAATTTTCTACAAATTATTTTCTGGGTTAAATTTTTACGAAATTATCATTTCAAATTATAGTTACATCTGGCAACTCTAACATACACAGCTATCTATATATATAAAAATGAAAGTTTGTTTATTTGTTTGTTTGTTTGTTTGTTTGTTTGTTTGTTTGTTTGTTTGTATGTTTGTTTGTAGCGAATAGACTCCTAAACTGCCCAGCCGATTTTCATGAAAATTTGTATATAGGGGTTTTTGGGTACGGAAGGAAATCGTGGCCCAAAAATTTTGCTCTAACGGACCGCCAAGTTGGGGCTGTGGTGCAAGTATTTAAACTTCTTTGTTCTAAAATGAAAACGGTTTGACCGATTGACTTCAAATTTTGTATACGTGATGCTCTTTGAGAATTGAGTAGACGCTATTAACAGTTTTGGAATTTGTTAACCCATGTCGGGCCGACGGGTGGTCAAAAAAAATTTTGGGTCCAAATTTTGTCCGATTTTACGAAATCCTGCTTTGGCTTTAAAGAAAGCTCCAAAAAAAATTTTGTTGAGTTCCATTAACCCATTGCGGCCCAACAGCTTTTTATAGGTTTTTTCAATACTTTACTCTAAATTCGAAACGGTTTGACCAATTGATTTCAAATTTTGTATACGTGATGCTCCTTGAGAATTGAGTAGACACTATTAACAGTTTTGGAATTTATTAACCCATGTCGGGCCGACGGGTGGTCAAAAAAAAATGTGGGTTCAAATTTTGTCCGATTTTATGAACTTCTGCTTTGGCTAAAAAGAAAACCCACAAAAAAATTTTATTGACTTGCATTAACCCATTAGGGCCCAACAGCTTTTTATAGGTTTTTTCAATAGCTAACTCTAAATTAAAAACGGTTTGACCGATTTTCTTCAAATTTTGTATACGTGCTCCCCTGTGAGAATTGAGTTGACACTATTAACAGATGTGGAATTTGTTAACCCATGTCGGCCCGACGGTTGGTCAAAATAATTTTGGAAGATAATATTGTCAAAATTTGCGAAGTACTGCTTTGACTAAAAAGAAAGCCTCAAAAAATTTTGTTGAGTGATTTGGAAGCAAACTACGTCCATTTTTGCGTAATACTACTTTGCCCAAAGAGAAAGTGTAGTTCCGTTAACCCAGTGGGGCACAGTGGCTTTTAATAGATTTTTGCGTTACTTAACTCTAAATTAGAAACGATTTGATCGGTTTACCTCAAATTTTATATGTGTGAAACAACTTGAAAAAAGAGTTGAGTCTGCTAACATTCGGTCCTACGATTTTTCAAAAAAAATTTTTTGGAAGTAAATTACGTCAAAATTTGGAAAGTAGTTTGTACTGCTTTGAATTACAGAAAGTTTCAAAAATTACTAGAACAATCCTAGAAAAATGGTTTTAAAAAGATTGCTTTCATTCATTTTAAAATTTACATGTGTAAACCGAGTGTAATTTTTCTGTTAACTTTTTGCAGTAACATCAACTTCAATTAAACCTCCATTGAGAGGCGCAGCAACGCGCACCGGGTATTAGCTAGTTATTTATAAAATGAAACCACAATGATCCCATATTTTGTTTTTTTATAATTAGGATTCCCACATAAAAATAAATTTATTGTCAATGACCACACTTTTTCTTATCACTATTTTGTTTTAAATAAAACCTAAGTCTAAAAATCAAATTTTGTTTCATGACGTTTATTTTTTTCTTAACTGAAAGTAAACGGTTATTTATGAAGTTTATATGTAATTTCATCAAACACACATATGTTCATGGTGTGTATGGTGAAAATTCTAAGAAAGTTGATTGGAAAGTTGAATTATAATTTTTTTTTACTTAATCCTTAGACAAAGAAATGTTATGCATGCATAAATGAAGTAAAAATGACTTTTAAATAAATTAAACTATAAGACAAAAGTCATTTTAGATATATAAATAAGATTAGAGTTATCTATATAAAAATAAAAATAATTATAATTAAAGGTAATTGGGTTTTATATAAAAACAAATAATTGGATTAGACCGAAGACAACTTCTTATTATAATAAGTTTTATTTTTTTAAAGTTTTTTCAAAGAAATTGAGTTAAAAAAATTAAAGTTATTTATACACATATGTTCGGGTGAATTTTCGAAAGATGTATGGGTAATTCCGAATAATTATTTTTATTTTTATATACATAGTTATAAAATTATCCTCAAAATTAACTCTGCTCTAGAGTTCTACAATTTAAAAATAAAATTAATTTACAAAATATATGCATTTTAATTTGAAAAAATGAAAAAGAGATTGAAGGGATGATATCTGAAAACATCAGTGTCTTTTATTTTCATCATTTTATGAGGATAGAAAAGTTTTAAAACAATATATTTGTACATGATATAAACTTTAATTACAGTACATTTAGTGTTAAAGCTGGTAAAAAAAAACTACCAAACCAAAATTTGTGTTTAAATATTAAATACAAAAATAAGATTAAATACAGAAATTGGGAAAAATAGAATAAAATTAAATTATAATATTTTTTGTAAGATTATACTGACCAAACGCAATAAGTAACAATGACCAATGAAGCTTACCAAAAACCAACCAGTTGGAAGAGAGGTAAAAAAAAAGGCGGAGATGGATAACACACATACTTAGAAAATGCAATGCAAGGCTGCACTAGAATTGAATCTTCATTGAACCCACTGGAAGCGAATGATATTAGAAAAACTGAACTCAACTGGAAAAACATGGGAGGAAGCATAAATAACTGCTGCAAATGACTTTTCAGCATGTTAAAAGACATAGTACTGGAATTGTATGAAAATTCATTAAGATCAATTCTAATTGACCCCCTGTTCTAACTTCTTTTTTTTTTTTTTTTTAAGCGCTAACTGTTCAACTGTTAGGCTAATAAGCCTGTCTATACCATAGGTACATGTTGGAACAGGGGGTCATACTATATTCGTGTTATTAGAATTGGTCTTATTGAATTTCAAATACAATTTAAACATGAGATAGTACTAGGCCTTATAACATGTAGAAACGTCTTAGATTTTCAATATTTACAATCCTATTTTTTGTTTATATTGTAACATTTTATATTTTACTTATATGGTATTCTATATCTGCGACTTATATTATTAAATTAAATTATTTGATTATATTTTTATATTAAAGTATTTTTTATTAAAGATTTATAATTATTAATTATTGATTATGCCATTAATTTTAACCCAATGGCGAATGGTAGCTGAATCGGGTCGAAAACCCGAAAAGTTTTTTCACTTTCACTAGAATTCGAACCCGGGCCCTTCCGCATGAAAGGTCGGCACTCAACCACTGTGTTAGCACTTAAAAAAAAAAAATTAACAAATGAAACGCACAGTGGAAAAAGGTTCAGTACAACTCTTGAATACCCGTAAGACTGTAAAACTTTTGACAAAATTTTAAATACATAACTTATTAGGTTTTCAGTTATGTTCAAAAGAAAAAATAAGTTGAAAGACAGATCTTCGAACCTGTTCCACTACACCAACTTTATTTATTCATACGTTGCCCATAAAACTAAGTTATTTTTGGCAGAACTTCGGACACCTAGCTTTATTAGGTATAGAGTAAGGCTTATATAAAAAAAAAGTAGTTGTATGGCAGGTACTCGAACCCGTTAAAGCAATAACATAAAAACGAATTTTTGAAGATTTCAAAATCTTAGCTCATTTATTTTTTGAGTTATCATGCGGACGGACAAACGGGCATACATAGCTAGATCGATTAACTTTTCGATTCTGATCCTTTTCATACCTTTGAGTCTACAATATCTACCGCCCTACGTCTCTGCGTCACAAACGTAATGGCAAATTTAGTATACCATTTTGACACAATAGTCATACGGATATAAAAATATGACAAATGATAGATTTTTATGTACGTAAAGTAAAATATCAAACTAAATCCGAAAATTAAAATCAATAACCCCTGAATCACAAGTCCAAACTTAAAGTATTTTGTCTTAAAAGATATGTGCTTTTTTATTTTTTAAAAATAATTTTATTAATTTCTTTTACACCTGTTTTGTTTTTTCTTCAGTTACAGGTTTTCCTAAAATGAAAATTCAACCAAAATTATTAGCTTTAAGGAATCTCAAATGAAATAAGTTGGATGATTTTAGAGAACATCAGAATTGGTGTTTATTACCATGCGTGAAGGGACACATATGCGTTTTAATTATAGTAATGGAATAAAGTCAGGTATTTTTTCAAGATAATATCTTGTTCTTTTTTTAAAATTTCATATTTGTTCATATTTCTTATTTTTATTTAATATAAATATGACTAAATGTATGAATAAACTACCTTCTAATTCACAAATAAATAAAAGGATCCCGTATTTTAAATTTTTGAGCTTCTAGTGGTTATAATTGGCAATGCGATAAGAAAGCGATAGTCAACAGACGAAGGAATATTTGCATCACAACATTTCCATTCGGTGCAAAACTTTATTTTTAACACCAGATTTGTCGATCATTTCAATATCATGCTTTCTCTCCATCAGGACATTAATTGACATACTGCTATGGATTACATTTCTTTTCCAGAGAAGGATCATATAAAGGCATATGATTGAAAGCAGAAAATTGGCAGTCATGTTGAAATCAAAACTGACTTTTCTTGTACCAAAATATTATAAAATTGTTAAAGGACCGATGACAGCCTGTCAAGCAAAAGCTTGCAACACGAAAATGCAAGTAAAATTTTTAATTATTTTTTTTTTTTTTTAAGCAATAAATAGAAGTGGAATGCCGCAAAAACATCTATTCACAGCCAAAGAACCATTAGAGTTAGTTCGCACAGCAATCCAATCTGAGGCAGCCTATTGAAGAGCGGCATAGGATATTGCGCCAAATGTCGGTAGAACCTGCGACCCCTTACTGGGGAGAGGTTGCCGGAAGATGGTAAGACGGTAAAGAACAAGGCTAGTGAACAAGGTAATTCTAATTCCAATGTATATATAAATCGCAATACTTCTTTCCTAGTCGTTGAGAGCAGCGGCAGGGACAAGAAAATACTCAAGACTAGAAGTTGCTACTAAGACCGGCGCCACCAAGCTTCAGATAGAAGAGGCTACTGCACAGAAGAAACCCCTTCATGATGGAGAGCAAAGAAAAACGTGAGGAGCGGGTTGGATATTGCGTCAAACGTCGGTGGAATCTGCGGCCACCGGCGGGCCCTGCCCCCTAACAGAGGAGAGGTCGCCAGCAGAGGATTTTATGGTAACAAAAAAGGCTATGGATAAGGGTAATTCTTTGATATGTGATAATATAACTAACGAAACTTACGAAAATAAGTTAACCAGGCAATGGAGGCAGGAGGGGAAGTCGGAGGAAACGATCAGCGCTCTTCTCGAACAAAGAAGAGAGTTGGTCCAACCTCAGACAACCCCCCCTAAGACCGGAGCCACAAAGAAAGATACCAGCAATACGCTGGTATCAAAGAAAATCCGAAGCGGGACCAACCCGAAAGTGCCATCGAAAGGCGGTAAAACGCCTAAGATGGTACCAAAGGTTGTTCCAAAGCCTAAGAATGAAAGTGTTGTGACTGTCGTGCAAGGCATGAATGCACCGAAGAGTGGTGGAAGCAATCCGAAGGTACTCTCCGACGGCGGTAAAACGCCTAGGATAGTACCAAAGGTTGCCCCACTGGGTCTGGGAGTTGTAGGATTTCCAAGCACGACAGGAGAGAAAAGTGGCGTGCAAGGCATGAAAGCACCGAAGAGCGGTGGGAACAATCCGGAGGCACTCTCCGATGGCGGTAAAACGCCTAAGTCAGTGCCAAAGGTTGCCCCATCGGGTCTGGGAGTTGCTGGATTACCGAGCACGTCTGGTGAGAAAGGTGTAGGTAGAAAGAGGCCTAGATCGGAGGATGACCCTACCCCGGTAGGGAAAAAGAAACCCCTCAGCCACAGTCAAGTGGCTGTAGCTGAGGAGTTAAAGTTGGCCATCATCGACCATAGCCGAATGGACGGGCAAATTGTAGAAGAGTCCAATAGGACTCTTCTACGAGAGAGCCTCGAAGTTTCGATTATGGAAGAGGCGGAGAAAGCGATGAACGACGAACAGGCGGTCATCCCAGTCTTTAGTTGGAGTCTGTGGGACTCCAACATATTTAATATTACGAGTATGAACGCCTGTTCGGCTAGTTGGTTGAAGAGAACCATACATGAACACTCCCAGCTTGGCCGGGTGCCAATCTACGGTGCGTAGAGAAAGCACACATACCAAGGCTGGAAAGGGTTCATGTATGGATCAGAGGAGATGAGATGTCAGCGATCCTGAGACGGTTTTGAGGAGAATATTCATCCTCAACTCAAGATCGCTGAAGTTGGGCGCGGACAAATGGAAAGTCCTGAGCGCGAGGTAAGATCGGCGGAAGGTCAATGGTTACTCCTCGGAGTACCATTGACAGATTATCAACGGTTAGAAGGAGTGATCAACTACTTATGTAGGAGACTGCGCGTGGTCACGATAAAGAGGAAAGGAGGCGACACACCTCCGGAAGTCTAAAGACACCGAAGAGAAGGATATGGCCGTACAGGTCATGGAAGAAGACTCCGACCTAGAGGAAACCCGGCCGACGAATTCCTTCACGGAAACATCCGAGCCGGGTTCTTTCTTGGCGGAGCCGGAAACTCGCTTACTCCCCCGTCTAAACAACAACAACATCTTTCTTCTAAATATTCCATCAGATTTTTCCAATCCCCCAAATAAACCCAACCAAAATCCTCCATTATCCCCTTTGATCAAACTGTAAATTTATATCACATGTCCTTTCCTAAAGTTTGGTTCAAAAAGGGTGTGGTTCAAAACGCACTTTTCCCAAAGGAACACCGCATAGTTCCAATAAGTGGCTTTCGAAGCTTTTCATTCACTCGTAAAAACAAAAAAAAAAGGACAAGCTCTTCTCGCCAGAATAATATTAGTAGAAAACATAATCTTCTCTTTAAGATGTAAGGCGCAAACTTTAAAAGGAAAGGAAATTGGGCAGGCAGAAGGCCTGTTGGATAGAACTGCATCCAGAGCTGTAAAATATTCTTGATGTCTCGAAGAAGGAACAAAGTTCGGCTTCTATATACAACGAATGATCATCCAAAAGATTTGACCAAAAAACACTTAAAGAGGCCTAGATTATATTATGGTAGGCCCAGATTATATTATGTATAAGAAAAAAAACTTAAAAGCTTTCTGTATTTCAGAGTTTAACAATAAAGGTATTTTATTTCACAAAGTATTATACAAAGTGGTTTTTTATCAGCAATCATGTGAATGATAAGATGAGCTACCGCTAAAATTGATGTTAATTCACTCATAGTTTACAGTGAGCCATTGAAACTAAATGATAAGATAGTTTCAGCCCGCAATTATAAAGAACAAATTTTTAAGACTTTTTAGATTAATTAAGAAATAAAAGTATTGTTTTTAAATATACGTAATCTTTATTAACTTCTAATTATATATATATTATATATATGTCTTTATTTTATTTGAATAATATAACTTTATATGTAGCTTAAAAAATATATTATTTACAAAATATAAAATGATTTTATGAAATATTTGTGGATATGTGTTTATTACTGATTTTCATTTTATTTAACTGAATTGTAAATAATATTAGAAATGAATCACTAAAACAAGTTGTAGAAGTATTTTTAAAAGAAAATAAAAAAGTAATATCATGCTAAAATAAATCAAACAATAAAAATTTTATAGTAAAAAGTTTTTTATTTGTAATTTAATAATATAAATAGAAAAATAAATCAAAATTCTAATGGAAATTGAGATAAAAATATTTTTTTAAATTAAAATAAAGTAAATTAATTAAAACTAATTTGGTAAAAATTTTTCTATTATAATTATTTGTATTAAAAAAATATTTTAAAATTAATTATAATATATAACTAAAAAAAAAAACATTAATTTGAAATAATCTTTTCACAACCACGTTCAATTTATGAAACTTAATTTTAAATTTGATTTACACTCACATTTACAACAAAAATAAATTATAATATTTATTTTATAATTATAATTTCATAAATTAAGACATTTTTTTTTATTTCAAAAAAATTTTCAATTGCATTTTATTAGTGGAATAATTTATAAAAAATTAAAATTTGTTTACCGTAATCCAGATAAACTTTAAAAGATCAGAAAAATAAATTCAATAAACTGCTTTAAATAAAGGAGTTGAGGACAATGAACAAAAGCTAATAAAATGTAAGGGATATTATTTGTTAGATTTCGATTGTATAAAATCTGATAAAACGCTTACTACTATATATATATTTAATAACGCTTAACTTCAATTATATACATGCATATTATAAAATATATATCGCTTTTACTAGCTACAGTTAATTTATCTACATAAAAAATCTTAAATGATTTCTTAAGAAATATAATCTGAATTACAAATGATGAATGCAAAAACACGATTCAAATAACAAATGTGAAATTTCTAGATATTTTTCAAAATAACAGTAATTTAACTTCAAAAATTAAAGAATTTTTGGCACATTAAAAATATATTTCATAATGATATGGGCAAATATGTCAACATGATATGAATTTTTCTTTTGTTGAATATTTTATTACTTAGTTATAACTTTATATTTTTCTTCTTACTTAATTTCTAAGTATATTAAAAAAAAAAAAAAAAAATAGAAGACAATATTACCTAGTTTTGGTTTATCTTTTGCAGTTTAAGTTAAATGACTATAATTTAAATACAAATTTGTAATTTATAAAATTCTATTTAACTTGTATAAAATAAATTTTAATTCGTATTTAATTTTAAATTTAAATCACTTGTCTCTTATTACAATAATGTTCAAATATATTAAAATAAAAAAAAAATATTTAAATATTAGTGTAATAAATAAAATAAAAAAATAAAAAAAACATAATTAATTGATTTGGATAAATTTTCCTAAATTAATTAACTACTATAAAAACGCGCAACTTAATATTAATACTAGAACTGAAATTGGAAATATTACATACACGGAAGATCTTGGGTGACAAGTTGAATATAAATAAGTTATATCATCTTCATCGTGTTCAATTCCATCTCTAGTAGGAACTTCTACAACAACATATTCATTGCTATAAAAGCTTAAATTAAATGTACAATTTGTTGAATTAATACAGTTTTGTGATGATGATAAATCTGATGAAATATTCGAATATAAAAATGTCGGTTTAAAAATGTCAAATATTGCATGGATATCGTTACGTACTAAATCATTATCACTATAGAAAATATAATAATAATAACCATCTTCAGTAACTTCATGATTAGTAATCATATGGGATACATTTGGCATTGTTGCTAAATAATGAACATTTGTACACATTTGAGACGGTGGAAATCCTTCCGCAACTAAAATTTTTCCATCATAACATGTTAAGAGACTGTTTTCAAAACTCGAAATTGAATTTGATTCTTGTTTTTCTGTAAAGTTCAATGCATTTCCTCCATGAGTTATTTTCCTATCATAGATATGTTCACGTTTTGTTCGTCTTGCACTTTTCCCATATAACTCATCGTAGATTTTACGTTTTCTATTTTCATGTTCTTCTTTCCATTTTGAATATTCCTTATCAAATTCACTACTAGTGCTCTTTTTGTTATTATATTTTTCTGAATGATGCCTGCGTCGTCTTTTTTTTGGTACTTCACCTACAAGTAACAGTTATTAATAATATTGTAATAAAAATCGTACAGAATATGTATAAATATTTATTTTAAGTATTACCTGATTCTACATCTCTACTCTTCTTTGAAGTTGCCTGCACATTACTACTATAATGTGTAATTGGTTTGGTACGTCTTATGTGTTGATTATCAAGATCAATTTTCTTACGTTTTGGTTCTAAAGCAGGTAAATTAATATTATGCAAAGTACGTTTTGAATTATTTTCTTCATGTTTATTAGATACATTTAAAAATGTATCGTTAAAACTTTCTGTATTGCTTCTTGTTGTTGTTGTTGTTTTAAAAAGTAAATTAAAATCTTCTCCTGTACTTAATAATTCAGTCTTATTAATTTCATTTGTTGGATATTTTCTTTTAATTTTTGGCAATATAGTACTAGTCTCAATTTGGCGATTTTCTTTGTTATTAATATTAACAGTATCTGAAGATAAATCTTCACCACCATTATTTTCTAATTCTTCTTCAGTTAAATTTTCTTTGTGTGGATGATTCATTATAACATTTAAATTAAAAACATCACCAGTAGTTCCATATTTAACAGTTTTGTTTAGATGTTCTTTTGACATATTAAATTCTTCTTTATCTTCAAATATAACTTTAACTTTTTCATGACCTTCAGCAAAATTTGTACCTACTTTATTTTTATTATGTTCTAAAAGGCCACAAGTTTGTAAATTACGTTCTCCTTTTACAACTAAAATTCGTGAACCATCATAACGAGAACAAAATTTTAATTGAACTTTTGCTCCTTTTAATAAATAAAATCCCCAATATTCTAATGTGTCATCCGGTAACACCATTGATTTCTTTAAACGAATATGTTTACGATTTGTGGAAATTTCAGGCTTATTAGATAGTTGAAAAGCATTAAAATTACTATCCATATGTAATGAATGCTTTTGACAAAATATTGAAGAAATTCCATCACGTATTTCAATAATATCAGATTCAGCCACCTAAAAAATTTAATAAATATTTTTATCAATTTTTTTTTATTTCAGGTTTAAGACTAAAAAATATAATTAATATTAATTCTATACTTACAGGATATACTACATCTGCAAAAACACTGTGCCGCAAATATAAAGGAATTATAATGAGAGCTGAAGGTATTAATACAATTAAAATACAAAAAACAATCACACGTTTCACTCCATGCATTTTGTGTGTTTCTAAAAAAAAAAATATAATTTTTATTAATTAAATGAATTAATTTTAAACTTAAAAAGTTATATTTTTTGTTTCATCACTTGTAAAAATTAATTATTGTAGTAATATATAATAAAGTGGCATAATCCCAAAATTTTCGTTATTTTTATTAAAACTTTTCTTTTAATCCAAAACTGCTATAATATTATATAAGACAATTACTAACTAACAAAAAAAATAATAAATAACAAATTTAGGTACTATTAAAAATAAATATTGTAAGTAACGTTTAAAGCTTATTGCCAAAAGCTTATGATAATCAGTGGAGATTTTATAAATGTGTAGGCAGACAGGTTAAGCTGATATATATTTTATATTCCAGTTTTGATAATGTAATGTCTAACGCCTTCTGATAAGACAATAATTTAAATCGAAAATACAATTTGTATTATAATGGAACTCTTATTTTTCTATACAAAGAAAATATGTATAGTTAACGCTTACATAAAACGTGTTTAAAATAACTATAAGAGAAAAACCAGTTTAAAAGAAATTTGAATGTATAAATAAATAATAAATTTATTTTATGCGCTACCGGAAAATGATAATATGATAAAAAGGTTTAAAAATTTATGTTTTAGTACGGAAGTAGACAAACAAGCGTCACACGTAATCTTTTAAATTATTATCATTAGTAGTATGTACCTACTTATTCGTAGCTTAAAATTTATTTCTAAAATTAATATTGACTAAAGTTCATTGCTCCTCTACAAATTATAAAACATATTATAATTTTAATATTTTTATTTTAACTTATTTAATTTATATACAAAATAAAAATTTAACATACTATTCCCATCATCAATGGCCATATATACTTTATTATTTATCATTGTCTTCATTTTTAATTAGTTAATTAATTAATTATTTGTTGGATATCATTTAATATATGTGTTCCATAAGAACAAACTTTAATAACTAAAATTACATAAATAAGTAGTTAGCAATTATATTCTACCGAATATATAATAATATATGTATAATATGAATCGAAAAAAGAACTGTACGGAATTGATATCTGACTGACTGTGAATTAATAGATAAATAATACAAAAAAAAACTATAAACATTATTAGGCCAGCATTAAGTGATAATTGTTCTTATCAGATATTTACACTTATAAAAAAACAATAGAAACAAATTATTATCAGCTGAAAAAAAAACAGCATGTTATATTCTTGTTTGTAATCGAATTACTAGCCTTGATGTTTTAAGATTAAAATTTTATTTTAATTTTCTAGGGGATTGATTTGCATATTTTTAGGCGATGTTCTTACAACAAGCATAGTATGAGAAAAGAAACCAATTTAAAAAGTGATTTTGAAATAATTTTATACAAAAGATAAATATATAATTTTAACTAATCATCAATTTTAACCAATCATCAATTTTAATAATAACAATTTTACAACAGTTTCATAGACAATTTTGCAGTCTGTCGAAATTTTATTTAAATTCCATTAGGATAACAGTAAGAGTGTTCAAATAAAAATTTATTTTTCAAATTGAATTTCAAATTGTAATTTATAAATAACAAAAATATTAATATACTATTTTATTTTACTTATATATGTGCTTTTATATTAAAAAACTGTGTCCTCCAAAGGATAACATTAAAATCTGGAGTGTATATCATTTCAACTGTACTACTACAATCTGATATTGATTTAAAAAATATTTTCAAATACATAACACAAAAACTAAATATTAAGTATTTAAAATCAATAAGTATAATTGTAATTAATTAAAATAATATGAAAAAATCCAAAAAATGACCATGAAAGCTCAATAATATGTTAATTTAACAATTAATAATTATGTTAATTGCAAAAATCAAAATAAAATAACAATGTCAGTAAAATAAATTGGTTTTGCATTTAAAACCACAACGAAAACAAAAAATTTTATGATTTATGGCAAAAATTTTTTAGAAGTTTTTAAAATAAATCATTTGAATATAATTGATTTTTTACATTAAATATTATTATATAAGTTTAGTTTTGGTATATGATTTGTAGTAAAGGTAAGTAATTCAACTGAATCAATAATATGCTACAATCTTAAAAACTCACCGAATAACTACATGAAAAACTATAAAATTTTATACTGAAGTTAAAAACTGATTTTTAATTTAATAGTTTTCGAATCTTGGAATTTATTGATACTAACTGTAGTTGTATATTTAATTGAATGTTTTTATTATTTTTTTAAAAATTAATATTTTACAATAAAAATATTACTTAATTATCATTATCTAAAAACACTCTCTAATAAATACTTTACAAAAACTTTAATTAGTATTATTATGAAAATTTAATTCATGTTAAATGATCAATTAGAAAATAATATAAACAAAAAATCATTTTTAAATAAACATTTTCCCACTTTTCAGAACTTAAACTAAAATTAAATTTTATTTTCTTTTTATTAATCATTAGATTCAGAAAAACAATTAAAATTTTAAATAAAAGATGTATAAATTTTAATCAAAACAATTATTAATACTGCAATATTATTATATTTTTTTAATAAAAGCTTTCAGTTGTTTCATATTCGTTTCCGGAATTTTGTATTTAATATTTGGATAAGTTCCAAAAAAAAATGTGCATAATGATATTCAAAAAAAATAAAATAATTATGCATAATAATTCGTTGCGTATATAATATTAAAATATTTTTTTTTTTATAAATTATTTTGAAGGTTAAAAGTTAAAATAATTTTTAATTTTTTAATTAAAAGATCGTTTTTTAAATTAAAAGATAGAAAAAATAATAGCAACGATTGCAAACTAGCCACATTACGCCGATTATACAAAACAAAAACTTGTGCGTCTAATTTTCATTGCTTTCAAAGTGTTAACAGTGGTTTGAAAAGAAAAAATCTGCATGTTTATCTCTAATTACGAGTGAAGGCATAGTTCTCGTATTGTTTAGGTAATTTTTAAATTTTATTATTAACCAATTAGTATAGCATCTGCTTAAATAATTAAATATTACTGACCGGTTGTTTTAATATATTTAAAATTATAAACTACCACTATTATTTGCTAATCACTTAGTGATAGTTCACTAAATGAACATTAACTGACGCTTGTATTAAGCTAAGTGTTAGACACAAAAAAATAAATTAGGGAATTTAAATGGTAGCTTTTATTGTTCTACCATAGGAGTTATAATAGAAAAGACACCGATTCTTGTAACCAACAATCAATATAAGTGATATTTGGTTACGCACACTTTACTGAGTTTTTAAGTCATTTGATTACTTAAAATAAGGTAGAATATGTTTTCAAATTAACTATAATTCAATATTCTCAATAAGAATATTAAGGTATTTTTATGAAAAGTATACTAAATTTGAAATACGTAGAGAGACAGAGACACGGCGACTATTAATATCAAACTATTGAAAATAAACCATTTTATATTATTAAACTTTTATTTTTATAAATTTATTAAAGCAAATACACGATACTTTTTTCTTTTAGTGCAAGCTACTTCTATTTATATTATTTTGTGCAATTACTTTATCTTCATTAAATATAATAAAGAAATTATTCTGAACAAAAAAGAAGAATAAAAACAAATGAACTTTAATAAATATTTATATACAACATTATATTTGTTTAATTTTTTATTTATTTATTTATTTATTTATTTATTTACTTCTATATAGGTATGTTTTCTAATACAAAAAAATGCTAGGAGTAGGAGAAAGTAAATAAAAATTAGGGTTAGTATCAAAAATATATATCAAATTCCGTCATCACAGTGAGGTTGCTCAAAAATTGTTTGTAAAATATATGGAGTAAATGTTTACTTAGAAGATTTCTATGCTCCTTAAGTTCAAGATGTCATAACAAATTTTTTAGTAAAGGTTATATGAAATCATTTTAAAATTCGGTTATAATGAACGTAAGATTATTTGCTTAGAAAGTAAAGCAAAAAAATAATATTATTTTAATGATTCATTAAATCTTTTTTAATATCAAAAATAATTTTGTATATGTACGTAAAATTAAGAAAACAAATATTTTTAATATATATATCTTAAAATAATATTCTTTGTAATAAGAAAAAAAATTCTATTTTTAAACTCTTTAACGTAAAATTACAAATCTCACTGTGCGATAGTGAATTAAATTTTGTTTTAATTTATTATTTTCACTCGATTAATGACTTGGAAAATTACACAAAAGTACATTTGTTATAAAACATTGTCAATAATATAAACTTGAGTAATTATTGTAGATAATATTAGTTTTTATTAGGATTTAATATATAAAATATTTAATGTATAATAAAAATACCCAAATAGATTAGACTATCTTAATTACAGCTGTAAAGAAATAGCATCTGATTTGCCTATAATTAAGTTTAGAATGCCAAAATAATTTCTTTTTAAATATGTCTAAATAAAACATTCGTGATAACAGTTGTAAAATTTTATCAAAGACGAATGCATTCAACAAATAACTATGTACCTACATAAGCAGCTGTTCCTAAATTTCTAAGCTTACATCAAACAAATTTAAACTTATATATAACTAAATTTAATGTATGTATATACATAAAATAAAAATATTTTTCACTTATTAAAAATTTCTTGTTTAATGATTAGTTCTTTTTATTTTTTTTTTTAAACAAATTTGAGCCAAAGTGTCTATTATAAACACGTGCTAACAAAAAATATTCACATTGTTACCACTTTATATACCATTAAAGTTAAGAGTTGACAAGGCCAACCCAAAAAAATTGTTTTTATTTTGTTATTTTAATATTATTTGTAGATGTTTGTCAACACATTGTTAAATCAAAATTTTATTCTCAGAAAAACAAATAAATGAATTAAAATGCACAATTTAGTTTAGTACCTATATACTAAGAATGTATTTTATTTGAACACAAAGTATATTATCAAATACAAAAAATTTTAATAAAATTATTTGGACACAAAACTTTTTTTAGAAAATTGAAAACCTGTTATTACATATATATTTGAAATACCTACGCTTTATTACAAAACTAAACCCATATAAGTTCATACATTGTAACTTGTAACATTGTAAACAATATACACCTAACACAAAATAAACACATACCTATAGGTTATAAGTTATCATCACTTGTAATAAAAAAAAAAGGTTTTAATTGAAAACTTACAAAAAATAGCAACATAATGAAAAAAATTTTTATTTTTAAATATGTACAAATAAAAAAAAAAAAAGATTGTTCTTGAACTTACATTTTCTCTGATCTCGACACTTTTATTAATGGCCAAAACTTTATTAACTCAGCAAATATTTTTTTAATATACGAATAACTTCCACTACTGATTTGCATAATAAAATTTTAATAAAATATAAAAAGATTATTTATTTTGGAATCTCTTTTGTTGAATATCTTCCGTTTTTCTAATATTTATAATTTATTATTGTTTCAATTGTATTTGAAATTGCTAATTACACATCCAAATAGAACCCATTTCAGAAAATTGCATTTCTTCCTTTTGTTAAGTTAAAATTTTAAACTTTAATTCTTTCATTTGCTTTCAAATAAACAAAATATTAAAATATATTTATGCAACTTGAATGAACTCAATTAAATTTTTTCTTATCAAAAATTATTACGAAAGTCTTCTTTTTTTCTCTCAGTCAAGCAAAGCAATGTAAATGCATTCGAGCATCCCTTTCTTCCCTTTTGTTTTGAATTGAAAACAAACAAAAACCGAGTCTAAGTGTCAACGACTTTGACAATTGGTTGATTTTTTAATGCAATTCAAATATAATATCAACATTACACAGTACAGTATTTTTGACAAAATTTGGTATGTTTCCACTAGTAATTTTGTGTGTATATGTATTTAGACATAACAGTCAGTTCACACTTTCTTGAAGCAAATGAAGCGATATTTCTTAGTTATAAAAGTAGAGAATTGTTTTGTGGATATATTTAACTATAGAACACTTTTTATAGGAAGAGTAAGAAATTTTTTCATAATCTATATCGTGATTTTCTAGCAAAACTTTGGCAGCCAAAAATAACCTAATTTAATTATATTTATTATAATTATATTTACAGTTATATTTTAGGATTTTGCAATACAACGTTTGATTTTTATTAAAAACTTTAAATTAATTTATATGAGACATTTTTAGCTTATAACAAGCTTCAGTTGTATGTTCATTTAGAAAACTATCACTAACTGATAAAGTCATCATTTGCAGGTGTTAGTAGGTTAGTAAATGAGAAAAAACAAAATTTTGGTTGAAGTTAAAAATAAAACAGTTAATTAAAATGTTAAGCAATAAAACTACATTTGATAGTAGTAAAGAAAACGAATAAAAATTAGAACAAAAAAAGATTTTTAGATTTTAGACTACGGTAGTGAACTTAATTTATTATTTGTGCCAATTTTTGCCCAAACCACTAAAAACGTTTATGCTCGCGTACAGTCTGGCTTTTGGTGTTAGTTTGTTAACATTAATATCGAAACGCTCAGACAGTGAGTTGGACTCTCTTATCGCGTATAAGGTTCAAACTTCCCGTAATCTGTCAAATGGTAAAATTTCTACAGTTCTTAAATTGCTCAAATAATCCCTAAATTTCATTTATTCACGAATACAGGGTGAAAAAAATTCGCCGCGCATAATTTGCTGAACGACCAAAATGTCCTCCACTAAACGGCGTGACTATAAAGAAGTGAGATTAATCAAAGAGAGTCTAGCTTCATAAGGTTAAAAGACGGATAGGATCAGTCCATGGTAGATTACGCAAAGCAAACCTTAAAAATCTCTTCTGGTCTAACGTAGGTAATAAAAAGATGTGTCATGATATTTGGGTCGCAAAACTTTTTTGATCAACGAATAATGAAGCCTAAAGTTGAATTAGCCTTGTTAACAATGTGATTGTAGTGACTTTTGAAGTCCATCCTGTTATCAACAACCATACCCAAATCCGAATCACAATTTACCCTAGCAATAGATTGATTATTGAGCATGTAAACAATTATAAATAATTGTAACTAAAATTTCGTTTATAAAATTAAAATAAAAACGTAATTTCCAAATTTATTAGGTTTGTTTACATTATTTTGTTAGTTGTTAAAAACATTGTAATGCGGTGTGTGAAATTTTTTGCACGTGTATTTATAAATATCCACGATAATTATTTCGTGATTTTTTATTTTTAGCAACTTTTTATGGATATTTTTGGTTATTCGTGGACAGGGTTGTCACTGTACTACAATCGGAGTAGATCTGCTACTTTTTAGGGAGAAATCGTTTTTAGTACGTACTCCGATCATTTCTACTGCTATTTAATATTTAACAATTAATTTAAATAAGGCTCTTATAGGTAATACAAATCTAATTAATAAGCTACGCTCAAAACAGTAAAGAATCCTTTAGGACAATGTGAACTTAAGGAATACCTGAATTTTATGCTGAATCTTATTAAAACTAATTTGCAAAATCTTCATAATAAAACTGTTGAAAGCTTAATGTTGGATTATTGTGTTTATAAAGTAAAATTATATAAAATTAAAAAAAAAAAAGACTACATTAATTATAAATTTTTAGTTTTATGAAGTGCAGCAAAGTTACAAATAATATGAGAATATTAATATTTTAGGTTAGAATTAGATAATTAAATATCATAAAAGCTCCAAAATTCAAAATAAATTGAAAAATATTAAATCATCAAAAAATAAAGGTATGCTTTTCCATGCTTAACGCCAATCTTATAATATACGCTCCATTATAAATGCACTCTAATTGCTAAAAACAGATTGGTAACGCCAATAAAATTTAACAAAGTGGCTCTCAAACTTAGTTTCTAATTTTAGTTAGCACTAATTTTTGGTAACTGTTATATACATATATGTGTTAAACGTTTAATTTTATAACGATTGGTTAATGGGTTTTAAAAATATTATTATAAAACAAAATTAAATATAATTTTTACATTTTAATTTGTAGAAATTTGAATTAACTAAAATAAAAACTATAAACTTTTGGTTGAAATTAGTAAAAGATGCAATAGTATGAACAAAAAATATTTAAATATAAGGACATCTTTTTCAACCATGGCGCCAAATGGAATTATGGTTGTATTTTAAAAAATAAAACTAAAATATCTATGGTAAGCAAACTTTGTAAGTTAATTTTATTAATAAATAGTATAGAAGTATTAATGAATTTTTGGAGCTTGCAATTTATTTTATACAAAAATATAAAAAAAAAACCGTACCTACTGCTTTAATAAATCTCTTTAATTAAAAGATCAGATCACCATGTAAGATAGTAAAAATAAAAATAGTTAACTAAATATTATTCAATTAACTGTACCTTAGAAAAAATTAATAATTTTTATTATCAATTATAAATGAAGATAAGGTAAAAAAGTAAAACTATTCAAAAGAAACATTGAAACGAATTGTAATCATTGCCAAAAAAAATTCTATAAATATAATTTTTAAAAATTAATTCCATAACTAATGCTTTAATGTTACTAAGTAGTATTTAAATGAGTATTTAAAAATTATAACTTACTGTTAGCTAAATGATATGAAGAGCTAAATTTGTGACAACTATAATGATAGTAACCAACATTTTCAACAGCTCTATTCCTTTTAATCAATAAATCCGATGATGTTGGAGGCATATTTTTTTTTTGTATTTATTTTAAAAATAAGTTTTTAATTATATTTTTGTAATCTTAATGCACTGACGAATAGAGAAATACTGAATTTTTTTAAAACAAGATTTTTACGAGGCCTAATTATGTAAAAAGAAAAAGTAATTACAAAAATTATTTAAATTATCTCTATTATCATTTCTAAGATTATATGACTTGAGAAATCAAATATAATAATTAAGTCAATAAACTCACTGTAAAAGAATAAAAATAAAAATAAATGTGAGAAATGATAAGAATAAGCCATAAATATGACGAAATGCATTGTTATTTACACCTTCAACACAGACAAAAACAGATTATGAAAAAAAAAATCTTGTTGAGATTTAAAGATTTTTGCATTCTTACGTTCGTAAATCGTAATACACATTGCAATTGATAGGATTTAAGAGTATATTACGATCTTTATTTTGCAATATTAATATGATATTACATAGCTTCATATTATCAACAATAATTTTAATCATTATTATAAAAAAGAATAGATAAAAGATAGTATCTTTTCGAAAAAAATTAAGGTCGTCGTAATTTAATAAAAGTGTGTACATAATTTTTAATTATTTAATAAAATTTCTATTAAAATCTCTTAAAAAATAATATAAAATAATCAAAAAAATTCTATAACTTATTTAAATATTGAATATACAAACAGTGTCTAAATGTACAAAGTATTTTTGTATCTATTTCATTCTTTTCATATGTATTAAATGTTTACGTAATTTTTGCTGTTTTTCTTTAAAACTTTTTTTAGCTTTTCCTCTAGCTTTGTGTCGCATCATCATAAAATTCTTTGTCTTCTTCTTTTCACGATTAGTTTTTGAACAATTTTCATTTTGTCGTCCATCTTTATATCCAAATTCTTTACGATCTGTACGACCTGCTTTAACTGTTTCTAAACGTGCGTCTTTATCATGTTTTCTTTTCTTGTATATCATTTCAATATTATCCAATTTAACGAATTCAGTTTTGTCACCTTCTAATGGCCGTTTTCTTGCATTTGTTATTGTTTTTTTAATATTGGCTGCATCAATCTTCTTAAAATCTTCATCAGTGAAAATTTTTGTCAAAGCAATTTCTTGTGCTGCTTCTTTTTTATTTAAAATTTTTGCATTTTTAGCATTTACTTTTTTATTTTCTTTTTTGTTTGAATCTTCACCATTTTCTTGATCTATGATTAAAAAAAAGGATTATATTAAATGAATTTATTTAAAAGAAAACAACTTACTTGATTTGTTCAAATTTTCTTCATTTTGTTCATCTTTATCACTTTTGGAATTTTCTTGATCCGTATCTTCTTCTTCTTCATCTTCTTCATCATCTTCATCGTCATCTTCTTCACTATCCGTGCAAATTTCAATACCATCATCTCCTTCACCTTCACTTTGTGATACATCTACCCAACCTTCATCATTACTATCATCATTATCTTTGCCTTCTCCTTCTTCTTCGCTATCTTTATCATTGACTTTTATTGATTTTGCTCCTTGCAGTAAAACTTCAGCACCAGGTACTGTTTCATGCGCTATAATTTCACCATATTCTTTAATTTTCTTTTCAGCTTGTGCTTCTGTTGGTCGCCCTCTGTCCTTTTTATGTAATAATGCAGGTAATTGTTCCCTGTACAATATAATCAAAGATCTAGCAGCCATCATAACCGATTTTTCTTTGTACTGTTTGTACATTGCTAAGTCCCTTAAAAGATCTTCACCCATTGCTAGTGGACAACGTGTACAAATTTCTCGAACTGCATTTAAACCAATAGCCATAACATCGCTTGAATTTCTTTCAGTAATAAAATTATTTGCAATTGTTTTTAAAACTGGTTCAATTATGTCACCCGGAACAAGTTCATGAGATGCTTGTGCCGCAAATTGTAAAATTCTTGTAACTAATCTTTGATGTGGTTGTAAAAATCGAGTAATGTAAGGATAAAAGCTGAATAAAAATAATTCATGTATTCCAACTAATCTTGAAACGACATCTAAATACATCATTTTTACTTCGAAACGTTCATTCGTTGATTGCAATTGTTTAAGAAGATCTTCAGCCATTCCTTGTGGATTATGTATTAAATGAATTGCTGAAAAATTGAAATTTGGAGTAGCTTTTTTCTTTTTTGAAGCTTTTACTACTGCTTTTTTGACTTGATCAAGTTGTTTTTTCCTTTTTTTGGTTTTTTTATTTACACGATTCATCATAATAGCAGCTTTTAAATCAATATCATTATCACTATCTGAATCAGATTCATCAATTTCATGACCCAAAAAGAACTTTAAAGAAGCAACCAATACCTAAAATTCATTAAAAATAACCTTAATAGTTTCTTTTAAAATTTTAAAATATTCACCTTTGTAATTTTTGAAAAACATCCAACATTTGCTATAACATTAACCGTTTTTGCATCATTCCATACATTTTTTTTGTACAATTCAATCATAATGTCTACGGACATTTTTGCAGCTTTTGGATTTGAATCTTTTAACATAGTAAACATAAAATTTTGTAAAGCTGAATTTAATTTCATATCTTTCTGCTTAATATTCATATTTTTAATATCATTAACAATATGCGTTTCCAAGAAAATACGCAATTTTTTATCCGGACATCGAAGTAATTGGAAAAATAATTCTAAGAGATCTAAAGCTGGAATAAGATTTTTATTACGTAAAAGAATTAACGCTTTAACAAAACTATTTCTCATATTTGTATCTAAAGTTGTTGAATGATTCTTTAGTAAATCAACTAAATGTTGTGGAAATTGCATGCATTCAACAGGATAGCATTGAGCCACCTAAAGTAAAAGTATTTAATAAATTTTCAAATGAATTATTTGTGTTTATCTTCTTACCTGGGCAATAAACATAACTAACTCATGTAAACTTTTGTTTTCATCACTAGGGTTAAGTTCAAATATTTCCAAATTATTTAAAAAATGTCTGAACTGTTGTTCAAATTCTTCTTTATATGATTCAGGATCTCTTTTAATTAAATTTTGAAGTTGTGGAAGATTATCCGGTAAATTATTATTATGTCTTGACATTTTTAAGTTTAATTTTTAACTTAAAATTAAAAACGTAGCAAGAACATGAACTATGTTAAACCAAAACCAAAACAACTGTAGCACGTTTTACATTAGAGTTGCTGCATCTAAACTTGGAAATAGTAAATTTACTATATTATTTTACTGCAATTAGATTATTGTTTTTTAATATTATAAAAATTTAAATTGTATAAATTTGTGTGATCGAAATACATAATACAGCTAAAAAGTATGACAATATGTCCTTAAAGTACTATTAGAAATAGTTTTTTAAAGATTAAAAATAAATTAAATAATTTGTTTGAAATATTGTTTACATTTTTGATCATGAAGTTGAAATTATAAATTCATTGTATTTGTTAACGGCAGCACTTTTATTATTAGATTTTGACATACAATTAGTACTGTCATTTATGTAAAATTATTATTATTTTTAATACTGCGCCATTTCTTAACATGTGGTCATTTATGGTAGTAAAATTGAGTAGTTATTTTTGAAAAATTGGATTATTTGGAATATTTATTTAAATAATTAATATGTTTTGTAATTAATTTAATTTTATTTTTACAAAATTTACTATTAATTGATTAAATGATGTTTGAAATAAAATGTTGTAGAGTTATTTAGAGACATATTTATAAATTTAGAAATTATAAAATCAAATTAATTAATATTGTTTTTTAATATCAGTTGTATGGATAAAATATACGAAATGTGATCATTAGTTAAGGTATTATAGTTTATTTATTTATTTATTTGTAGCACCAGACAATAGTAAATATTGCCTGATAATATTAATCCTTTGCTTATTTGAAATTTGGACTTCTTATTGAATTATTGTAAAACAGACCCTGAACTCGAAAGTTTTCAATTGGAGTATCATAGTTTTAAGTTTATTAATTAATTTGTGCAAAATTTTAATAATCCGTGCAAAACAATTCACAAATGAATGACTACTGGCCAAAAGTTTTCAATTTTCATTATAATAGAATAAAATAAATTTTCTGAAAAAATTAATTACTACATGCTTTGTAAGTAAAAACCAATAAGTAATCCTTTTAAATCAACCAATTATCATATCAATTGATATTTTTAAAAGATTTATAAATGAAAATTATATGAATTTAGTTCGTGAATTATTTAATATAAATTTCTTACTTGTAGATACCTTCCAAAGCCATCTTTAGCAAAAGGAAACCAAATTGGAGCCCGCAGCTTCCGCATATTATTGCGATTAACATCCTACCTTATTATAATATACCTTTTTATAATTTAAGTCAAAAAACAGGAACGCATTTTTTTCATCACTTTTTTTTATACAAGTAGGTATGACTTGCAACAAAATGTAACTAAATCAAAAAAAATATTATGTAAAAAAATTAGTTCTAATTTAAATAACTAATTATACTAATAAAAATGTCATTCAATAAGTTGAATTGAGTTCCAGATCGTAACATGTTTATATAATGTTCCAAGAAGTACAACATATTAATAAAAAAAAAACATAGGTACAAACAAAAAATACTCAAGGAAAAAAATTAAATGAGTTCACTATAAAGGAAAATAAAAATATTCTTATTAAAGAGTAGAACCACACTTTCTTATCTGATCTTTATATCCATCCTTGTGTACATTTATTTATGATATTTAATCAAAATTCTATGCAAAAAAACAGAAAAAAATGGAAAATATTTTTTTATAATATGGTTCCAATTTTTTTTTTTAACAGTATTTTAATGTTTTTTATTTTGTTTTCATATTCATAAACTCCTCCAAAAGTATTGGATGAAATACTCTGATCAACTATTCCAACAAAACCAATATTATGATGATGGTGTACATCATTTGTAATATTCAACTTAATTTTTGTTTTTTAGGTTTTTTACATTTTAAAAATTTAGATGTAAAAGTATGAAATTAATGTTGTTATATTTTTTTTTTATTTTTTTTTTATTCAAGAAAAAAAATTAATAAAAATGAAAAGAATTCTTTTGTAAGAAAATGAAATCAAGAAGCAAAATCAATAGCTAGTCATTTGTTAGAACAGCATGAAGCACATGCTGTCCTGCAGCGATTATTATTGAAAATTGATTCTTGTTGCATAAAATATAGTGATTTACGCGATATAACCTTCATTCCAGTACCTATAAAGTTTAATTTCAACTGTTCATACACACAAACATATGTATATATTTTTGTTGCATTTTATGGATAGAAGGATAGAATACAACATGTATCATTTGTTGAACGACGCAAATATGTTGTTTAATATCTTGAAGTTTAAAAAAGTTTTTCTTTATTTTTGAATAAAACAGATAAAAAAAGAGTAGAGGTTATGTGGACATTGAGTTCATTGCACTAACATTAATTTGATTAATTGAATATAATTTTTGTTGTACAACACAAAAAATTAAAAAAACAATATAACAATAGAGTTCAACAAAAGTATATCTTTATTTTATATATTTACAAATTTTTGTTGTAATATTAAATATCGTTGACAGTTAGCTTTTGTTTTTTTTTTATTTTCGTTTTTTTTTACACTTTAATATTTACCGTTATAGCGATAACAGTATGTTATCGATTGTTATTTTTTGATTGATAAGTTTATAACCTCTTTTTGTATCTGAAAAAAAAAGAAACAATTTATTAATTAACTAATAAAAATCAGATTTACAGGTATTGTTGAATTATATACAATGTGTTTCCTAATTAAGTGCACTTCTATATACCACTGCAAAGATACTTATGATGAGTAAAAAAAAATTTGTGTATGGGAGCTAAACTGAGGCAAGTTTTTAGGTTTTTATTACCATTTTACTTTGTTTTTACAAAAAATAAAATTTTGCAAGTTCTAAATAAAAATCTGTATCTCTCAAACGTTATAAGCTAAAGAGATCTGAAGTACTGTTATGTAAATTAAAGCTGGAAATTCAGAGATTAGAAACATTGCAAGACCTTGAAACTCTTTGATGTAACATATAGTAAATGTGGTTTTTTCAGCACGCTGTTTTCAAATTGTAAAAGATAGAAAATTTTAATAAGCAGTCTTAAAACAGAGTTAGTATTATAAAAATTAAAAAAAAAATATTGAAATTTCATTTAAGCTAGAAGGGGTCTAACTTCATACATGAAATTTATCTACTCATAAGAATCTACGCAGTGATTTTTAGCAGTGCACTTTATTAGGAAAAACCCTGTAAATTTATTGCATTCTATTTTAAACTTTATTTTAGATCCAGTTTCTTGCGCTTAGCAAGCTTCTCATTATTTCAGAATGCTTCAGAATGCTTTAAATTGCTAGAACAGTACTACCATTCTATAAGAGTCACTAAATCGGTTGGATGCCAAAAAGGTTATACAGTGATGACCTTTCATTTAAAAGGCCCAGGTTCATCTCCAGTTTGGGTTCAAATTAATGGCATAATCAAAATTTCTTAAAATACAATTTACTTTGAATTTACTTTCAATTATAGAAGATTTAAGGAATTCGAATTCTTTTGTAGAATTGTGGAAAAAAATAACTCCAAGTACGATCGAATCCATCTCTATATGATCTACTGTCTGGTGCGATTTAATGTTTTATTTAAAAACCTTCTCTTTGTCACTATGGTATCATTTATGTTCAATTTAATTTTGGATTTTTGGCATTATAGAATAAATCACCCTTTTTCAATCTATTCATAATTAAATTCAATCTCAATCTAAGTTTCCAATATAATTTTTAAAAAGAACGGACAAACAGAATTTATATTATAAGTTTAAATTTCATTAAATATTCTAGTTATTAATCTGCTTATGAAAAACCATAGGCAATCTATAACTACAATATACCATATTGCATTATAAATGCAAATAAAAGTTTAAGTTTCCTGAAGCTATATATAAACAACATTTACATCCTACACGTACTTAAAAGGAAAATATATAATTGTACTAATAATACTGAACAACAAAATTAACCATTTAATTATCTGCTTATTCTTTTGCTTCTTCCAAAATTTTTTGTATAAAGTTAAAAATTCAATATTTGAAAATTTTATATTCAAATTTCGATATAAAAGTTTGTATATTTGTGAATCTAAGAAATAAGTATTTATCTTTTAAATTTGAATAATAATTTTCATTCGATTATTGGTTAGTTCATTTTCTTTTATGTGTAACGTATAATTGTGGCATTAAAATTTAAATAAAAAAAGTCTGACTTGGATGAGATTGACTCGTGCGGATCACGATTTATAGTACGTACTTATATTTTGCATATTTGTTAATCCGCATTTATATGTATGTTTATATGTATGTTTTTGTTTGTATCTTAAAGAAAATCACTCAGAGCATTTGAATTGGAGTCTATTATTATTTAAGTATATCTTATGGTATATATAAATTGATTTGATACATTACCTTATTACAAAGTATATAAATTGTATATTTGAATATTCAGTTTTGTTATTTAATGATTCTGTGTTTTAGTTGATCTTTAATATATAAGATTATATATATATATATATAAGAATTTAACGAAAGGTTTATATTAAAGATACTTTAACTGCGGTTTAAATTGCTTGAAAAGATATTTAAAATCAGATAAGCTTCCGATTAAATTCTTTGAAATAATAATGTAACGTACTTATTTCTAATTATATTTTTTTATATTAATTTTATTATTTTAACTGATTTTCAAAGGTAATCGTATATTTTCGGACAATTGTCATGTAACGTCTTGTATGTGTAGGTTAAGCATCCCATTGCCAATACTTTTTATTAATTTATAAGGAGTATTTATTTCGTTTTAATATTTTACGTTATATATTCAACAGAATTTGGTAATGAATTACTTAGCTTTAATAGAAATCCAATGTACCAATGTACTAATTACTTATCAAATATCACTTTATGGATCTTCAATTTTTGGTTTTGGAAACACCCTGTATTTGGAGTCGTTTTTGTAGTTAATTTAGAAAGAATGTAATAATAATCTTAAAGAGCGGAATAAAAATCTTTAAAATCTGATATCTAGAAAATAATACAGAATAAAACCTCTTATCAGATATTTTTTTTTGGTTTTTTGACTCACTATATACACTTTATCTAAGCCGGCTAAGCTAAGTAAGCTAAACTATATAGTTTAGGTTTGGATTTAGAATTGGATTCTTCTGAAGAGGAGTTTGATACTGCTCTACTTAATTTGACGGAAAAAGAGTTTCTTTAAGTACTTTTGATTAACAAAACATGCAATTCGAGGAACTCCATTCGGCATGCATATATTTAACGTGATACAGTGCTAAAAAACAATTTTTTATTAAATTGTTAAAACGTATTTATAAATCTATTATCGCTGTTGTTTTAGTGTTTTCAGAATTAAAATAAACTGCAATATGTTACCTTCTGCAAAAATAAAAAAACATTCGTAAGATTTAAATCCATAAAACAAAATGTTTACTTTGTGAAATATCTACAGAAGACGATTGGAGACTGGATGTGTGGAGAAAGCTTGTGTTAATTTCTCAGTATAAGATATATAGGGGTTATCAATCCGTTATCAAACTAAATATATCCTTAAGTAGAGTTTGCAGTTTTTAGGAAATGTTAATATTGTTTTGTATATATACATCTTTTTTTATATAATTTCAAGTGCTTACGAATAAATTCAATTAGATTTTCCAGCTTTCATCTTATATACTTATATAGACATCTTATATATTTTTGAAAAAAATAGAAAAAAAACTAAATTTCTAAAATTAAGAGTAAAGAAATTTTAACCAGGAAATAATTTCATGGAAGAACTTTTTTCTGTAGCTCCACCCGTTACGGAGCTACAGCTCTCCAAAGTTGGAAAAAGCTCTTTATTTAAATTTTTATAACAAAAGGTCTATTAGGTATATTTCCAATTCAAAAACGGTAAAAGACAGCTGTTTTTATAAACTTTATTAATTTTTGAAAGCCAAATGTATAGGCTACCGTTGCCATACGGTACCTAAATTTACCATTATGTTAAACTAAATTTTTGCAAAATTTTAGGCTCCACATATCTTCTAAACGGTTCAAGCTAAAATCTTAAAATTTTGGGAGAAGTTAGAAATTTTTTTGTCACGCCCCCTGTTAAGGAGCTAGAAGCACTCGAAAATTGAAATTTTGCTATTTTTAAATACCTGTAACTTGAATTCGTGTCCAATTTTTTTTTGTGTCCAAAAAAATATACAAAATTTAAAGTTGCAAAATTAATTATATTTCAACATATGTTAAAGTTTTTGCTTAAATTTAAAAGGGGTTCTTTAAATTGAAGTGTCTCAAAAAATTTCAAATTTTGGTAATTTAATTCTTAGAACAGAAAAAAATGGTGTTGGGAGGCGGGGATCGGCTCGAGAATCATTATAAGTTTACTTAGTAAAAATTTAGGAATCTTATTAGGTCTTAAAAATTAAAACTTATATTTTCATAAATCAGTAACTTATTCACCAGTGTATATTTTTCCAAAATTAAACGTTAACATTGAAGCTTAAACATTATATTTCGCAATTGTTAACAGGTTGTTTTCTTAAGTGCATTGGGATTATATTCTAAGTATTGATTTCACTATTAATCATAATTAATATGAATTGATGAAATAACTAATTATAATAATATAATTTATTTTTATAAAAATAAATTATAAAATACTCAGTATGTATCACAATATAATTTTGAAAATGTGCTTTTTTAAAAACCCTTGGTTTTTTCATCACTTGTTTATTTTTAAGCATCCAATCATTACATTTTAATAACATGTTAAAAAACTAACTTAGCTGACCTTGCAAAAAATCAACTGAAATTGAATCTCAAGTTAAAGAGACATAATTCGCAGTCAAAGTTTACAACGAGCTTACTCTGAGATAATGAGATAATAATTTCAAAGAATTTATACTCCTTTATATAGTCTGCAACAGAAATTAATTTGTATAGACTTCAAAGTGCGAAATTAAAAAAAAAATTAAAATTAAAATTCTGTGAATACGATACTACATTTTCGTTTAGATTGTTAGCAAGGAATGTCGCGGAACTAATATAATAAGTCAGGTGATGATCCCATAGTCGCTTCGCTTCTAGCGTCGTTTCCAGCGTCGTGTTTACCAAAAGACCAAAGGCTAACGTCGCTTTTTAATTGTATATCTTTCAAATTGAATAAATTATAATTATGTATAAAGTTTTTTAATATTAAAAAAAATTTAAAAAAGAAGGTTAATTTAATGTCCACCCGAGTAAAAGCAGAAAGTTGCTTTACGTTAGGGTCATTTTTCTATTTAGTCAAGTTTCATTAAAATCTATTTATCATCTTCTTAACAGTTTTATTTTGACAGTTGATTCAAAATTTAAAAAAAAAATTTATATCAAAAATTTAAAAAACTATCATATATTTCTTTAATAAATATAATATTCTCTTCGACTTTGTCGTTTTGCACTATTTGGAGTGATTGAATTAAAAAAAAAAATATTTATTGTATTTTCAAATAATTCAATTGAATAATATAACTCACAGATATAGAAATTCCTAATAATTCGAATTGATTGCCGCAACACAAATGGGAAATGGTTCACGTTTCCCCAATGAGAAATAATATTTAAGTATTAAATAAGTTTTTTTAAAAGACCATTCAAGGTAACCGTAACAAATTCAAAAAACCAATTAATTATTTTTCATACTTGCAAATTTTATATTAAAACTTCATCAAACTTAAACTATAATTAAAAAAAAAAAAAAAAAATTAATAAAAATAAATGATTACTTTATTATTGATTCAAAACATTTACCTTTTAAAGTAAAAAAAACAGATGTGTATGTGTATGAAATATGTATATATCATCACTCACAATATTTCACATATTTAAGTAGATAAATATACGTATCTTCAATATCTTAATTATATTTCATTTATATTTTTTTTCATAATTCATTCAAATCATTCAATTACTTAACAAATTTATTAATTTCATAGTTTTTATTTTTTTTATTTTTTTGTATAATCATTCTAATTTTGTGATCTATTAATATAGATTCAATCTTTTCAATATTGTTATCACATTATTTAACATTTTAATTTTTTTTTTCTAATTTGTTTTCATATATTTTTCTAATAAACCCATTAAATAGTGTACCCAATATAATACCCAATATCATACAATTTACTTGCCCATAAGGAAAATTACTGGACAATATTTACTAGGTCTGAAATTGTATTTTTTTTTAAATATATGAAAAAAAAATTAAAACAAGCAAAAATTAAAAAAAAAAATTAATTTCACCTGTCAATAGTTTATTTGATTAAATCTGGCGCCTGATTGTTTACAAGATGTTCCGTAAGATCTAAAAGGGCGTATCTCAATTACAGATTGAATGAAAAATATCAAAGAAAAAAACTTAAACAATAAAAAATAATAAAAAAAAAAACACAAAACTTCAATTTTATTCGATCTATTGAAAGAATTTCATTTGATGTTTTTATTAAATTATTTTCTTTAGATTTTTGTAATTTTTTTTTATTTTATTTTTTATTTTATGACTTGCATGTCTTACAATCTTTTCATCAGACATGAAATTGTTTCCCCTTTTTTGTTCTTTTGTATAATTTTTTTTTTTTTTTTTTATTTTTGTGATTACATTGTTAGTAGATACTGTCTATATATAATAATAACCACAAAGATATAATAATAAAATTAATAATATAAGTTAGCATGAAGTAGTTACAATTTAAGTAAAAATATCTATTGAACTTCTATATATAGATACTGTTCATATACATACAGTAATACCACTTTTAACATGATTCCTAAGTTTAATTCAAAACCGAGTTATTTGTTTTATAAATATGTAGTTCAACAATTAAGCAACAATAAATGTCATCATACTTAAACTAACGGAATTTATGGTTGTCGCTATATAGCCGTTTATCACGGCCACTTATATTATGCGCAGATTGTGCTAATAGAATCATGTTCCCATGCACCAATGTGGATCCTATGTAGTTTATGCCACTTGTAGGCACAATTTAAAAATTTTTCTAAACCTAATTCCACAAAATCCATTTCATTCTGAAATTTGGTATTAAAAATAAATTATTTTTGTGTGTATTTATAAAACCTGTGCATAACTTCAATTGATGGCTTTCGATGGAGGGAACTCTATCTCTTGTTAAAAGAAAAAAAAGTTAAGAAACATTCAGCCGGTGCAACCGACTTATAAATACCCTACACCAATTTGGTTCAAATTTAATGAGATATCCATAAGCCATTTTAAAACCATAATAGCTAACCAAATTAACTTTATAGTACTAAAAAACATTTTCTAATTACTTTATGTATTCAAAAATATTACAAATTCTTACTAATTTATCTATTTAAAAATATTAAAAAACAAAAAAACTTGAAATAAATGAAAATATATTTATTTCAATTCAATTTCAAAAGTGAAAAAATTTGAATTATTAAATTTTGTGATAAAAAGCTAATCAAAGCATAATATATTTATTAATTCAAATTTTTCAAAATTGCAATTATTTTAAATTGTTAGTTTATGTATATATTAGAAGAGCTTATAAATGCAAAATATGCAATAAATGTTTCTAAAATACAATTACAAATTTAGAATTTTTCATATAATTAATTTAAATATAAAAATAAATTTTACATAAATGCTGCAAGTACCTTTGAATTTAGCTTAAGTATCGTACACAATGTCTTAATTATATATCAGCTATGGTAATAATTCAATAAAATATATGATATAATAAAAATTAAAAAAAAAGGAATTTAATCATTTATTAAAAAAATATTTTGTTTTTAATTTGTAAAATATTATACAAAATATATTTTATGGTAACACTACAGTTAAAATTTCATCAAGATGATGATCATCCATTTTTTTTGAGTTATTGTGTCTACGGACGGACGGACGGAAGAACATGGCTATATCGACTCAAGAAGTCACGCTGATCACAAATACATATACTTTGGTATCCATATCTAGCTCGCTTCCTTTAGGTGGTTACAAACACCATACCAAAATTAATATACCCCTTTACCTATTCTATAGGTATAGGGTATAATGAATAAGAAACTTTTTATTCTAAGACACAAAAAAAATGTCTGATAAAACAGTTCAGATTTCTTTTAAAAATATTATCAAGGAATTTTTAAAAATAAAACACATTCACTAAATTTCTATCAATACTTTTAAGCGTATCTGTAAAAGCAGTAATTTATTCTTGCCTAATCAAAATCTTGTTTGAACTGAGGCTTCAAATTGTATGCATGTGTATAGCCATAGACAAGGATATGAAAGAATTGGAATAGAGAAATTTGGAATTTTTGTCGAGAGATAGATTCAAAAATATTTTGTAAACTAATTTTATTTATTTTTCATGTATCTGTTCTAATTTAATGGCAAATTTCAAACAATTTTTTTTACCAATTAATTTCTTCCAATTAAATACAGTTTTACCAGTTTTTAACAGTTTTTAATATCTCTCTATAATTCGTTGCGACACAGGATAATGGAATACACAGCTTCCTCAAATGCGTTTTGTCATACAATTTTGTTTTTTAATACATAACAAATATTTGATTTAAAATTAAATAATTAATTTAGTCTTGTATAGGTATTTATCAAGATAGCTGAGTGATAAAGACGTTAGAGTATCGACCTTTCATTTGCAAGGCCCCGGTTCGAATACCATCATTTGTCAATGAGTTTAAATTAATGGCTTAGTATCTTTAATAAAAAATACATTAATATAACAATATAAACAAATAATTCAGTTGTATAATATAACTCACAGATATAGAATACCATAAAACTCAAATACAAAATTATTTCAATATAAACAAAATAAATAGAAATGTAGCTATTTAAAATCTAAGATATTTCTACATGCTATAAGGAGTAGTACAATCTCCTGTTTAAATTGTATGTAGAATTCATTTGATAACTTCTAATAATAAGATATAATATTTCCCCTTGGTTTTTAAATTTTATCTAAAGTCATTATGAAAACTCTAACTATACATTTATTTTTTAAATACAAGTGCATGTTTTTACAGCATGTTTTCGTTTCTATTCTAGCAATATTTTATTTTTATTTTCATTTTACACTTCAGATACCCGAAAAGGAAGCTAACATATTTTAGGAAACTGAAACGGGACCGACCTAATTTAATAAATGAACTCACTGACCTTTTAGTAGCGAATTAAAATATCAGAAAAAAATTATAAAGTTATAAATATTTAGGCACGTCCCAAAAAAATGTTACAGAATTTTGAAATAGATATTTTTAAATCAAACTGGTTCAATTTCTGTTTGGCAAAGTACCGCTTTTTTCAGGAGTCCGATTAAATAAAAACTTAAAAAAAAAGTGTAAATAAAATCTTTTGAAAGAAATCCTCACTAAGTAAAAATGCTTGAACTTAAAATAAAAGAGAGATGAACATATTAATTTTTATTTTTGCTGTATTGAAAAAGTTTCTTAATTAGAGCGTTTACTGTACATTATATGTATCAATTAATAAATATTTTTCTATCTATATCTATTGATGTTTTGTACGCAATAGACGGAAACTTCATAAAGTTTTGTTTTTTTTTTCTTTTTTTTTTAGTTTAATTTAATTGAACAGATCTTATTATTATTATTGAAGTTGGATTGCGGCTAATTAAATTGGAATTTGTTAAGAAAATACTTTAACACTCAAAGAATATAACAAGTGCTAATGAATTTAACTTTCATTAAATTAAAAGAAATAAAAAAAAAAAACTGTAGATAATATTATAAAAGAGTTATAAATGTCAGTATTTTATTTATTTTGTTGTACAATTTTTTTTTGATTTTATTTTATTATTCGATTATTTTCTTATTGTTGTGTATTGTAACAAGTAAATTAGGAGGATGAACCGAACTTGTTGAAAAGAAATTAGAAACTTTATATAAATATATACAAAAGCAGATCATGATAATTAAAAACTTGGTAAAAAAAATACCAAAAAAATAATTATTTTACTTTTTAGTCAAAAATTTTAAATTAAAAATGGGTTTTCTATTTAAAAATGTTTTTTTTTTATAATCAATATTTAATTTTTAATTTTAACCGTGCAGAAAACAAAAAATGTAAGTCTAAATTAGAAACTATTTTGCAAAGTTAGTTTAAATATTGCAAAAGTTAATCAAAGAAAAATTGAGAACAACAAAATATATGACATGAGCTTTTAAATTGATTTAGTTTATAAATTATAGTATGTTTTATTATGAGTAAAAACAATTAAACTGCAATAGAATTAAACTAATTATTTAGTTTTATTTAAATAATCTTTAGTAAATTATAATAAAATCACTAATTTTTTTATTATTTTGTAACCTTGTCTTTTGTTATTGGATTTCTTAATAAATTCTTAATAAAATAGTAATTAGTTACGATTCATTAAACATTTTAGAATTTGTTTGAAGTTTTCAAATTATAAAAATTACTATTGAGATATTATTATAGTCTATCTACAATGAACGCTCTCGTTTCAATCTCTACACGTAGCTTCCTGTCAAACTAAGTTAAAAAATAAAAATAATCGTGTTTAATTCAACACGAAGAAAACCCAATGCTGTCTCATCTCGCGAAAAATAGCAACTTCCATTTCCAACTTGGTTTTTCAGGAAGAAGCTTTACAGCACTCAACAGATTTAAATATTTTTGGCATCGAGTTAAACCAGAAGTTGACTTGGTCAAATCACATTTTTGGTATAGCTAAAGATGCAGCTAGATGTTTGGGTTTTTTGTATCGCTGTAAAACTTACTTCTCTCCATTAGATCTCCTCAATATCTATAAAACATATATTAGGCAAAAATGGAGTATAATGCACATATTTGGACTCATGCACCCCAATCGGCGCTGGGATATCTCGATAAAGTGCAAAACAGAGCTATTCGTCTTATAAATGATCCCAGTGTCACCTCAACGCTCACTCCACTTAGCCATTGGCGCACAGTCTGGTCACTTAGTCTGTTTTATAGATACCTAGGGGGGACGAAAACCTTTTCTAATGAAATATAACAATTAATACCTCCACTCAAAGTTTTCCTTGAGTGACAATCCCTACTGCGTCGAATTGTTAAGGTGGCGAAACACGGCTTATGGTAATTCGTTTGTTATGCGCATGTCGAGATTATGGAATCACATTCCGTTCAATGTGTTTCCTAAAGTTGGTATTTCGGATGTGTACGACTTAAATAAATTTAAGAAGAATATTAACATCTTTCTCCTAAATATCCCTCCAAATTTACCCCATCCACCATAATCCAAAATTCCAAAATAACCTCCCAATATCCTAAAATACTTTCATATCCCATCCCTGTAACCAAACTGTACATTTGTATCACCAGGTTCCTTCCTAAAGTTTGGTTAAAAAAGGGTGTGGTTTTGGTGTGTTAAAGTCGCCCACTACCCATCGAACCCATTGACCGCACAGTTTCAGTGGGTAGCTTTCGACCGTTCCATTCTCTCGCAAAAAAAAAAATAAAATAAAAATATGTATTGAATTATATGAAATTGTCTACAATAGACGCAACCATGACGTAGCCATTACGCAGCCATTAAAAAAGTTGTTTAACATTTAACATTTTCGGTTTATCTTGGTATTCAAATGTCAAATAATAGAACTTTGAAAAATATTTTTAATTGAAAAATAAAAAAATATATCATCAGAATAAAAAATTAGTAAAATTATTAATTTTTTTAGTATCTATTGTTAATTATTTATAAAACCAAAATAGAGATCCTTTGGTTGAAAGGATTTCGAAAAAAAAATTTAAACTCGTAGAAATTTGTTCATATATATAACAATTTTATTGGTAACGGCTGCTATACAATACTATTTGAATTAAAAGTTTTCAGTAGTTCTCAATTGTAGGGCTAATTCATGCTATTATATACTGTTTCTTTGAATCTGTCTTGAGTGTTCAAAGTTAATAAATAAAAGCAAAAATGTTTTAGGAGGATCCAAGTCTACGACATGCATTTGAAAAATTTACATAAAATTCATTTGTCAGAGTTTGTGATATATATAAATCTATAATATATGGTTTCTGTTGTCAAGATTTTAGATAAAGTCTATATAAAAATCTTAAAGATTATTCTATAAAGGTTTCCTACGCATGAAGTTGCATTACGAATCTTTAGTGATAACTCAATCTCATTTTGATAACCTCGGTTTCCCTTTTATTTTTTTAATCGTTCTAATTGGAGTTAAACATGTTAAAGCACAATATAATTTTAATAATTATTTATTTTTAAATAGTCTCCATCCATATACAGTAAGATAAGCAAGTGAAACATGCTTTTTCATTAAAAATTTATAAAGTCTATTAATTTAATGTAAAAAACACAACGAATTCTTATTTAACTAACCTGCATGGATTTTTTATAGGAAGTGTAGTTTAGTACTGTTTAACAACTATGCTGGAGCCATTTTTCTGTGAACGATTTAGATGTTGGTATAAAAGTAAATGGTGTATACCTGCCTGCCAATAACATCAGATATGCAGATGATATAGTTCTTATAACAGACAACCTAGGTGATTTATAATACATAATCGCTAAAGTCAAACATCATAGCAAAGTGTTTAGCAACAAGTAAAAAAAATAACATCTTAATTTCGTGAGTCTCAGCATACAAATATCTAGATACTAGTTACACGAAGATTGGAGCTGCGAAAAGAAAATTAGATGCCGAATCGAAAGAGCAAGAATGCAATATCTTAAACACAAAAAAGTTTTTTTAACTTGAACTTTCGCTTCCAATTCGTAAATTCTATGGTTATTCTATACTTTTATATGGTGTAGAAACATGGACCATTAAAGTGAGAAAACTCAACAAACTCAAAGCTTTCTAAATTTGGATCTACCGAAAAATGCTAAAAATATCGTGGACAGATCACATTGCAATGAGACCTTCTTCTGAAGCTAAGGAAACAATGCCAATAACATCAGATATGCAGATGATATAGTTCTTATAACAGACAACCTAGGTGATTTATAATACATAATCGCTAAAGTCAAACATCATAGCAAAGTGTTTAGCAACAAGTAAAAAAAAGTTCTACGTCGACCAAACACGGAATGAGACCTACTTCTCAGGCTAAGGAAACAAAAGAGCTCATACTATGCGTGGAAACAAATACGCGCCACTTCAGTTAATAGTTCAAGGAAAATAAGGTGTAGGAAGGTTTTTAACGGTTTTGCAAAATTAGAAACTCAACAGTCACCAGAAACATTGGCGATTTAATTCATTCAGTAACGAACATCTTTCAAGACATCGTTGCTAATATCATATGACCGCTGACTTCCAATTAAAGGTTGGCAACAGAAGAATAAGAAGAATACTTTAGAAGGATTTTCTGGGCGAGACACTTTTATAAAAATAAAAATGTGTATCTTCCAAAATGTATAAATTATAAAGGTAAAAGAACATATAAAAAAATATTTAAATTTTAAATATTTTAATATTGGAAGCTTATATTGAAATGATAAGAGAAAAGGAACGCATTTTATCAGAATAAACTTGGACTTGTTATTTGTAGGGTAGGCTATATAAAATATAATAAGAAAATAATAAATTTGAATCATTAATATATCATATTCATTCATGAATCAAACTATACAATAAATAAAATCCTTGTTAGAAAATTTATTCAATCTTTTCATTATTTAAAATATTTTATTAATATTATTTTTACTAATGAGATCTTAAGTATGTACTATTAAACAAAAACGAGGAAGATTATAGTTGCCCTTGCCAACTTTTAGATACCCGTGCTTACCCACTAACCGTTATTTATTTTCCATAATAAATGCTATTATAAAAAAAAATATAAAAAAGTAAAATAGTTAAAAACAAATTTAACTTATTATCCCATAATTTTTGTTTAAAAAAAAAATAAATAAAAAAAAAAAAAAATTTAATTTTTAATTCATTATACCATAATTTTTGCTTAAAAACAAAAAAAAAAAAACCATAAAAAAAACATAGCCCACCCCAAAAGTTGGTCCGAGCGATGTCCAACTTTGCCAACTAACTTGCCCTATTACTTTACCTGCCCAGTTTTAATTTTAACCTCGTAGCTTCATTAGATTCACAGTTATCGAATTGACAACTTTGTATGGCAGCTGCCCGAAAATGGGGTCGTAACATTTTGAAACTCCGAATTAGTGCTCGATTCATTATATAACTAACAGTGTGTAATTTTCATCCTCGTAGTATACTCAGTTTCCAAGAAATTTATATTGGTTTAAATAAGTTGTGTGTCAGCTCCCCGAAACCTTGGTCTGGTCTTAACCAAAAAGAATAGGGAACCTTAAAAATGTCCAAAAAATGTTTTGTGTGAATTTCAAAACTCTAGCTCTAATTTTTCAATTCTATCTCTTGTAATTAATTTTTAATTCACGAATATATTAAACCTAAGCTAAGTAAGCATCATATAATCATATTGATAAAATGATTCATTCAAAATATTACACATATAAATATTATATGAATATACATATATAAATTATTTATGAAGCTATTTACTTAAAAAAAATCTTTGTGTTCTTTTTTGCTTATCTTATATTTTTTTTAAACTACGCATCATTTAAATCATATGAAATCGTAACTCGAATTCGTTATCTACAAAAAAAAAAACAAACAACAAAACAAAGAAAAAAAAAAAAATTCATATAATTTCATGTTAAATACAAGATGCATAGAAAAATTTCAAATTTTTATATGAAAATATTGGAGTTAAAAATGTTAGTTGTTCTAGAGCTACCCGAAGTTTTGGTCCGATCTCAACCAAAAAAAATAGGGAACCTAGAAATTGATTGAAAAATATTTTGTGAAAATTTCAAAACTGTAGCTCTTTTAGTTTTTGAGTTATCGTGCTGACACACAGACGGACGGACGGACGGACAGACACACATAGCTAGATCGACTCATTTTTCGATTCTGGGCCGATACGTACCCTTGACACTATATCTAGCTCGTCTAGATCGATGCGTTACAAACGGAGGAGCAAATCTAATATACCCGATGTCATATATGTATGCACGGGTATAAACAACCTCACCTATTTGTATTCTACTATAGCGTACTTACATTACTATAGTAAAATTAGTATAATTACAATTATTTTACAAATCATTTTATTGTTATAATTGTATTAAAAATAAAAATAACTAAGTTTATTGTACAATTTTAAATAAATTTTTAATTTGAATTCTTTAAAACAATTTTTTTTAATGAAACCAATCCCTATTATATGAAAAAGACAATCAAAAATGGTTTTTTTCGGGTCCCTTACAAAATTCCAACTCACAAAATACAAATGCTTGTAATCCAAGCTTAAAAAAAAAAAATAAAAACCCACAAAAGTATTGGTCCCCTATAAAAATTCAATTTATAAAATGCAGAAAATCAAATTTTAGAAACGACAGTCGTTCTTCCGTTAATTTCAAGTTATCTATGTTATAGATTCTTAATTCAGCCCTAAATCCTATCTATTCTGAATTAGAATCAATATATCTCGCATCAACAATAAGGCTCTGATTTTGAAACCAAACTTTGAAACTGGAGCTCTATTGCACCATAACTACTGTGCACTACTAGTGTTTTAATTATTACATTTCGGAATTTATTGAATTTCTGAAAACAAAATGTTTGAATTTAGAGTCTTTCAGATTTTGAGAATTGAAATTTTGTAGAAAATGCGGTTTTATATAAATATATATAATTTAATAACCCTTTGAAACCATATAAGTTTGACAATCACGAAAAATATATTATAAAATACAAATTCTAGGGAAAACCGAAATATTTAAAATGCTTTCTAACGAAATTTTTTATTATTTTCCATACAGAGTTGTATAGTTCTTTTAGTGGACACACAATAACAAGGACACACTCTTCCAAATTAAATTAAGATTTTTTTTTTGTTAAGCTTTTATTCCAAACGTTGTTGTAAACCTGCAAAAGGTCAACTGGGGAATCTAAGTCTCGTGTAAATTTCAAATTTTTATTCATCAAAAAGACTTCCCTCTTCAGCCAAAATAATGGCATAAGCATTCGAACTGTTTACGCTGTACATTGACTGGAGGGTAAGGATGGGAAAAGGATAAATAATTTTTATTAACGATTCAATGAGAAATTAGGGACGGATAATTTGAGTTCCTTCTTGAAATTTAATAAATTAAAGGAATTGAAAATCATAGTATTATAGGTTGTAAGACTTAATTTTAGAAAATTAATAGTTATAGAACTCCTATAAAATATATTTAATATTAAATTTTTCGTCAGAAGCAAATGTTTTGCGTACAGACTGTACAGGTGACTTTTAGTGTTAGCATAATAACATTAATATCAAGAAGTTTGAACAGAATTCGAACTTCCCGTAATCTGTCGAAATTTGTGATATGTTGAAGAGTTCTTCAGCTCTTTAAATGCTCAGACTATCCGTAAATCTAATTTGTTCAAAAATTTAGTGAGAGAATATATCGACGTGCATTATTTTTACCAAATTATCTGAAAGAACAAAATGTTCACCACTAAACGGCATTATTGTAATGGATTAAGATCAATCAGAAAGATTCTTGCACGGATCAGTCCATGTTATGTAGCGCAAGTTGAGCCTTAAAAGTGCGTTTTGGACTAATTCAATCCAGGAAATATCAATATCACTGAATCAATTAACTTGATATCACTGAATCGTTTGAATATTTGAATATAAGATTTGAATATTCAAGAATTCCTCTAAAAACTTAATTTAGGTAATGAAAATACGTTTCGTCATATACGGATCGGAGAATTTTATTTGACCAACGAATATATTGAAGCCTAAGATTGAATTAACCTTATTAACTACGTGATTCTAACAACTTTTAATATCCATAACAAAATCCAACTTAAATCTAATTTTGCCTTTCAAGGGTTAACATATTCCTTTTTTAGATATTCTTTAAATACAGTTTCTACTTCTTTTTATTTTAATCTGTTTTTTTTTTTTAAGATATTATTTAAGATTACACCAATTAATTAATTTGTGTGATACTTCCGTTTTTTATTTTTATTCAGTTATTGGTGTTGTTCTTGTTGTTGTATTTGTTTTATATATATTTTTGTAAATTAAATTCTTCTACTTATATCTTGTTTCTAATAATATAAAAGATGCTTGCAACAAAATGCAATAACAAAATTTTAAATAAGGATTCGTTGTTATTTTTTATTATTGGTAATTATTACATATAAATGTTACGATAGTTATTTAATAGCTTCTGTTTTTTTTTTTTTTTTTTTTTCTTTCTTTCTGCTTGTATATGTATATATATGTATTTTATATATATATTTGTTGAGGCTGCTGTTTGTTGCTTCTGTTATATTATTCTTGTTTAATAAAAAAGAAATCGTTAATAAAAAAAAAATAACAAGAAAAACAACAACAAGAAAAGTCGACCGGAAAATTTAAGAGTTCATATTTTTAGACACTGACTTTAAAAAAAAAAAAAAAAATCACAAAATTAAAACAATAATTCTTTTAACTATTTTAACAAAATATATATATGTATATATATATAAAATATGTATAAATTATTTTATAATATCATATAGGGCTTAAAAGTATGATTTGGTACAGTTCTGGGTTCATTACAAAAAAAAAAAAAAAAAAAAAAATTTTAATATATTACAAACAAATATACATATTATATCGTAGTACATGAAATTATTCGTTTAACGCTCTGGGGTTATTTCATTAAATTACTTGAAATTGCTTTTTTGTTTTTTTTTGTTGTTTTGTTGTTTTGCCTCTTTTTACGTTGTTTTTTTTTGTTGTTTTTTTTTTTTGTTTTAAAGCAATGAATTACATTTTAAGTAAAAGATGAGATGTGCAAAATAAAATAAAAAGAGATAGAAAATGAATGAAAAAAGGGCCTTCCCCATCTTCTTCTCCTTCCCATGTTTTATACTCATAAAAATCGGAGGAAAATTAGTATCATAGGTATGTATGTATCATATATATATATATAGATACTTATTGAGACAAAAATGATAAATTAAAATATATGCGTTGAATTCTTGGGCTCCTGTTTGCGTTTGGCATGAATAAATTTTCTTTAACTTATAAAAAAAAAAAAAAAAAAAAATTAAAAAAAATAAAATCAAGATGCAAAAAGGTGCTCAGATATATACATATTACATTATTATAATACCTATTTGTTGCTCCTGTTTTTTTTTTTGTTTTTTTTTTAATTTTGATTTTTTTGTTGTTGTTGTTATTGTTGTTATATTCGATGAGTTAAAAATAACAGCAGACTACTTTATAAATTATAGTTATACTAATATATATATGTGTATATGTAAATATATATGTTTATTTTATATAATAGTATGATGAAATTGATGATGCACATATATATACATACATACATTTGATGTATCTTTAGTAATAATAAATGTTTATGCGCGAAATGAATTCAACTTTTTTTTTTGAATATTGAGTTAGATATTTTGTTTTAGTTGTTGTTGTTTTTGTTTTTTTTTTGGTTTTCAAAACCAATTATCTTATACTTCGTCTTTTGTAGATCTTTACCTTGTATTTCAATTTTTAATATAATATTAAAACATAGTCTATACTTTTTTTTTTTTTTGATTTCATCAAATTGCGCATACAAGTTGCAAATATGGTTTTAATAATAATAATAATATTTTGCATGTATATTGCATACATATATATATATATTGTAATTTTTCATAAATATGTACATACATATAAATATGTACAAGAATTTTTCAATTTTTATGAAAATATATACTAATAATAAACAGAAGTTGTACTCTGGGTACATGTTATAAATATTAAAACAAAAAAACTTGAACCGTTTTGTTTCTCTATTCATATATATGCATATATATATATATTTATATGTATACTTATGTAATTTGTATTAAATGTTATTAGAATTGCAACAAAAAAAAAAAAAAAAAAAATTTAAAAAATTTTACAAAACCTAAAGGAAGAACGTAAGACAGAAGCATCCTCATAAGGAGTTTAATTAAAAGTTGAATTTACAACATATAAATTTTAATCGAAGGCTTGGTCTTTATTTTTTTTGTTTTGTTTTTTTACCTATAAAGGTAAAAAAAAAAATTAAATAATATTAAAAAAAATCAAAATCAGATAACAAAAAAAAAAAAAAAATGAATGAATGAATGAAAAATAGATTGCAGCAGATGAAAATTATTAAACACCTATCAGATATTCAATGTGAATTAATAATTAAAATTCCAAGATAATGTATGATATTTTTTTTTTCTTATATCCAATGTTTAATTTTAATAATAACATAAAAGGGTTTAATTCTAAATTATATTAAATATATATATATAAAATTATATATATATATAGGTATGTACATATTTATTAGTTTCTGTAGTTCATATTATAATAAGTGCAATCATGGCTAATTATTTGGAAATGGTAAACGTTATTAAGTCTCATTTGGACTGTGTACTTGTTTATAGTTTAGAATTCTTCTGAAAAAATTGAGTTTATTTGTATTAAATGCTAACTGTTTAACTGTTAAGCTAATAAGTCTGTCTATATCATAATTACATGTTTGAACAGGGGCATCTACGACAATGCACATCTCTAAAAAAACGAAATTAACTATTGATGATGGTACTCTAAAATTCTAGGAAAAGTCTATATGCATAAATTCTATATGTTTTCCATTAGGCATTGAATTTTTTAAATTTTGTAAACTCAGCATTATGCAAAATCAAAATTTTGTAATATTAGGTGACGCATAATTTTTGATTTTATTTAACGTTGGTGCCGTGCTATTTCTAGAGTATTTTCCATAAGTTCTCTTAGAATTTCAGGTCCAAGTGTCATTTTTCTCGGACATTGGCTTTAAGCGGTTAGGTGATTCTTGACTTATTGGCATACATTTTTTACCTTTACATCAATTCAATTACCTTTAGGTAATTGGACGAACGCAATGATCAGTTCCACAATCCAAAAAACCTGATATTATTTGATCTTCTAAAATTTTGCACAGATCAGCCATTGTTGAACGAGCTGTGTTTGCTGTGCTTCCACCTTCTTGCAACCAAAATTCTGGATTGTTTTCTATCTCTAGCATTAAAAAACTTTCAATCATTGCCCGGCATTGAATGCCATTCAAATTAACCACTACTTGTTCGTCGTTTTCGAAAATTTATGGTCCAATGATCCTTTCTGAAGTTATTGCAAACAAAACTGTGCATCTAAAAAGTTGAATTTGATGTTAAACAATTATTCTTAAATTTTGGGTGCCCATATTCTGAAATTTTGGATATTTACGTGACAATTGTGCGGACATGAAAAAAATTTCGATATAATCTTTGTGTCTGAATAATCAAATGGTAACTTTCAAAATAAAATTAAACAACTTTGGTTCTTTGTTTTAAAAGCAAAAAAAAAAATACAAAGTTCTCCAAAATTTTTTGACAGTTTTAAAAAAAATACCTCGGGCAAATTCTTGTCCATTACTGTATTTTGAATTGTTTATTAATTGCAGTTAAACGATTCAAAATTTAAATTATTGAGTTTAAAAAGATTTTATAATCCTTCTCATCATCTTGTAGTTTAACAGTAGGTACTTAATAACGCTTCAACTTAATTCAACCTAGGTTTTTTTTACTAGTTTCCTTTAGCAACGTTCTTTAATTTTCTAATCTCTCTCCTATTTTAATCTCTAATAAGTTAATTTAAAAAAAATATTAAAGTTTAAAAGTCATTTAATATAAAATTACCTAATCCTAATTATTAAGATCTACTTAATTGAATTAAATTTAACTTGTGGCACAAATGGACCGAATGAAAAGATTTTGAGCATTTTATAAAAAATATCTATTTTTTTTTAACAATCAATCATCTTATTATGCAAAGGGAAGGAATTAGAGAAACAGTCTATTTGAATTGTTCGTATATATATTTCACAAAATCAATCTACAAATTTATTTTTTAAGAAATTAAAGTTCAATTTATAGATGAATATATTCCTCCAAACTGAATCTAACAATATTTATTGATGGCTGTCTGTTAACAAAATATTGATCCTTAAACCGAAGGGACAAATAGTATGATTTGAGTAAACTATATCAAATTTTAATTTAAGGGCTCTAAATACTGTTTCACGAAATAACCCAACAGGAAAAGGAACATGAATCATTAACAGGATCATTAATAAATCATTAATAAGATCATTAACGAATAATTTACAGGTACATATGATCATTAATATTGAAAGCTGATTTCTATAAATATTTGACAGAATATTGCACCTTTCAAATACATATGCACTTGATAATTAAATAAGTGTAGATAAAACATTTAATGCAGTTTCTAGACTGCACTAACTCTAATGGAATATTTTTGGGCAAAAGATTCTGCCAGACACCATCTGACCATCTTTTAAATAAAATAAAATGCAGCATTGGTTAAATAATTTATGATTTTATAATAAAGGAATAATGTTAGTGCATATTATAATATATGAGGCAATTTCAATTTTTTTTTTCTTTACTTTGTTTTAAAATTCTGGGCTGCTTCCTTTACAATTTTTAAATTTAAATATTTGATTTGAATTTTCTGAACAAAAAAAAAAAGGGAATAAAATAAAATATAAAATATACATGATTGTGATTATATAAAACTCTGGTCATTATTTTCTCATATATGTGAAAGAAGACGACAATAATAATAATAAAAAACAAAAATTAAATTGATGAATCGATAGTTAGTGATCTTTAATCGATATTTTATTAAAAAAATTTTCTTAGGTTAATTTGTATTCACAACAAGTTTAAATCAACATTTTTTTTTTTTTTAATAATTAACTTATAATAACTGCTTTAACTAATTATTTAAATCGAACAGATTTATTTTCTTGAATTTTATGAGATTTTGTAATAAGAAAAAACCACTCTATACTAAATTTATATTTATCAAATGTTTATTATCATCTGTTCTGATCTATTTTAAATAAAGTAAAATCTAGAAAAGAATTTAATAGGAAAATTAAGATAATGTCAACTGTATAGAACACTTAAAATAAGATTTTTATGATACCTATACATACAATTTTATTAGTCATATTTTAAACTGATTAATAATTACCTGTCTTATCAAACTTGAATTAATATAGTTGAGCCTCCTTTAAATGAATTAAAGATCTTATTAATTAGGTCATTTTATTAATATATATATATATATATATATTTATTAAATTTCCTGTAATAATTAATTTTAAAAAATCTTGATGACACTCTATATTCATTGCAATAAAAAAGATCTTTAGTTAATTAGTTTAATAGTATACGTATATTATTCTAAAATCCATTTATATTAATTATTTTCAGGAAAAAAAATATTACTTTAAACCAACAAAATATGTTTAAAATGTCTGATTCTTTCTGACTGGACTTTTTTTTTACGAGGGACAGTGAAAAGCCAACTCAATGAGTAACACATTGTAACTGTGCTATGTTGCATTAGGTACTGCGCGACTCTAAAACACCAAAACCCCAGGGCTTTTTTCAATCAAACTTTAAGGTGGACCCTTTGATACAAATGTACAGTCTGGTTACGAGGATCGGTATATGAAAGGATTTTGGTTGAGGATAATTGAGATTGTTGGATTATTGGGGACGGAGACGTTAGGATCATTACTGTAGTACACAATCTAGCTACCTGAAAGTTTAAGGTTTAAGTTAAAATATAGCACAAAAAAAGGCAAGTCCTTTTCATTGATCTTGAAAGTACCTACCATTTATTACTTTAGATTATTGCTTTATAAATAGAAGCAAAAGCAACCCGAAATGGTTTTAAAAATTTTTTTAATACATTATAAGATGTTCAAAAAGATAATTAGATATAAAAAATAGTTAGTTAATAGTTTCAATTTTTATTGAATATGAATCAACATTCTTAAAATATTTAAGACAAAGTAAAACATTTGGATTTTGGATATTAAAGTCATAAAGATTTAAAGCTATATATTGTTTTTAATCTATTTTTATAGAAATATTATTTAAAAACTTAAACATCATCATTCATTACCATTGGATGCTTTTCATGTTTGTTTAGCTTAATCATATATATTAATATTGTATAAAATATCAGGTTTGACATATGATTCATAATTTTAAAATAAAGTACGGTCTTCAAATTTAAAAAAAAATATCAACGACTCAAAAAAGTAGAATAGAGATTTAAGTTATGTTTATTTACAATCTAGATCTATTAAAATAATATTTTTGACATCTATTATAGAATACAAATGCATTGCGAATATATGCGCGTTTAATTCGTGATACGTAAATTAATTAGGTTAGGTAACATAATCGTAATGCAAAAATGTGCTGCCATTGTAAATCTTTTAAAATTGACATTTGTTGCTCTATAAATATGTATGCAAATGTAATTGATTCAAATGAAAATTAATTTTTTTCTTATTAAATAAAAAAATTTATTAATAAGAGAAATAAATTCAGATGAAAAATTAATAAACAAAATCAATTTATCCGGAAATATTTTACTTTTATTTACTGCGAAACTTAAGTAATAAATAAATTCTAACAAGAAATTATTTCTATCATAAATAAAAATATGTTTCATAAACTAGATAACGATATCTATCACTTAATCCTAACTGTGTACATCTTAATTTGTAATCTATAATATTAGGATGATTGATACAATGCAGCCTGGGAACTGAGTTGTTCAACAAATCTGGTCAATTAGTTATAAAACGAATTGTAAGGAATGAATCAATATTTAAAGAATATAGATCAACATCATTTTAATATGAACTCTTGGATGCAATTTATGAAATAGTTTTCGAAAATAATCCCACTATCCTGTAATTTAATTCGAAAGAGCAGGTTTGTTATAACTATATAAATTATAAATTTGACCTATAGCTCAGTGGTAAAGGCTTTTCAATCGAAAATAATAAAAAAATATAGTGTATTTTACAATGATTTAATAATAAGTCCAAATGTCAAATCGGCAAAGGATTAAAATCATCAGGCAATATTTACTATTGTATTGTACTACAAATAAATAAATAAATAAGTAAAGAATGAAGATCAATATGAATTGATCTTGGATGCAATTGATAGCATAATTGTCGAAAACAATCCCACTGTCCTGTAACTCAATTCGAACCAGCAGATTTGTTATATTATAACTATATAAATTATAATAAGAAGCGTTTTTCTTTTACTGATTTTTTTCGAATAAATAATTATGTCGGCGCTTAAAACTAATGCATTTAATTTCTTAATATTTTTTACAATTCCATTTAGTAAAAAAATATAATAATATATAGTAATTTTAAATAATTAAATAAATTTTATAATTTGTTCACAAACAAAAGCAAGGAATAAAAATCTTTCCCATTATATAAATCCCTCGTTACACAACAAATGATATCATTAAAAATAAAGTCATCTATCTGTCTATATTTTGTCTTGGTGATAATTATACGAAATAATTTAATTTAAACATATTAAAATTCTTTTCAAATCATTTTTTTTTTTTTATTTTCCTTAATTAATTCATTCATTGCTTTTATACTTATTTAATATAATATTATTTATTATTATAAAAATAAAAAAATTAAATGTATAAAATGTAGCTAACTATTATTATACAAGTTAAGTAAGTGAGTGCTTAGTTTACTATATACAATTTTTAACAAGTGATGTTTACTACTAGTATTAATTACCTAATCTTGTTTCATCGTTCAAATCAAAGTAAATGTTTAAGTTACTTTTATTAATTAAAAATAAAAGAAAAAATAAAAAATATAATCACAAGTTAAAATTTAATAGTTTGAATTATATACAACATTGATTAAATATGAACAGAGTTTACGATTCATGAGTAAAGCGATTCATTCATTAAAAGACAAAACTAAAAGAACTATTAAATGAATATATAGTTATATTTTATATGATTAGTTATTTGTTTTTTTTTTTAATAATCTTTCAGTGTTTTTTTAATTGTTGAACACATTATCAACAACACTCGCAACAAAAAACTTATTTTATATTTTGATATATACGTATATAATATATATATATGTACATAAATATATATCTTTTCAGTAAACTGATTAAACTGATTCAAACCAATGTATTTTTGTTGTAAAACATTCATGAATTTTAAACTTTGTATGATTCGTTTTGGTTTTTATTATTTCCTTTTTTTTTCTCTGTATGATTTGTTTTTTTTTTTTTTTTTTGTTATTATTATTATTATTTTTTTACACATAACAAAATATAATAAAATTATTGAATCAAGAAATCAAGTATTATATCTAATCACATTCCTTCGGTCAATCATCATTTCAATCAAAGGTATCGGTCAAACTGTTTAATGTTTTTCCTCCATATGTTTTTGTATATTACATTTGTGTTGTTGTTGTTATTCTTGTTGTTTGTTCTTGTAGCTGTTGTAAAAGGAGATTTTTAGATGTCGGTATACTGCTGGTGACATGGAATATAAGTACTATGCTTCATTACACTTTATGTAACGTATAGTAAAGTAAAAATTTTTATTTTTTTTTTTTTTATTTTTATTTTCTTTTTTCATGAACCATTCATTCATTCAAGAATTCTGTAATTTTCAGTTTTTGAACCCAAAACCATTCATTCTTAAAAATTATAGTGTATTATTATTACTGTTGCTGTTGTTGTTGTTATTTTTCTTTTTTTTTTATACCATTCATAGTATAAAATATCTTGAATGTAACTACGTAAGTCATTCAATTGCTGAGTTTTTTTTTTTTTTTAGAAATTTTCTTATAAAAAGAGCAGATGAAAATGAAAAACTGAAAAAAAAAAAAAAAAAATGGAAAGAAAAGAAAAATCAAAGAGAAAAATTAAAATATTACATATAGAAAGTATAATATCTGCGTATAACCGCGGATATTAATAGTTAGACTTTGGAATTTGTTATTTTATTATTTTTGATTTTTTGTTATTGTGTTTTTTTTTTTTATGCATAGAGATACACTCAAGAAAAAATTTAAAAAATATTTTTTTTAATACGAAATTATTGTATTTGTTTCGTTGCGGGTTATCATTTGCCTAGATTTCTATAGTAATAATACTTATACATTTAAGAAATTTCAAGCAAATAATAGTACTGGGAAATTAAAAAACGTTTGGCACGCCCCCTTTCCTATTCCTATTTGGAAATATTCTGACATCTAAAAATTACCTTGTTCTATTTAACCTCTCTTTCTTTTTTCTCTTACATATCATTACACGATGTTTATACATTCCTCATACCAAGGCAATTGTTTACGTATTCTTCTGGTAGGTTTTTCGGCATAATGTATTGGTTGCTGGTGCTGTTGATTTCTATCGCCTAAATTTTCTCGATGTTTATTTCTAGACCTGCATCAAGCTTCAGTTTTTTCACATGTTTAAGTTGGAACTGCATATCACTGACCCTGTGTGCCAGAAGAAAATGTTTTTGTGAAAATCCAAGTAATACGTCTTTTATGTATATAGACGTTAATAAAAGTTGTGAGAGTGAGTGGGGAAACCTTTGTTTGACGTCCGTCTGTAAAGGGTTCACTTATATTGCCGTTGCGAAGGATCGCTAGCCCACAGTCGAACAACTCTTTTATACGGTTTTTTTTTGCACGGCAAGTGACATGGTAACTTTTTTACAGAGTCGAGGATTTTCTGAAAGTTCACAAATAGTAGATAAAGGAGAGATGCGTGTTTTTTGGTCTACACAGCTTTTGTGGTAACGGAAGCCTGATCGTCCCATAGCTTTGGTTCAATTTTTTCTTGTATTCTGCCTTGATATTTGCTCCGATCTTGTATACTGAGTAGAGTGATTCCACGCCAGTTACTGTAGTCTTTGAGACCGTCTTTCTTCGGAAATTTAACAATTGTACCCCTTTTCCAAGATGAAGGGAATCCTTCATTTTCCCATTCTTCTTCGAAGTAAGGTCTATGAGGATCGGCAGTGGTATTTGGGCAAGCTTATAGTAATTCTGCTGCATTACCATCAGAACTAACCTTTTTAAATTTCTTTAGCTTATCGACGATTTCTTTGATCTCAGTTATAGTCAAGTGCTTGTGCATTTCTTGGAAATTTTCTTTCCATCTCCTTATTTGTCCTTGTATATTGGTTAATTGTTTGCCATTTTGATCTTTCGGTGGGATGCGATGTTTTGCCTTTTTTAGTGGGGAGCTGGTTCTTAATTTCTCGCAATCTCATATATGTTATTGTTGATTTCATTCCAATTTCTTTGTTGATTGCGCATGAATTATTTTTGAACTTTGGTTTTCATTTTGTTTTTGATGTGTGGATGTTGAAGTTTTCAGAGATTTGATAGCTTTTTCCTATCATTATTATGTTTCAAGCATTTCAGTTTCAATCTGTTCGGTTCGGGATTGCGATTTATGTCAGCTTCGTTTTTATTTCCTAAATCTAGCATCGAAATTCTCCGTCTTCTGCTTTTCTGTATATGGTATATTGTGTATTTTCCCATTTGGTGAGGTCTACATATATTTGTGAATTTCCTTATAAAAAGGAAGATGGTGCGGTCAATCGTCAATTGAAATATTGACAAGTATCTATAAATTTTTTAAATCGTTTTTGTTCCCTGTTCCGCATCTATGTTTTCTAATCCAGTATTTTCATTTTCCCACTTTTGCATTGGAATTACCAATTAGATTCAAGATGTCGCCTTTTCGGATATGGTTAAGAGTGGTGGTGAGCTTTTAGTAGAACTCGGTTTTTGCTATATCTTCGGTATCTTCTGTTGGTGCAAAGCATTGAACTAAGGAGATATTTTGAAATATTACAGCGAAATAATCCTATCTGATACCTACAGCAAGTAGTTTCGTACAACAGTGTTTTTTTATTTGCCGTGCTAATTTCGTACCGTTCCATCTCATTTCAAGAAATCCACTCGAATCTTATATTCTGCTACTTGTTTTTCTGTTTGGGCAAGTCTTGATGTCTTTCGCAAAGTTCGGACTTTCAATTGTGTAATTCTAGTCCTAGTCACGCCTGATAGGGTGACGTGTTATTTGTTCTTATCTCTAACATTGGAAATATTCCACAAAATATCTAATTAAACTCTAATTCAATCTGATATCTATGTGATTCACCACGTAATAACACTAATCTTTGTATATGCCTTATAATATTTCCAATTTTAACTTACATAGGTAACCCCTTTATAAATGAATCTAACTGTATTTTATTCTTACTTATTTAATTTCTTAATTAAATGCCTTAATCTAATGCCTTTTTTTTAAGGTGTAAATTCAATTTTAGAATGTGCAATGTAACAAAACAAAAAAAGCATTAGACGCGAAATATGGCTTAAGTTTGCCGACTGATGAAGTTTATCGTATCCCTCTAAACCAAACCAGTTTAATATAATAAAAATTAAAAAAAAAAAAAAAAAAATTAAAAGAGTAAAGAAATTGACTTTATTTTTAGTATAAGTTGCATGTTTTTAAAGATTTATCAGTTCAATATCAAAGATTGCAGTATATAACAAATTCATATATGTATATATATGAAAGGCATGGAAATGAAATTTCTACACTCTCTGCATAAAATATCGTAAATAAATATGTGTGTATATATATACAAATATAAAATAATGAATATCCGTTCATACATTAATGCATAATTTTTTTTTTATTATTATTTGTTATAATTTTTTTTTTTTTTTGATTTTTTATAACTTTTAACGCTGATTCAAAAATTGTTTATTTCAGATGAATTTGTTGTTGTTATTGTTTTTTTGATGCACACAGTACATTTCATGCATATGTTGCAAAAAATTGTTTTTGATTTTGTTTTTGTTGTTTTTTTTTTGGTACTCTAGCTGCTATAATTGCTGAAGGGTGTTTATTTGATATTAAATTTAATTAGGCTGCAGATTGCTTTGCATTTATATTATTTTATTATAACTTTTTTTTTTGGTGTTTTTGTTATTTTTTTTTTTGCAGGTTAATACACTCTAAGGATCTCGTTAATCTAGTACAGATCACCGCTACCGATCGGAACCTTTTGATTTTTATTTTTTTTTTTTTTTTAAGTTTTGTGCCCAGAACAGAATACAGAATTTAAAAAAAAAAAAAAATTTCTGAATACAAAATTCCTTAGATGGATATGATGCTTCTGTTTTTCACTCTCTCTCTCTCTCTCTCTTTTTTTTGTTTTTTTTTGTTTTAGATCTTTTGCGGATTGATTATTTTAGTTGAAAGTACTAAAACTGAGAGGTAATATGTACGTTAGTGTATCTAAAGATAGTAACACATTTGTTAATTTTTTGGTTTTTTTTTTGTGGTAGATTCCACCTTTCTTGGTGAATTTTTCCTTATATTTTGTGTTCTTTTTCTATTAATGTATATCTGTCTCTTTCTTTATTTTAAATTATTTTTTTTTGTTGTTTTTGTGTTTTGATGATGATAGTCTTTTATTTAATTTATTGTGGCGATGCTGTATTTTGCTACTGCAACTATAACAAGAAAAATTCCTTTTCTTTTTTTTTTTTGCAACATATTGCGCAGATATATTATTTCATTTGTTGTGTTGTATGTGTTGCATTAATGTATGAAAAATAAAAAAAAAAAAAAATAAAAAATTTAAATAATGGGTTTTTCATTTAAATCAGATTAATTTGAAAAAAAAAAAACAAAACAAGGAAAATTGTTTGAAAATTTTAATAATTAACATTTTGAAGAGAATATAGAGAAGAAGCATATTTAAATGAAAAAAGGGAGAAGTTTAAGATTTTAGATTTTTGATTCAGTTCTTTTATTTATTTATATTATTTTTCGGTAGATCTTTTTGATTTTGGGTTGTTTTTTGTTTTATTTTTTTTAAAGCCAAACGTTTAAATTGTTTTTTAAAAAGTTGATTTAAAGGTAGATTTTATTTTGATTGGAATTTGTTTATAAATACTTGGTGTTTTTTTTTTTTTAAGTTTTTTTTTTTCAATTTTTAAACAGTGGCTAACTTTAATGCAACACATTTATGCAATAATTTTCAAAGGCAAAAGATGAGATGAAAAGAAAAGATAGATTATTGAAATACTATATATATAATATAGATTAGAACTAATTTTTACTTTTGAAGTATAAAAAATTATAAAGATAATTTTATTTTATTCTTATTGTTTTTTCCTGTGCTTCTGTTTGTATTTTATATAATTATTATTATTTTATTTAACAAGGAATCATTTTGTATCTTTTTAAAGATGAAAGTAAAAATTGCTAACAATTTAATGAAAAAAAAAAAAAAAAAAAACTAAATTGCAATTAAATTATTTGCAAAATTATAATGATGCAATTGCAGGTGCACTCAGTAATTTTATATATCTAAAAAAAAAATAAAAAAAAAACTTTAGAAGCTGTGATGGTAACACTCAAATAAATATTTGTTTAAGAAAAAATCAAAATGATTTTTCTATATAAATTCTATTATTAAAAAAATTAAATTAAATGTAAAGTTTTTTTTTTTTTTTTAAATGTCTCTTTAAGTATTTAAGAATTTTTATTTTAAATTCTTTTAAATTAAAGTTTAATTCTTAATTAGGTTTTATTAATTTTTTTTCTCACACAGTGCGTTGTATTAATAATAATACTTTTTTTATTGTGTTTTTTTTTTTGTCATAAATGTGAAGAAAATAAGAATCTTTTTAAAAAATCTTCTTACGTTTTTCAGAAAGTGTATTTTTTAAAAGGTATATAGTAATTTTAATTGAATTTAATAATTCTTCCTTAATATAATAATTATGTATTTTTTTTGTAACACTAAAAAGAAATGGCAGAATATACCTGTACAAAATTATAAGTTTTTTTTACTATGTTAGCTTTGCTTAATATAGTTGCTACTTTAATTCACTTCAAATTTCAGGAACCTAATTTCAGGGTTTTATCGTGTCGACCGGACAGACGAAACGGTTGATATTTTTAATTCAACTTAGGAGGTGGCACTGATCAAGGGTATATATATGCATAGGCTATATCAATCACAGAAAATCTCATCCAACCACAAAATGTACTAAGCTATATTAATCAAGAAATTACAGGAAGATTTATGTAAGTGATAAGAATTTTATATACAACAGCTAAGAAATAACAGTAAGTGGATTCAGTTGGCTTGATAATAACATATGCCTGCTTGCTTCTCTTTAAGTGACTGAGATATTAACTTTGTGTGGTAATTACATAAACCTTTACTCGTATTTAACTCAATTTACAGTAATAATAGAAAAATGGAAAATTGCACAATAACGATAGAAAGTTTTAAATATTTTGGCTCCCGACAACATGTAGATTGGAGTTCTCATAAGAAAATTAAATATAGAATAGAAATCGCTAGAAATATTTTTTACAAGTACAGGGAAATATAAAGCAATCGTGATGCCAACATTTATAAGATTACAATTCCTTAAATTTTTCCGTCAGTCAGTTTTATTATATGGTGTATATGATATGGACACTCAAAGTACCTACGATAAAGAAATTGGAAGCATTTACAATATAGAGTTATAAACTTCTGTTAAAGATATCCTGGAGAGATCGCGTATATAAAAGAAAGTTCTACAGAGACTGCAGAAAGAAAGGGAATTATTTCTACTAATTAAAAAACAAAATCTATTTTTGCCATACAATGCGATGAACAAATTATGAATTACTACAGGCACACTAAGAAATATTAGGCGTGGACTTTTTTATGTTCAATTGAAGACTTAGTTCATACAGCCCCATTTTTGTAGCCACTTTTCCATAAAATTAACAGGTTAACATCGAACTGTGAATAGGCATCAAATGAAGAAACATTTTTAAGTATATTGTTAAAATTAATAAGAATTACTATTTCGTATTAATAATGTTTTTTTTTTTTTAAGTGCTAAATGTTCAACTCTTAGGCTATAGACCAGCCTGTCTATACAATAGGTACATGTTATAACAGGGGGTCATATTATATCCGTCTTATTAGAATTGATCTTAATGAATTCCACATACAATTTACATATGAAATAGTACTAGTCCTTTCAACATGTAGAAACGTATTTTTAAAGATATGTGATTATTAATTATTGATTAAGCCATTTATTTGAACCCAATGGCGAATGGTAGCTGAGTCGAGTCTAAAACCAAAAAAGTTTTTTCACTTTCACTGGGGTTCGAACCAAAGGCTTTCGCATGAAAGGTCAGCATTCTAAGCACTGTGCCACCCAGTCGTTAAAATTATAGACAATTTTATGTTTTTAGATTTGATTATAAGAAATATAATATTTCAACCCTAAAAGAATATTATCGGGACCATATTATTAAAACCTAAAGCTAAAAACTCAAAAAATTAAAGGCTGGAAGATTAGCTGATTAATTTTAATTAACTTATTAAAATGATTTGATTAGGAATAGGTATAGGGTCTTTAAATTAACTAAAATTATATTATAATAACTATTAAATATCTTTGTTCTAAAATGTCTTAATTAATTGTCAAAGGATTGGCTTTCAGTTCTAATTTATAGTGAGTCTTTAATGAACTTATTTTTTTTATCGCTGTTTAAATTTTTTTTTTTTCGAAAGAAACGGAAATTAATATCAATTTTCATAGTTTATACATATAATATTAAAAACTGATTAACTACATAACTATATAAGAAAATTTTATTCAATTCTTGTTTTATACTTTTATTTCTATTTATTTTAATAATCATAAAGTGTTAAGCATTTCCTTGATTCTATAAAAATAATGAAAATTCTATTAAATGATTGCAACAAAAATAAGAAAGAAAAGATAAGAAAAAGAAAAGCTTATTACTTACCATTTACCAGTTATCAATTCTGTCTACAGAAACGTCATCTAGTCATCAGTTTCAACATCAATGTATTCATTATTAAAGAATCATTCAATTTTATTTTTATTACATCAGAGATTATTCGTTAATGTTTATAAGTACTTGAATTTATATATCTATATATATATATTTTCCAATATTTTCTTATTACTGTATAGTTGTTGTTATTGCAGTTGATATTATTGTTGCTGCTGTTGTTACTGCCTCTTTATTACAAATCAGAAGGCTCAAAAAGTCATCATGAAAAATAATTTTCATTGCCGTATTTATTATCTTTGGTACCATAAATCATTAACTGCAACTCAGGTAGCAAGGTGCATTTTATTTTAAATTTAATATCATATTATACAATTTATATATATACATACAAACATATGTAATCAGTAACTAATATAGAACCAGTTTTTAAAGAAGTTTTTTTTTTATATATATATATACTCGTATATAAGAAAAAGATTGTAGTTACTATTAAATAGGCAGCAATAGCAATATTAACCACAATATTTCATGATCAACATTTACATCAATATCAATATCAGCATCATCATCACTATCATCGTCATTATTATCATAATCAATAAAAATTTTTGCAAGGTAGCTAGCTGTAAAGGAGTCTTTAAATATATATCAGTACATCCGGTCGTTAATACTTTACTGCATTTTATATTTTATACACAAATACATACACATAAATATATTTCATATAACTTAAAACAAAAAAAAAAGAAAATAAAAAGAAAATATGAATGAATGGGATTGATGGTCAACATTAGCGGCAGCATCAGCATCATCATCATAATCATCATTAGTGGTAAAATTCGTGTTGATTTTGAAATTGTTCGTTGTTCAGTTTTACAACAAATTTTTATTTGCGAAAAAGGTAGTATGATTTTTTTTTTTTTTGTTTTTGGAAAGTCAAAAGAGTTTCATTGAACATTTAAGAGTACTATTTGGTTTTGTAATCATAAATAGTTTAACTCGAAAAAATTGTATTTTCAGTTTGTAAGTGTTTTTTTTTTCTATTAACCAATATCTAGTTCTATAATATCTAGGTCTTTTCAAAAATTTGTTAATAATTTCAAGTTTTAAAATCTTATCTGTACAATAGATTAAGAACTTGAAGATCTTACAGTCTTAAACATGGACCTGTATTAGTAGTTTTTTTAACATAACTTAAATATTCCAAACCTCACAATATTTCTATAGAATAAAAAAATTCAGAATCACTTTCTATGTTCTTTCAATATGAAGGTGTATTTAATTTTTCCATTTTTAGTATTTTACAAAAAACTTGACTAACTTTTATATTAAAATTTAGAAAATTTTGGAAGTTTTTAACTATTTTGAAGCTTGTCAAAAATTGTAATACGCAGGTGAAACTTAAAAATATTTTAGTTAAAATGATAGTGAATTCATAAATTCCTTTTACTAACTAGAAAGAAATATGATGCGGAAAATTTGCAAGAATGAATAAAACATGTTTTTATAATAAAACATTTTTTTGAGTTATGTCACTATTGATTAGGGTGTATTAAAGAATTCTTTGCGAAAAAAAAGAACCTATATGTTTAAATAATAAAAAGAACAGAAGAAAAACAGAGGATCAGTACCGTTTATAGTAGCTTTATGTGAAAATTTTTTAAATTTTCTTTTATTTTAAAAGGGGAAACAATTTTAATTAAAATTTATACTTATATTATAAAAACAAAATTAATTCAAGTTTAAACAGAATTCAAAAACTTATTTTAGAAAATTAAAAAAAAAAAATGTAAAGAAAAAGTAAAAAACTAAATACAGATTGTTAGATTAATTGGATCTTCCTGTTGTCATCTCATTTTCATCTCATTTTATCTCATTCCATCATATTATAGTGAATTTAATATTTATTAAAAGATTTAATACGTGGGTTTGAAAACTTTTATTTATTTGAAAATGGGAAAAAAAAATTAGTAGCAAATATAAATTGTAATTATGTTATTATAAAATTTTTTGTTGAAAAAATTAGAATAAGAATTAGAGGAAAAAAAGAAAAGAAGTAACTTTTTATTTTTTATATACACATATACAATATAGAAAAGTCAAAGCAGGAAATGGAAAAATAATTTCTTAATTTTTTATTTGTTTAATAAAAATGTGTTATCATTAAATTTAATCAACAAATTTTCATTCTATTTTTTTTATTCGATTTAAATTTTAATTATATTTTTTATCGATGGGTCTTCGAATAAAAAACTGGTAAAAAGAATATACAACATACGTTAAAATATTAGAATCATACCTTTCGAATAGATTATTTCGAGTAAAACTGGAAGATCGAGAACTCATCTTAATACTCATACTATACACTAGTGATCTATCAGAAGTAGAAAATGTAACTGTGGCAACAAATGGAAAATCAAAATTAATGAAGTCCGCGTAAGTAAACTTCACAAATAAAAAAATAGTTTATCTACAAAAATTAATTTTAATAGTGAAGAGCACTGATCGTACACTCAGCTCAATACCTAGGAATGAAACTAGATGTCAAGCTAAGGGGGAAAGAACATATTAAAAAGAAAAAACTAGAACTTGATAATAAATATAGAGAAAATTACTAGCTACTATAAAGTAAGTCGAAGTTGTTATAATTTATAATAAAGTGTTAGTTTACAATCAAGTCATAAAACCTGTATGGTTGTATGGAATTCAAATTTGGAGTTGTGCCAAACAAAGGTATGTAAACAAAATACAAGTCTTTCAAATTAAAGTTAACACTCCATGGTATGTACTAAACTTATTTAAATACCCCTAAAGTTATAAATGAAAGAAAAAATAATGGTAAAACATTAAGCACGTCTAGATAGATACATAAATAAATATTAAAGCGGCTCAGATTCTCGAAAATAGGTTTACAACACGGAAGCCTAAAAAAACAAGACCTCAAGATTTAGCATAAAATATTAAATTTCTTAGATAAATCCGTTTTAGGTTAGTTCGGTTTGACTAGTTTTAATATTTTATAAAAGATATATCTCCAAGCTTCTTTTACAAGTTTTTTATTTGATGGACAAATTTGTTCTTAAAAATAACTATACAAGTATACATATGAACATAATATGTTCTGTATAATTTTGGAGTGATACAAATTACAATCATTATCATTTTATAATTTCAATCGTTCATAAAAGAAAGGATATTTTAATGGGCTCTACGCCATTTAAATTAAGGACATTACGAAATCGTTGTTGTATAAATGATATTAAGAAAAAATTTTTACAATTTGCAAAAAAAAACAAAAAAACCTTTTCTTAATGAATACTGAATCTTTAATGATTTTATAAATATTTTTTTTTTGTTCTAAAACACCTTAAAAATGTTGAAATGATAAACTTTCTTTTATATTTTTATTATTATGATTATTATTATTATTATTGTTCTTGGCATCCATATAATGCCTATAATTAGGATAATAATAGCTTGAAATCACAGTACAAAAACGATGCTCATATAATAAACATATATAAATTTATATTTATATGACAAGATGTGTATAAGTATATAATGTTGATTATATTTTTTAAAAAGTCATTCTCTGGAAATATACCAGTTAACAAAAAAAAAAACCATATTTTTGTGCTTTACTAATATATTAAAAAATTTATACTGATGGTATTTTTATGGGCTAACTACTTATGGTTCCGAGCTACATTTATAAAACAAAAAAAAAAAAAACTTTAGTATAAGAGAAGCAATAACAGAGGCTAAAAATTACCATAGAATAATATTAAATATGTATATTAAAACAAGCCAAAGATATCATTGGAATTGGTTGTGTTGATGTAAAATGATCTTAAACTGATATTCACCTTAAAAATATATATACAAATATATTTACAAACATATAAATATTGTATATGTATGATTGTAGAGGCGAATAAAAAAAATCATTGGTGAATTAATATGCACGCAAGGACCAGACATAGCCAGCGGATAAAAATTGTGAATTAAAAAAAAAAAAAAAAATTATCAGAAATTAAAAATAAAATAGCAACCTAAGAAATTTAAGGAACCAATGGAACCTAAAACAAAAAAAAAATTGTACAAAGAAAAAAAGTGATGATATAGAAACAAAATTAAAATAGATTTGAACATTTTTTTTTTATGTAGTTTTTAGCACATTTTCAAAAGATTATGTAAAAATGTGCCTATATAGCTTCACTCAGTCCCTCCGTCCGTCCGTATGTTAACAAAAACTTTTACATCGTTTGAAACAGAGTAAAGAAATTTTAACCAAGGGTAGATATTGCAAAAAAAATAATTTCGTAGAAGAACAATTTTCTGTAGCCCAACCTGGTAGGGAGCTACAGCCCCCCAAAGTTAGAAAAAGTCCTAGGTTTAAATTGTTATTACTAGTGTTGTGTTAGGTGTATTTTCAATTTGAAAACGGAAAAAGACACCTGGTTTTATAAACTTTATTTTTGAAAAGCTAGTGTTTAGGGTTGCCAAACGGTAGTAAAATTTTCCTTTATGCAAAACTCAATTTTTGCAAAATTTTTAGCTCCACAAATCTTCTAAACGGTTCGCTAGAATCTAGAAATGTTGGAAGTTAGATTTTTAGAAATCAGTAGGAGTCGGTTAACAAAATTTTTTTGTCACGTCCCCTGTTTAGGGGTTTTTTTATACCCTACACCTATAGAATAGGTAAAGGGGTATATTAACTTTGGTATGGTGTTTGTAAGCACCTAAAGGAAGCGAGCAAGATATGGAAAAGTATATATATTTGTGATCAGCGTGACCCCCTGAGTCGATATAGCCATGTCATACCCATGGGTTCAGATTCTGGACCTTTTAATCGGTCCAAGGGCTAACGAATATATATAAAAAATCACGATAACTCAACAACTAATGACGCTATCTTCATGAAATTTGTGCTTTAGGTTATTGGTAATGAAACTACGGCGGCGATTGTGTACGGTGAGGATTGGACATTGGGTTCGGAACTTAGAACTTTTTGATCGAATTTAGGCCGAACTAGCATAATTCCGAAACCAATGAAGATAGAACCTCCAAATTTAGTATCAGGGTGTTGCTTTCGATTCCCTTAGTTTCCTTGAAATTTGAGCCCAATTGGAGTAATGGGTGGGCACCAGCCACTCATTTCCGAGGACCTTAAAGTATATTTTCGAAATTGATAAAGATAGTAACTTGAAACAAATGTAGAAGCTGCAAATTTTGCACATAGGTGTTCTTTACTATTTCCTACGTGTCCATCTAATTTTGGATCAATTGGAGTGGTGGTTCAGTACCTCTCTTAGACCTCCCAATATGTAAAAGCTTATCGAAATTAATAAAACTAGTAACTTAAAATTAAGATAGAACGTTCTAATTGTGTACAAGGGTTAACTAGTATTGAAAGTATGACGGGGACTGCATATGGGCGAAATCGTACCATGGTTTCGGGTCCTGGAACCCTTGAACAGTTCAAGGGCTAACAAACATATATCTTAAAAACACCATAACTCAAAAAATAATGCCGCTATTTTGATGAAATTTAAACTCTAGGTTACTAGTAATGAAAGCACCATGGGAATTGGTTCTGGTCGAGTTTAATTTCGAAGCTAAAGACTATATTTCCTATTTCCTATGTGTCCCCGAAATTTAGACTTAATTGTAGTGGTTCAGCTATGTTCAAAGGTACTTGCTGCATTTATGTAAAACTTATTTTTATATTTAAATGAATTATATGAAAAGGTTTAAATTTGTAATTGTATTTTAGAAATAAATTTATTGCATATTTTGCTTTTATAAGCTGCTCTATTAGGTATATAAACTAACCATTTAAAATAATTGCTATTTTGAAAATTTGGATTATTAAATATATTATGCTTTGATTATGAATTTTTTCATTTTTTCATTGAATTGGAATAAATATATTTTCATTTATTTCAAGTTTTTTTGTTTTTTAATATTTTTAAATAGATAAATTAGTAAGAATTTGTAATCTTTTTTAATAGATAGTGTAATTAGAAAATGTTTTTAGTATTATAAAGTTAATTTGGTTAGCTATGTATTACGATCAAATTAATAGCTTTTATGGTGTTAAAATGACTTATGGATATGTCCTTAAATTTGAACCAAATAGGTGTAGGGTATTTCTAAGTCGGTTGCACCGAATGACTGTTTCTTTACTTGTTTTAATTTAAAAAGGGTTTTTTAAATTGATAAAAGTGTCTTTGTTTTAACCATTTCTGCTTAGATAATAAAATTCTAAAAAAAATTTCAAATTTCGGTGGAGTTCACAATTGATTGCTAGAACCTAATAAAATGGTGAAGGAAAGGGCGGAGAGCTCGAGAATCTTCATTAATTTACTTAGTAAAAATTTGGGAACCTTCTCCATTGAAGGGATATTAGGACTTAAAAATTAAAGTGTTCATGTTTTTATAAATCAGTAACTTATTCACGAGTGTACTTATATATCGCATATGTTAACAGGTTTTGTTGAGTGCATTAGGATATATAAGTACTGATTTCACTATTAATCATAATTAATAATGAATTTATGAAATAGCTAAATTAAAATAATATCTTTTCACGTTATATATATTTTTATAAAAATGAAAAAAACACAATATAATTTTGAAAAAGTACTTTTTTAAAAACCCTTGGTTTTTATCATCACTCGTTTAAATTTTTTTGGCTGTTATTAGTATAAAAAAAAAAGAAAACATTTATTCGCAAGAATACAAAAAACATATTCCATTCATATTCGAATTAAAAACGTATCATTTAAAAAACATTTTTAAATAGTAAGAATTTGAAATCTTTTTTTTTCTACTAAATTCTAAATTTTTAATTATACTTTAGATTAAATTTTCCAAAAAAAATGATCCAAAAATTTATTTGAATTTCTTAGTAATTATTAATTTGCCATTAGACACGTTCCTTTGTTTTTTATAAATATTGGACGTGCATAATATTGATGATTTGAATTCCATTCCATTCACATTTACATTAATATCGATTTGTCTGCGGTATTGATTCGTGACTGATTTGTTTCGTTTATTTTTCGTTATTATGTTTCATTTTTTGAGTTGCAATTTTTTTTTTTTTTTTTCATTTTTTGTGGCTATTTTTATTAACGATTGAAGCCTTGAAATTTTAGTGTTAAAATACTAATAAAACGAAGAACATTTGTAAATTTAACCCATTCTTTTCGTAGGATTTTTTTTAAAGAACCGTTTTCTTAAATAGTTAATCTAAATTTAATTACTAATTTAATATTATTGTAATGTATTAACTCTATCAAACTTACCTCCCCAAAATCTTTTCATATCCTCATCCTCGTACAATTTTTGTGTTACTGTAACCATCCTAACGTTGAGTTCATAAATTGTTCGCTCCATTAAGAGAATACTAGAGAACTATAATCTTCAACACGACTGAAGTACTTACTCCTTCACACATTCCAATAATGAAAAAAATAGGAGGAATATTTAAGAAAAACATTTTAATGGTCTTCTTTTAATTAAGGAACACATTAGACACACTAATTTCATAGACTGTGTTGCGTCATCTTACCAGTTCAAGTGTGTATAGGATTAAAGATCTAAAGATCCGTTGCTGTCTTTTGTTGCAAAACTTTTATTGTTTAATTTCTTAGAGCAAGTAATACTCACCAGATATTAATAAAATAAGGTCAATGACCCAATTGGTCGACTTGGTAGAGTAAGCCTGGCGGTGACATTGAGTTTAATAATAAAAAGCTCATTCTTGTATTAATATATCTAAATGACGATAGAGAGACTCCAGCTCAAATATGTATATTATACTAAATTTTCAACCTATGAAACATCTGTACGTTTTATAGATGTAAAGAAGATCGGATGGGGAAAATAAGCTTTACAGCGCTAATAAAAATATAATTTGGATGGAGTAAGTTTTTTGATTAAGCTCGATGATTCCCAAAATGTAAAAATCCGTTTTATGATGGGAAACTTTTTTATAACATAATACGTTCGGAACAGTAGTATCTATTTTTCGCGATGTTTTATCTAATGAAAGGATTTGCTCTTGTCCAAATCTGGTGATTATATTACAACGGTAGCAAATTCATAGGAAACTTTTAAGATAAAGAACTTACTATGCTTAAAATAATCCGCATAATTAACTGCAAAACCACAAGAAAACACACAAAGCAATAAAGGGTTAAAAGAATTTATTTAACCATTTATAACATAATTTATTATTTTTTTTTGTGGGGGGTTTGGGCAAAATGAAAAAAAAAATTTTAAATTAGTTCCATACTAAAAAGTGAAAATACAGTAGCATTTTAAAATTTTTAACAGATAATTAGACCAATTTATTAATTTTAACTTTCATCAGGTATGCAAAAACGAAATCCAAAAAGTACAAAAAAATTTCATAAATAATCAAAAACTGAAAATTTATTCTATTTTCAATGAAAAAAAAAACGAACGTGTGTAAAGAATTCGTTTTCTTTTGGTATTTGATTGATTTCTGTATATTTGCATTCTTAAGCGTTTTTGATTTGTTTTCGTTACAAGGTTCATAATTAAGTTCCATTTGGCTGTTTGTCTGTTGTAAGCATTTTTAGAAGTCAATTTGCTCCTAAAATGTTTTGTTATAAGTAAGATTTATTTAGTATTTAATTAGTTTTAGTATAGATTTGTTTAGTATTTAAATTGAAGTTTAAGTCACAGAAGCTAGAGTAATGCGGAATTCTCGATCCTAATGTAAATTATATTAATCTTACCTTGAAAAGCTACAATCTTAAAATTATTATTTTATTTTTAATTTTAAAATCAATTCTTTTAACCCTTTTGTTTTTACAGTTGGTGTTTTTGATTTAATTTAAAAATAACCCTTGCATCTAAAAAAAAATTTCTACCTTTGTTATTTGTATTTTATTTGCTTTTAATTTAGTTGAAATTCATCGGAAACCTTTGTCTTGGGTTTTTGATTTATGAGGTCAGTTAGTTTAAAAAAAAAAAATCATAAAAAATAGAACGTGAAGATAAGTATGTTAAAAACAGTAGCTAAAAGAACCGTAATATTACGTGTCTAAATCGTCAAAATAAACGAAGAGTTGATTAGTATGTAAAATTTTTACCATCAAATTCTTATTAGAACTTTTTGCTTTAAATCGCGTGCTTTAAAAGAGTCCTTGAATTTCTTCTAAGAATTAACAAAAATATTTTAAATATTAATGATCATTTTGATTTCGATATTTTTAAGCAATTTTAAAATAATAAAACCATATTCTGGGATCTTTATGACGCCATCTTTTCGAATTTTGAAAGGAAAAAATATTTGGCATGCAATACTTAGTATTGGTCGGTTTTTAGTACTTCTTTCACCTTTGTTCTAATTAAATTTTTTTAACTTGAATACTGCTTTATGTTAATGTTATGTTAATGTTAATTATATTATAACACGTGCATAATTATTTATTAGTTAGCACAAAATTATATAAAATTAATTAAACTTTAAATTTTTTATTGTCACCCAAGAGTTAAAGTAAGCAAAGCAAAAATTCAAACTTATTAAAAAGTTCTGTTCGTGTTACATAGTAGTTTAACATAGTTTATTTATTTATTTGTAGTACCAGATAATAATAAATATTTATTTATAATATTAATCCTTTGCCGATTTGACATTTGAACTTATTAAATATGATCCGACCAGGATTTGAACCCGAGACTTTTCGATTGAAAACCGCTATTTTACTACTGAGCTATCGGTTAGATAGTTGGTTTTAAATTTATATTAAAAATCTGTCCGAAAATGTGTTAGACAAATATGTAATTTTCCTTTTACTTTACTCGTATTATTCAAATATACAGTTTCTTGTATATAGTTGACCATAAGCATTTGAAAATATGCCTACACTACTATTGCATACTGGTTCGTTTCGTATCAATTTGCAATCAATTAAATCGATTTACTTTTTAATTCTAATGCGATGCATACCCTAAATACACAATTTTTCATTAGTTTCAATCCACTTCTGAATTTTACAATTCCTTATAATGAATACGGTGTACTGCATGGTGAATCGTACGCGTACGGAAATGATACTAAGAGTTTACCATTATAATTGTAAGGCTGTAAATGTGGCACACGGTATAGCTATTGAATCAAATGTATGTTTCGGATCACCGTCCGCCTCTCCATCAGTTAGTTTCTGCGATCGATAACTCAAAAATTAAAATAGCCAGAATTCTGAAATTTTCCGTAATTATACCCATTTCCAGATCCTAGCTCCTTTAGTTTTTGAGTTATCGTAATAATATACATACGGGTATAATGACTATATAGTCAAAGGGTATAATAAATTTGCCATTACGTTTGTGACGCAGAGAAGGAGGGGGGGGGGGGGGTATAGATATAGACTCAAGTGTATGGATCGGATCAGAATCGAAAAGTAAATCGATTTAGCTATGTATGTCCGTCCGTCCGTCCGTCCATCCGCACGATATGTTACGGTCATACGGGTATCCCAGAGTTGACACAGTCTACTCTACCACACTCTTCCTCGTTTTTTTAAATTTTTTATAGTTTGTTCAGTGGATTTGGGTAGCTGGCATACAAAATTTTTGTATATATGATTAAATTCTTTATTCTTAATTAATTAAGCAGTGCATCTGAAATATTGCCCAAAGTAGTAGTCCACATCTAAAGAAAATTTTGTTCATCTAGTGCAACTCTTTAAGGTTAACAGTATGAGGTCTAATTAGGTTGTGTATCTTGAAACGTTGAAAAAAAGAAGCTTAGTTAGTTATTTTATTGTTTATATTATGTTCGTTCAAGTATCCAAGAGTTGACACAGTCTGGAGTCTACTTATTGCCTCGTTTTGTTTGAAATTAATTTGAAGCCGCTGTGGAAATTTAAACAAATATCTTTTCGTACTATAATAGAATTTCGACCAAAAAAATAAAGAAAATTGAAGAAAATGTTGTTTATTGTCACATAATTTAGCAGATAAAGAGGCCTCTATGAACATTTTTAAAAAATCAATATTTTCAATGTTAAGTATATAGGTAGCTCAAGATATATTACATCTTATCCTTTTAAACCTTATAATCATTGTAACATTTCTTAGGAAACTATATTGTGATCTGTTATAAATAACGTTTTGAAAACGTAACCGTTTGAATTGAAATATTAATTACGATAAATCATTAATCTTTCATGTCATAGAAGTAGCAAAAGACTGCAATATCTTCAAACAAAATCACTGAAATTTATGTTCAAATTGTACAAAATTCAGTTGGTTTTTTTCTGTAATTTTTCTTAATTGACCCTAGACAGAATTTAAAATACAGTTAAAAAATACAAAAAAAAAAACAAACATTTATTTTTTGTTTAACCATGATTGTATCGATCACAATGTTTTTTTTTTTTTTTTTATATTTCGATTTTGTTTAAAAATTTAAATATTTTAAAGATTTTCTTATTTTTTTTGTTCCTTCAAAATTTAGCAAACATAATCAAAGATACTTATGTGTTTGATGCTCTTTTGTTTGTTGTTTTTTTTTTTTCAATAAAATCTAACAAATCCATTTGGCTTTGGCTATAAAAAGAAAAGAACTAATCGTCTTCTATAAAAAAAAAGAAGCAGTAATAAAGAAGAATAAGAATAATGAAAAAAGAAAAACTTAAACTCTTTAAGTACATTGAATTTTTAAATTAAGGTCTTGTAATATGCAAATTGATTGATAATCTTTGACTTTAGTTGGCATGTCTGAATTAAGACATAAACCTGGCAATTCACTTATTTATTGATTTTCTTTTTTTTTGTTGTTTTTTTTTTTTTTTTTGTCTTTTTGATGTTCCTTAACAATTCTCTTTGGCAGGCAACAAGCCACTATTTACCAACCCAGGCGCACCAATCTACAAGTATTGTTAATATGAATACATACTTTTAAAATTAAATTGATTTTGTTTTTATGTTTAAATATGTATAATAAATACAATACAGTAGCTAGTACAGAATGCATGTATCGATGAATAACTTTCAATTTTTATTTTATATTTGAATTTTGTTTTGTTGTAAATTTTATTTTTTTTAAAGGTTTTTAATTTTATTAATTTTAAAAGTTAAAGTGCGAAACTCTTTTGACGAGGTAACTTGTTTGTTTTGTAGTTTAGTGTAGAATAGAAGGCCATAATAAACAATTTGCCATTGATATTTTATTTGATTTTTTGATCCAAATTTGATGATAATGTGCTACTGCGTATAGTTTTTGTTTTTTAAAGTGCTTACTGTTCTACTGTTAGACTAATGAGCTTGTCTACACGATAAGTTTATGTTGGAACAGGGCACTTATATTATATTCTTATAAGAATTGATCATAATGAATTCCACGTACAATTTAAATATGAGATAGTATTAGACATTACATGTAGAAACGTCTTAAATTTTCAATAGATGCAATTCTATTTGTTATATTATAGTAATACTTTTATATTGGATTATAAGGTACTTCTATATCTGTGAATTATATTATTATATTAAACTATTTGTTTACATTTGTATTTGTTAATGTGGTTATATTAAAATATTTTTTATTTAATTTGAACCCAAAGGCGAATAATGGCTGTGGCGATATCGAAAACCAGATAAAAATTTTTTCACTTTTACCAGCAATTGAATTGGGGCATTTCGAAAGAAAGGTCGAGGGGCACTCTAACCACTGTGCCACCCAGGTTAAGATGACACCAGTTTTACTATTGTAATTTTGTTTATATCAGACATTTCTTTATCTTTCTACTTTAATTCCATAGTGGCTTAACAATTAATGAAAAAGGAACATGAGAACATGTTTTAAGCCCTTAAATTAAAACTACTGGTAAATATGCTATGAAGGTGCGCTAACCTCTAAAGCATAAGACAAAAGTTTGTGTCAAACAATTTTCTCAACTTTTAATTTTATTTAGAATAATCCTAGCTCAACCTGAGCTTAATGTGCTTCCAACATTTTTATAAAGATATAATCATATAAAAATAAATACATTATCATTCTATTTAAATATAAAAGTTTATACAAATAAAAACTGATTGAAAAATATTATATGGTATAAAAGTTGCAAAAACTTAGGTGACAGCCCTTTGTCTGAATTTTTACGAATCTATAAAAGATTTTTAAAATAAAATTTGCAATTTCTATAGTTTAACTTTACAGAAATGCATATAAATATAGTTAAGTATATGTTTGTTAATTACAAAATTAAAACTATATGAGTCTATTGGTTTATAAAAGTGATTAAAATTTTTTTAATGTAGGACAAGTTAATTTATTATCTTGTATTTTATTTAACTGTTATTGGTTATATTATAAGAACTAAATTGGTGTTATTTTGAAATTCTTTGAGAACAAGAAGGTTTGGGATTTTATATTTACCTAGTGAAAGTTTTTTATGTACCAGATAAGAGTTTTAAAATTCAATTGGATGTACAATTTAAAAGAAGTAATTTTTTATATATAGATTCTGTAATAAAATTGACTTCTGTAACAATATTTAGTCGGTTTTAGACTAATTAACTTTAAAACTTGTTTTTATAGAATTTATTGAAAAAAATAAGTGAATGATATAATATATAATATATATATATTTATAAAAATTTTTACTTTTAAAACAGACAAACCAATTAACTAATATTCCTTAGGGCACGTTTTTATATACATACTTATACTTATTATAATATATTTATTTATAGTATACATAAAAAATGATAATGGTTCCTTCTAAAATATCAAAAGTTTGAGTGATTGGCAAGGTGCATTGTATCACTATGCAAATGATTTTTAGCGTGACAAAGTCATTCTTTTATATTTTGTCTTTGGTTTTTTTTTTTATTTTCTTTCTTTCTTTTTCTTCCGATCTTTTTGTGTTCTTTACACTGAAGATTTCATGTAACTATCAAAATGTCTTTAAGAACAGTATGTATATTTGTTGAATAGAGAAATTGCCATAAGATCTTAAATAATCATATATAATTGGATTGTTGGCGCCATGTTGATGGTGGTTAATGGTTAAATGAATATTTCACATATACAAATAAATATATATAAAATTGTATATTCTTATTTTAATGTCCCTTCAACATGTATCTTATATTTTGATTTTTTTTATAGTTTTTATAAAATGTTTTATTTTTAGTATTTTTAAATTATTTGTAGTTTGCATAAAATAAAACACATAAATAAAAAAGAATAGCTAAATTTGCGTTATAATATCTTAGATTTTATATTTATAGGATACTTAAGATAATTATTTTGATTCGATATAAAATATTAGAATTTTATGTAAGAATAATTATTGATAACGATTAAAATAAATTGCATCCTATATTATTTTTTATGAAATTTTCTTTTATGTTTTAGGTTTCCGTAACCTTTATATAATATTTATTTTAAAAAAATCTTAATTAGTAAAATAAATTATATTAAAGTTTTCTGTTTTTAATTAAAAAATATCAATTACTATAAAATATCCTAAATTTTGATTCAAATTATATTCAAGGAAAAGAGAGAATTTATAATATGTAATGGTAAAGAACTAATCAATGAAAGCAAGATACATTTAAAAAAAACAATAGCTCAACCCGTATAAATTCTTGAATTCTGACTATGACTAAGATCAAGATAACTACAACTAATTTTTTTTTTTTTTTTTTTCTTCCTTTACATTTATTTCAAAACACGAATAATAATTAGAGAATTACAATTACAAGTAAAAATAAAATTACAGATACAACTATAAACTCTACAATATACGTATTTTCAATAAATGCCACTCCTGTCGGAGTATAGGGCGGAAACAAACTCCTTCCAACTATCTCGATCTTGCGCTATTCGCCTGACTTCTGCCCAACTCTGCTGCCGGGACTCTGCTAAGACCGTTCTGACCCAGGTGTTGCGTGGTCTTCCGCGTCTTCGTTTTCCCTGAGGATTCCATTGAAATGCCTGCTTGCCAATATCATCGTCCGGCTTCCGCAGGGTGTGGCCTATCCACCGCCATTTTCTACTTAGGATTTCTGTTGCTATTGGTTTGCTGCCAGTAAGTTTTAGAAGATCCTGGTTTGAAATTGTATTAGGCCAAAATATCCTGCATATTCTCCTCAGACACCTATTAACAAAAGTCTGTAGTCTGGATATGTTATCTGTGACTTTCCAGGTTTCGCAAGCGTATAGTAGAACTGGTTTAACGCTCGAGTTGAAAATTTTTAGTTTGGTTTTTCTACTAATGTTTCTACAGCGCCAAACGTTACTGAGTTTATGATAAGCATGCCTGGCCTTATTTATCCGGGACGATATGTCCTCCTCCGCGCCACCGCTTTTTGTTATCATGCTTCCCAAGTAGCAAAATTCATCAACCTCGTCGATTACTATAGATTTGTTGTTAATATCAATTGTTAGTGGTGTCTGAATACTTGTTTCTAGTCGCATTAGCTTCGTTTTGCTAAAGTTTATTTTTAACCCAACATTTTTAGCATTAATAATAAGTTTTTCTAATTTTGAGCTAATAGATGGTAAACTGTGCGACATGAGGCAAATATCATCAGCGTAATCAAGTTCCCCTAGTTTTTCGAATGGGCGCCACTGTATTCCATCAGATGTTTCAGCGTCGGTTTTTCTGATTACACTGTCTAAAACTATTAGAAACAGTATGGGGGAGAGTACGCAACCTTGACGAACTCCGTTATTTATTGCAAATTCAGCGCTTGTTTTCCCTTTAAATCGTACTGTACAAGCGGTATCCCTATAAAGTTCTTTTATTAGTTCTGTTAACTTATCAGGGATTCCCAGAACTCTTAGCGCTTCCCAAATGGCATTTCTTGAAACGGTGTCGAATGCACGTTCAAAATCGACGAAGAGAAGGAACAATGGAGATTGCCATTCAGCCGACTGTTCGATGATGATTCGTAGGGTATTTATGTGATCAACACAAGATCTCTTAGGTCTGAATCCCGCTTGCTCGCGACGCAGTAAGTTGTTGACGGTTGGAGAAATACGGTCTAAAATGATGAATGCCAGTAATTTCTCGAAAGAATTTAAAAGTGTAATTCCTCGCCAGTTACTGCAGTTGCTAAGGTCGCCTTTTTTTGGAATTGATACAATGATCCCTTCTTTCCAGCTTCTTGGGATTCTTCCAGTTGTCCATGTTTCCCGGATAATTGGAACCAGGGATGTGGTTAGTACCTCGGGAGCGCTTTTCAACAGCTCTAATGGTAAATTATCAGGGCCCTTAGATTTGTTGATCTTTAATTTTGCAATGGCATTTGCTATTTCCTCTCTGCTTGGTGGTGCTGTAGAGATATTACGTCTGGGATTGCGTCGTCTTGTGATTTCAACTGGCAAACTGCTTTCCCCCCTCGGTTCAGTAGAGTCTTCGAAAAATTCCTTCCAACGGTTCAGTTGTTTTTCCTCTGTTGTGAGAATATTTCCGTTGCAATCTTTAAGTGGAGGTGCTTCGACTCTTGTTCTCGAAAGTTTGTTTATAGCAGAGTAGATGCCGCGTAGGTTGTTGCGGTATGCAGCTCTTTCCGCCTCTGAGCCGATGGTATTCACAAAACGCTCCCGATCTTTTCTCGCTGAAGATTTTATTTGACGTTCGATATTATTATATTCCCCTTTTAGTCATTGTTTCTCCGCTAGCAATCGAGCTTGACCAAGCTGTGGTTTAAGCTTGCGACGTTTTTCTATTAGCTTCCACGTATCCTCTTCTATCCAAGGCTTTTTCTGATGTTGTTGAGTGCCAAGGGTTCTTTGGTACTCAACAATTAATACAACTAATTTAAAGTGAATTAAAGGATCTGGATCTAATCGTTTTCCACTACAAAAAACTACAAAACTTTTCATATCTCAGTCGTACTTGTGAGATGCTTGGGATATGGATTAATCGCCTCTATCTTGAAAAATGGGCGCTTTATTCAAATTATTTAAAACTCATTGAGGTTCTTCAATAATAAGAACCGGCACGGACTCTATTTCATTAACACATTGTGCAAACAAAACAAAAGGCAGCATTCAGGAAACAAAATTGAATCGACGCGGTGAGTTTACCGCAAAAAGCTGTGTTGATTGATTGATTCCCATACTGCTGTTCGTACTATTCAAAATACAACTATATATACTATAAAAAAAAAAATATAGCAGACATTTTGAAATAGAAAATTTAATCTTAGGGCAACCTTGAATTTTTGTATTGTGTTTACTTACTTTACTTTATCGGCATAACAAATTATTATTTTTGACCCGGGTCCAAAGCCTTCCTCTATTGGCTTCCTGTTTTATGCAGCTTCTCTCCAACTTCCAACAATATCCAGCATTCTTACGTCTGACTGAACACTTTTTCTTCTGCTTCTATGTCTACCCTCCGGATTGGAGTCTAAAACCGCTCTTGCTGGAGCATCATCGTTCATCCTTACTACGTGACCTAACCGGCGTAATCGTTGGATTTCAATCCAAGCTACGAGATCAGTATCGCCGTACAGCTCATGCAGCTCGCGATTATGTCTCTGTCTCCAAATTCAATTGATGTTAATTTAACTAAAAATTTTATCGTGGTGTGATATGGTTCATGATTTTTCACGATATGTCGGAAACTGGTACGGTGAGTGTTCTGTACAATGTGATCTTTGTCTTTCTACTTTGAATTCTTGACCTCATGTGCTTGCTTAACTTAAAATAACAATGTTTGGCTAGCACTATTGTACGTTTAATTTGAAGGCTGGTGCTACTGCCTTCAGTGTCCATTTGGCAACCGAGATATACAAAATCTTTCACCACCTCAAAGTTGTAATCACCAACTGTAACGTTTTGACTTACGCGGCAGTGAGAAGCGTTGTTGTTTGTTGCCACCATGTATACAGTCTTTTTCTCGTTCACTTCCAAGCCTAATCTTGTTACACTCTCATCAATAGTAATAAAAACTTCATTGTTATCAGTTTGTGATTTACCGGTTATATCTAGGTCTTCCGCGTATCCGAGCAGCTGTGTTAATATATAATAAATTGTTTCTCTGATTTCAAACCCAGAGTCGCGCACTACTTCCTCAAGTGCGATGTTGAATAGATCGCACGAGAGCGCGTTTTCTTGTCTAAAGCCTCAATGCGTTTGAAAAAATACAGATAGTTTGTTTTCAACACCGACTGCGCATAATGTACAAACTACGGGAAAGTTTGCAGGAAAACCGAATTCTACCATTGCTTGTAGGAGCTGGTCTCTCCATATTGAATCAAACAAAGCCTTGAAATGATAGTTAGGTACGCCACATTTAAGAGACTGATCACCTTTCTTAAATATGGGTATAATAACGCTTGTATATGGTGTTTGTTATCACTAAAATGAAGAAAGCTTAATTTATAATTGTGCATATATTTTTTATCAGCGTTTTATATTTTTTATCAAGCATTCCTGTTCATTCCAAATTTAAAATACGTAACGGCAACAGAAAATAACTCCCTTGTGTAAACGGACTAATACACAAGGGAGTTATTTTCTTTTGCCGCAACAGAAAATAACTCCCTTGTGTAAACGGACTAATACAACAGAAAATAACTCCCTTGTGTAAACGGACTAATACAACAGAAAATAACTCCCTTGTGTAAACGGACTAATACACAAGGGAGTTATTTTCTGTTGCCGTTACGTACTTTAAATTTGGAATGAACATGGAATGCTTGTTTGGACACCTTCCATTTAGCCACGATCTAACAAGCATTTATTCAAAATTAATGAAGATAGAAACTGAAAATTAGGTACTAATTCTACTACGTTCTTTAAAATAAAACTTAGGCAAATTTAATTTAAATTGAAATTTTCAGATATTATAAAGTTGGTAGAATTAATTTACTTTTGTGTATTACCTACTTGTTTTTAATTAGTTTTGAAAATATATTCATTAGCACATCATCATACTGAACCAGAACATTTTAGTGTTTAATCAAAAAGAGAGATCGAAACATTTACTCTATTTATGGTTTGCTCCTTGGTAATAAAAGCTCCTTCGAATTATTCATAATATTATTAGCAAATAAATTTTCTCACAAAATTCATTATTTAATAAAGTTTGTGAAACATTTATAGCATTAGGAAACCTTTTGCAAATTTATAAACAAATGAACTATAAATAACTATAAACAACATTTAAAAGTTTGGTGTAATAATTTAAATTAGATCGATTTCTTCTCGATTCCCTCCAAACTTGACGGATGTTCTTAAATTATTTTAATTACTTTTTTTCTAACTAAAAAAATATTGCAAAAATACATTGTATACACAAAAAAAAAAACACTTTTTTTATTACTTAATTGTAAAAGCATTTAAAATCTTTAATCTTAAGGACGGATGTCATATCAAATAAATTAATAACAATAAAAAACCGCTCATAAAATGTCGCCATAAATCAAATAAGTAAAAAATATAACATTTGTATTTATAGATATATCGACAATTTGATTTTAACACTATAATCATTAATTTACAGGTGTTGGCCTCTTAATTAATAATTTAATGTAAATAAATTAAATGTTACCCAATTAAAGGAATTTTTTTTTTATCTTATTGTAAATCTTATTCTTATTAAATAGGATAGGAGTCACATTATTAATGTTTTAAAATATAATAAAGAAAAAGATTATTGAAGTCTGATAATTTTTCTTTTTCAATGTATTTCGGCCCTAAGTGGCCAATTTTGAAAATTGAAAACCGATAATAAAAATTTATTAAGTCATAGCGTTTTCTTCTAGACAAAAAAATTAAATTAATTAAAAAAAGTGTAACGTACTTTATTTTAAAAATAAATACATTGCATATATAAAATTTTAAACATCGGAACTTTTTAACTTCCGTAAATGAAACTTGCATATGTGTGTATTGTAAATTGTACAATTCATTATTTGTTTTAATGATATAAACCTTTTGATTCAATGATAATTACAGGTGGTTTGAAATACATTCCCAAACACGATACCAATTATTTAGTTACATGGTATAGTTATTTTGCTCTGAAGCACCAGTTATTTTGTAGGAGAGATCATAAAATCTAATTACTTCTGTTGATACGCCAGGTACTTAACTGTTTTTGTTACCTGGTACTCATGTTTTTACGAATATTGACTAGATTTCTTTTTTCAAAATCACTTATAAAGATTTGTTCATTGGCACATTTTAAAAATCAATAAATCTTATATAATATTCCACATGCCGATTTATCAACGAGAAGTCCGAGTTTCGATCCTAGTAATATTAAAATAACCATTCTATTTGGTTTTGGACTCGCCTCACCATATTATTATAGAAATTAGTAATACGTCTATATTAATTAAGCGAAGGAGGACGGTAGACTGTGTCAGGATACTAGGATACCCGAATGAACGTAATATTATAAACGTTATGTCATCCGGTTAATTATTTCTATTTCAAAAGAAAACTTAATTGACTCTGATTTTTGAATATGTACAAAAGTTGTACTACAGCTATTTGAACCCTAACAACAGACTTTTCAAATAACTTTGGCTATTTAACTTGGCGAAATTTCAGACACTCAGATTTTTAGATATAGAGTAATGCTAATATAAAAGAGTAGTTGTATGACAGCTACTCGAATCCGTTCAGAAAACTGACTGCACTTAAATAGAGATAAATGCTTTTGCATAAAAAGAAAATTGGGAAAATTTAAAAATCCTGGCTAATTTAGTTTTTGAGTTTTTTTTTCTGATCTGATGCATACCTTTGACTCTCTTATAGTTTTTAAGTTTTTTTTTCAGATCTAACTCATACCTTTCATATCTACCTTCTTTCTTTCAACACTGCGTCACAAACGTAATTTTCAAATTTAGTACGTAAATGGCAAATTTAGTACTTTTGACATACGTTCTTACCGCTCTATAAAAAAAGTTAATAAATAATATTTATTTTTTTACTTAAGTCTTAAAAAAGAGCAATTCTGCTCATACGGAGTATATATTAATTTATATGTAAGTAGTAAAAATAACTACAAAATAAAACGAAGTGGTTCAATTGAATACAATAGCTCACAGATACAGAATATTCTTAAGATAAAAAAAAAATTAAGATCACTCAATATAATAAAGATGTACCTTTAAAAAAGACGCAGGCTTTAAAAAAATAAAAGCTTTCAAGTGATAAAAGTTCGATATAATCTAAATTTTCTATACTGTTTAATTTGATTATAAGTCATGACACCGCAATAAATTTTATTGAATGATTTAACAATAAGATAATTTGCGTTTTGAACTTATTTTGGATAAAGTAACCGAATCCATATATGTACAAATGTATGTTATGGACATCATATAATTGTCGGTAAAGATCAAAAAGTGCTGTCGTTTCAAGTGTACTTTATCAAGTGAATGTTTTAGTTTTTTTTCTATACAGTTTTTGCTGAATTCTTTTTTTTAAATCTTCTTTGTTTTTTTATTTTATCCAAAAATGAAACTTTTAGGAGTTTTGAATGGGTAGTTGAGTTTTTTTTGTTTCTTAGCTTTTTATAAACCAATCTTTTAAAAATTAAATACAATGAAAACGATGCGCATTTACAATTTATCTTAATTTTTATTTGCTAAAAAAAAATATTCAAAACACAAATACACATACATTTAAATACGTATTTGTATATGGAAATATTTCTATAATTGTAAAATTAATTCTGACTTCTGAAAATAAATTTTTTTGTATTAGTTGGTGATTTTTAAAACGGTTGAATAAAAGAATATGCAAAGAATTGTCTGAAAATCGTGGTATTTAATGATTGGTAGCAATTCAGATTAAAAATAAAGTTTCAGTATAGATATATTTGAATTTGCGGGAAAATTCAAAAGTATTTGATTTGATTTAGTTTCGGTTTTTTTTTACAAATAGTTAAAGAAATATTTTTTCCATGGCTTTCATGGAAAATCTGAAAGATTTTAGCACAAGCAAAAATATATGAATGTGTATGTGAAATAACAACATCTATTTTAGTGTAGGTTTATAAAAATGGCGTATCTTATACAAAAATAAGTTTCGATTAATATTGTTAATAATATTAAATTTTATTTGTCTATATGAAGTTTTTTTACAGAGCAATTCACAATCTGATACTTTGGTTTAATGAAATAACAATACCCATGATGCAGTTAGTAGATGCAAAGTATCTACTGATATATCAGTAGATTGTAAATCCAAATTTAATATGTACATATGTAATATAATATATATTTAGCAGTACAAAACGATCATGACACTATATCTTCGAAATGAGGGGACGCTACCTCGTCGATAATATACCTATAATTCGATATGGGGTTTTTACAAAAGCAAATGATTATTTAATGCTAGTTTAGAATATATCGTCGCTTTACAATAAAAACTGACCATCTGAAACATATTTTTTTATAAAACGTCTTGAAAGCTTTTGCAACTGTAAAAAATGTTTGGCTTTGAAGAGAGTCAATTTTGGAATTTAGGGTTTTCCCCTTTTACAACAACGATTTTCTTAAATTTCGTTTTTATTATAAAATATTAAACTTTCCTCTTGAATTTGGCATATTTAACAAAAAAATGCCATTTTTGTAGATGGTCACTTTTTGCTGTAGGATATTATAACTCACAGATAGACAATGTATCATTGACCCAAATTGAGTTTAGGCAACATGTCCCATTAAAAATGGGAAATAAGACCTAAAGGCATTATGGCTCGGGGCCATATGAAACGTCCCCGTTGAACCAATGACATATCATAATTTTGGTATTTTTTGATCTTATGACTCACCAAAATGGTCCGAAATATCATAATTTAGGATATTAGAATTTATCCTAAAAAAATCCTAAAAAACTATTACACTATCATATTATTCCAATTTCAAATTTATAGCCAACTGTAAAATTTGTTATTTTTCAACAGACTAGACAATTTTCTATGTTCTAGTAAGCGCCGTGACCTTCGAGCCTTCCCCTACGAGCCACTCTTTGTCCCTGTCTAAGTTCTACCCAACACAACTTTGTTCGTGCTTCCCTTGAATGAATGAGGGCAATTGCCAGCCGCTAGCTCGGGCCGTATGGCGCTGGAGCTATTAAATATAGATAATAAAAATTTTGTAAGATATTTTTATGATTTTAAAATTGAACGATTACCATTTTTTGCATATATACTCAGACAAATTCCAAGTAACACATACTGTCATATGTCACTAATCAACTTTAAAATATATATATAAAAAATTATAATATAAAATCAATGCAAACACATGTATATAAAATTAATCATCTTATTTCACGATTATTAATTGAAATTTTCAAAAGATTTCTTTATCAAATCAAGTTCAATAATATTTTTAATAGAATGAATATAATAGAAACTATTATTTATGATCACATTATTATGCACGATTCTAACTCTTTTTTTTTACAATTTATTTTGCTTTTTATTTAAGTTTGAATCACAATTAAAAAATTTGTTTAAATAAATTAAAGAACATATACATATATTCTTGTACACTGGTCCATGATCTAAGAAAAATTAAAAATAAATATTCATTTTTTATAATACTTGTGCATTGTTATTAAGCTATTCAATATTCATACAATCGTAGGTTCTTTTATGCATATTATAATTTACTTGCCTGTTAAAAAATACTGGTTCACTTATTGCTGTTATTACTTTGTTATAATTAACTTTTACAAAAAAAAAAGAGTTTTTTATACTTTAATTCCTTTGTCTGTCTTTCTATACTTTATTTTAAAGTTTTTTTTGAAATGAGACAGAGGAAATGTAAAAGCGTTCTGCAACCATAAAGCTTTTAAATGGTTAGTTCGATTACGCATTTTTAAGATCAAGAGTTGTATAAAGTAAGAATTTCAGGCGGATTCAAATATTGAGCTACATACGTTCATCCAAATTTAAAAGATAGAGCGGATCCAAATGTTAAGTCATCCGACTCAAATTGAGTATTTTTCTGAACTTTGGTTTTAAATAGATTCAATTTGCTGCTTTAATTTTTTGTAATATATTGAGTAAATTAAAGCGGACCACGCTTAATTGCTTGGTAAACCTAAAATAGCGTTCAAAAGTAAATTCCAGGTACTGTTGTGATATTTATGTAATAAAAATTAAAGTTTGTAAAAAGAAATTTTCACAATAATATTTTAAAGGTATTGTAGTATTGGTTTTGAAATCATTTACGAATGAAATTATAAATAAAATACCAAGAAAAACAAAGATTTCAACCAACTTTGACTTTTTCCCCAAGCTTAACTAAATATTGGAGTTAATAATAGTCAAAGTACTCAGCTAAAATTTTAAAAATTTTACAAGATTCCATTTAGGAAAAATCTTCGAAATCAAATACGTAGACAAATTTTGAAATTTTAAAAAACCATTGAAGTTGTCTACAAAACAGCTCCCTTAAAATAAAATGATAAAACTGTATGTTTCAACAAGCAGATGTGACGACAGCTTTTAATTTTTATACCCTTTGTACTCTATACCACATCTTTGACATGATAAAGGTTTTCAAATTCTTTCGTTAGAACAGCTATTGAAAGCACCTAATCAAGGAAGATCTAACAAGCTGTCAACTAATTGTCAAGACTAAATGTCAGCCGGGTCTAAAAATGGAAAATGAGGAGGGATCGTTTTCGGAAGAGTTTAGTAATTTTCTGTCTTTTGTGTAGTCCTATAAGGTATACTAAAAATCTAAAGCGTCTTAACAAATGAGCTTAATAAATGGATTAACTTTCTACCAAAGTTGAAGTACGTTACCGTTATTATTCCAACGATAAAATTAATATTTCAATTCTATTTCGTTTTCTCTGTTTTTATTTCATATTCTCGATTACTATTTTCGATTTTTTGTTTTCATTGTAACATACTTAGGTCATTTTCATGAAAGAAAAAATATATCACATTACCAGTACATGAATTTCAATGTTAAAATCTGTCACGCATGCTTGCTTTATCTCACGCATATGTCAATTAATATCTGTGTTTTATATTTTTTTTATTTTTATTATTGTTCTGGAATTTTTTTGAATCCATATTGCTATTAATATTATTATTCCATAAATAAAGTTATGTAAGGGATCAGTATGTTGTACAATTTATTCCCATTTTTTTTTACAAGCAATTCGTTCAATATTTTTTTTTTTTTTCTAATCTTAATAATTAAATCCTATGGATGATGAAGAATTCAATACGTAAATAGGTTTAAGTGTAAGTTTTTAATAAAAAAAAAAGAGAAGAATTCAAATATTTTTGAATGCTTGACTGGTTTTTCTTGGAAGATGGAACGTATGTACAATGTAAATGTAATTTAATGAGATTTTCTTTTTTTTTCATTGATTTAATAAAAAACAAAAAATAACCTGATATCAAATGCCAATAATTCTAGATAAAAAAAAAAAAATAATTAGTAACACTACAAATACAAGTACATATACTAATAAATTAAAAAATTATATGGAATATTTTAATCATAGTTGTGATTTTAAAAAATAAAAAATATATGATCGTATATTAATAATTTTAATAATTAATATCAGCAATTCAACAACGAATAATTAAGTTTCGTAATTAATATGGTGAAGTTTTTTTTTGGAAATTAATTTAAATTTATGTTAAAAAATTAAAGTGATGAGTCCGACATGACATCATACCATTTTTTTAAATAAAAACAATCAAACTTCAATACAATAAACATCAATTATAATTCGAAAACTTAGGGATTAGCAACAAGAACACCTCTGGACAATATTAGTTAACAAATGTTAACTGTACATAATAATGATTAACATAAAAATGCAGATCAATTTGAAAGAACTTTAATATAAATTAATTGGATAATTTATTTCACTGTATACTAATTTTTTTCTTTTAAAAGCGCAGCGCGTATCTGCGTCTTTCATTTGGTTTTTCGTTAAAGTAATGAAAAAAATTAAAATTAAAATTAGATTAATTGTCGTGCCAATATGGTTTACTAAATTCTAGGTCTGTTAAAAGATTCAATTCCAATGTCAAACAGCAATACGTATACAAAATTGGAAGTTGACAATCAGTTGACACTCTCACCACAGTACCAACCTGACAACCCGTTAGAGTAAAATGGTTAGCCCAGAAACAATTGCCGTGCCCAAAAACCATTCTTTATACAAATTGTAATTTATGGTAATCGGGTAAGCTGTTTAGGAGTCTAAACCATACAAACAGACATTCGCTTTCATATATATATAGTTTTGAAAATCAATTTTATATAAAGATATTCTGAGTTGAAAGAATTTTTAGAAGTTGCTTGGGTTAAATGTTCAGTATGGTCCCACTGAAATGCCCTACTGAATAAATGATAAAATAACTTCTATTTTTGCTTGTATATAGTCTTCTCTATATGATCTTATTCGGTAATAATTTTTTTTTGAAACAAGTGTATAAATTATAGTTTTGCGATGCTAGTACAACCCATTTGCTGTTTTACTTCTTTATAGTAATTCACAAAACATCAATTAAATATTTTTTAAATTTTGTTGGGCAGGAATTAACAATTTCCTAGAATTAGAATTACACTTTTTATATGTAGGATTTAATTTTTTTACTAGTTAAATAGTAGTATTTGTAAAATTTATAATATGACAGATGTCAATCTACTTTACCCGATTATTTTAAAAAAGAAAGGCTTAATAAATATTTTTTTTTAAAAATGAATGATTTGTTACTTAGTTTTTTTTTTAAATTTTTAAATAAAATGGTTTAGAAAATTAAGATTTTGTATAGAAGTTTCTTTTATAGCTTATGTGTTGCAAGCGAATCTTTTATAACTTATTAGGTATAGCAAGCGAATTTTTGGTTTTTGAAACTTCAAAGATTAAGCAGACACGCATGTTATCCGACTCGTATTATTATTTGAGTATGAATTAATCGGTTTGGAGAAGCTTCTTTGGAGAAGCGAATTTTTTATAACTTTTTAGGTATAGCAAGCGAATTTTTGTTTTATTTTGTTAAGTGGTAACAGTTCTATTCTTAGGCTAATAAGCTGGCTTTATAACATGTAGAAACGTCTTAGATTTTCAATAGATACAATTCTAAATTTAAAGATATAATTATTAATTCAACTAATATTTAATTTGAACCTAATGACGAATGACAGCTGAGTCGATTTCAAAAGCAAGACAAAACAAGATTATTTTACTTTCACTGGGATTCGCATGAAAGGTCGGCACTCTTACCAACTGCCACCAAGCTAAAAATTGTCTTAGCAATTGTCACTTATGATTGTCACTAATTTCCCATGTCACTTATTCGAAAATTTAAGAGAATATATTGTTCAAAAAAAAACTTTCAAAATTTATACTAACATTATTTATATTTAGTTTATTTAAACTATAAATTAACCATAAAATACCAAAAATTAATTGAGTATAGTAGAATCATATAAAATTTTGTAAAAACTGTGTAATGTTTAAAAAATTAATTTCCATACTTTGTAAAAGTAAAAGTACATACAAAGTAAAAGTTCATCAAAATTACAAAGTAATCAATAAAAATGAATATCAAAAACCTTTTTTATAAATCAGAATTTAATATTAAAAATAATATAATACATTTCATGCCCAAGTTCAGACCAACATAAGCTACAACGTCAATTAATATTAATTTTGAAAATAAAAAAAAAAAAAATCAAAACCGATTTATGTCAATTGTAACTAGTTTTGCTAGAGCACTTGTCACTTCGATTAAAAAATAATAATCAAACACATTTACTTATACAACTTACATACAATATCACATATAAAATAAAAAAAACACTCAAAAAAGGATTAATTTTTATCCTTCTTAAAGGTTTTTTTTTACATTCCTCCAATCGTTATATCGTATAGCAATCAGTAGAAATATTATAGATTTTGTTTATGAGTTCCATAAACAACAAGAAGTTATTCCACAACTCTGTAAGAAGGAATATGGTAACTGTTCAGAATTGCTTTTATTTTAACGTCAAACACCTGTTCTTCATATACAGTTTTTTTTAATTTTTTTTTTTAAATTTAATTTATTAGGGCACATTAAGGAATCAATAAATTTATATATATTTTAAGACATACATATCCTATAATACATATATGTATATATACTATATACACATTCATTAATATTAATACATATTCGAATGTAACTGAAATTTTTTAAAATAAAATTACGAATGAACTCACTCAATACTTTGTGAGATTGTGCTTAATAGCATTATTAACTTTAAGTTGGTAGGATTGTTTTTATTTTTATTGTTGTTGTTGTCTTTTTTAGGACACCGACTGTTTTATCAATTTCTTATTCCCAATTCAGAAATAAAATAATAACAAATTTACCCAGTGAAATTATATTATTAAGGATAGTAAATAACAAATTTATATAGCTACTATAATATATGTATGTAGAGATATATAAAAAAAAGTCCTGTTGGTCAAGTTAAACATTAACACAACAATAAATTATAAAGAAAAACATTTTTTTTTTAATTTGATATTTTTCTAAATTACATTTAAAAGTAAACAAGCTCGGTTTTGTCTTGATTCAGTTTTCATAAATTTAGTACAGCGCTAAAAGTTGGATCACTGTATGCTAGTGTCAATTTATATGAACTAGATGTTTACAGGATTTCAGTTTTGGCTATCCTTTATTGAAAACAATTTTTCCCCAACTGTGGGTCTGGTTGTTAAGCTCTAATTACCATTTTGTTTAAATTAATTGTCCCAAAATTGTGGCCTTCGTGTCAACTCAAAGAAGATTGAAAAAGTTGTTTTTTATATTAATAAATCTAAAAAGCTACTTTTGTCCTTCCCAACCTCAACAATAATACCTTAACGTTGACTTCTAGTGCTAAGTGTCTAGGAATTATCCTTAACGCTGACTTCAAGTGCTAAGTATCTAGGAATTATTCTAGACGCAAAGCTTTCCTGGAAATCTAATACCGAACAAAGATTTATGAAAGCCTGTGTTGCTCTTTAGCGAAAGTGGTTCTCTGAGCGTACATAGCCATTTTTCGCCCGGTTCTTACATATGGATCTATTGTATAGGGACCAGCGTTGGATCAGAAATATAACGTAATTAAACTAAATAGAATACAGAGAGCAGCCTCAGTAGGAATCACAGGGGCATTGCGTCATGCCAGCTGATTTTTTGAATACTCATCTAAAGCAACTACCCCCGGAACTATAAATCAAATTTGCGGCAACATACAGTGCAGTTCCTATATATCATACGTTAACAAAACCAATTAATTAATAATGGGTTAAGAAAAAAACACGATTCAGTTTATAACATCTTATAGTACCACAAAGTACTAATGAAATAGTATAACACTAGGGTTTCAGTCGATTAGTGGGTAAGCGTTTGTCTTACTAAGCGTGGGGTTGCGGGTTTGATTCCCGAACGGTTTAGTTCTTAAAAAGTCAATAAAGTCCATGACCTTATTGGCTTACTTGCTTTTCAAAATAATTTTAAAAATTCATTCACATATTTTGGTATCACAGTACTGAAGTATATTTAACTTCCATATTCTGAGCGTCCCTGTACAAACGTGCTTTCTTAAAAATAAAATTTATATTTTTAAGGTGCAATGTGCAGGTGCCGTGACCTTAATCAATTCTTATACTGTTTCAATAAAGATCGTAGAAAATGTATGAAATATAAAATAATATAAAAATATATAAAAAATTAAATAAAAAAATTTTATTTTATTTTATATTACACAAGTTGCAGCAGATTCAGTTGTTGTTGTCATCATCTTATGTACAATTTAACTATATTTGATTGAAGGTGAAGATGAACTTAGCTTATGGTTTGCTGCTGTTATTGTTCAATATTATATAAAGTATATAGGGATATTTCAGGTAACGTTACCTTTTTTGAATGTATATAAGCGCCTGCTGCTGATCAGAAAATACACATTAGTACAGAATATAAAGAACGCAGAGAGGAATTAAAAAAATATCAGGTGGAAAAATTTTCTTCAATAAAAATAAATAAAAAAAAAAAAAAATCAAACTATCAGCCATATTACAGTACAATCTATATAATATCTTTTAGTACGTACGATTAAGAATAAAAAGTCAAAACGATTGATCCTTTGATGATTTTATTTTTAATTTTATTAATTCTTGTTTTTCTTCTTGTTTTTTGTTTTTTGCTTTTATTAATGCGTGTTTTTAAAATCGTCGGTTCAGCTGTTTCCCTTTGGAATTCATTAAGATACAAGGAATGCTTTTGGTGTGTATATGCCAGTAATATATAAAATGTTGATTTCTGTTTTTTTTTTGTTTTTAGTTGTTACCATTTAATATCAGAACAGAAAAGGTGCAATAGTTATTCGTACATAATAAAATATGATAAGGTTTTAAAAAAAGATTTTTATAATATAAAAAAATGTATGTATTATGGAAAACTGTTTAAGTTTTTTTTTTAATAATTAATCCGCCAAAAGTTGTAATTTTTTTTCCCCCAATGTAAGGCGATTTTGTTGAGAAGTTGCTTTAATCCCTATATGATAATAATAAAAGCAGCGGTAGTGTACATTTGCATATGGTAATCCTCCAAAATAAATTAATTGTATTGATTGGTGATTGCTGAATTGAAATAAAATATTTTTGAAAAAAATACATACATATATGATGACATATGTATTAAAAGTTTCGCGGGAAAGTATGCGTACAAGTGTGCGCATGAAGGTTTACCAGTATTTACAATAAAATATTTATTGTATGATGAAGGTTTAATTTAGTACATAATATTCCGGGGATAAATAATTCTTGTTGTGAATTATAGAACGGATATGTAATATGGTTTAATAGTAAACCGGAAAAGGATATTAAAATTATGTTATTGTAAATAAAATATGTAATGTATGAAAAAATATTACATTGTATCAGTTTTGAGTTATATTAAATTAAAATGAAATGTTCCTGTGAATGTCTTAAACCGTTGTCGAAAAATTTTGCTCTAAAATGAAAACGTTTCGACCGATTGACTTTAAATTTTATATACGTGATGCTCCTTGAGAATTGAGTTGACACTAATAACAGTTTTGGAATATGTTAACCCATGTCGGCCCGACGATTGGTCAAAAAAAAATTTGGGTCCAAATTTTGTCCGATTTTACAAAATACTGCTTTAGCTAAAAAGAAAGCCGCAAAAAAATTATTGTTGAGTTCCATTAACCCATTGCAGCCCAACAGCTTTTTTAGGTTTTTTCAATACTTTACTCTAAATTAGAAACGGTTTGACCAATAGACTTCAAATTTTATATACGTGATGCTCCTTGAGAATTGAGTTGACACTATTAACAGATTTGGAATTTGTTAACCCATGCCGACCGACGGTTAGCCAAAAAAAATGTTGGAAGCAAATATTGTCCAATTTTGCGCAGTACTGCTTTGGCCAAAGAGAAAGTATTAAAACAGTTTTTGTTGAGTTCCGTTAACCCATTGCGACACAGCGTAATTTTTTGGATTTTTTCGTTATTTTACTTTAAATTCGAAACGGTTTGACAGGATTACTCCAAATTTTGTATGCGCGTTGCACTTTGAAAATGGAGTAGAGTCTGTTAGCAGATTTGGTGTTTGGTAACACATGTCGGCCCTACGATTGGTCAAAAAAAATTTTTTGGAAGTAAATTACGTCCAATTTTGGGAAGTAGTTAGAACTTCTTTGATTACAGAAACTTTAAAAAATTAATAGAATAATCCTAGCAAAATCATTTAAAAAGAATTGCTTTAATACATTTTAAAATAACATTTACACCATGTGTAATTTTTATGTTAATTTTTTGCAGTAACATCACTTAAATTAAATCTCCATTGAGAGGCGCAGCAACGCGCACCGGGTATTAGCTAGTTATATATAATTTATAAATAAACTAAAAGTGAAGAATAGGGTATTTGTTAGTTTGATTTAATTTTGGGCCTTTTGTTCGATTGCAACAAGTATACTTTTTGCACGGTTATACGTCATTTCTTTCTGATATGATCACGTTATCAATATTTCTCAAGGTCTACATATTTTCATGTTTTTTTAAGGATTCCATTCTAATACTGGATAAGTAAGTATTTTGGTAGATTGTCTAACAGTGCAATCTATCTCCCTCTAATTTTATCTTCTTTATTTGAAGCCTATTTGTTTTTTTCCCATATTTCTGGCCTTCTAGTAATTGTGGGCCAGCTCAGCGTATCGCTCGTTGGTATCTGATAATAAAAATCATTAATTTGTTTTTATTAATCAACATATCGCTAGTTGCAGAGTAGTAGGTTGTTCCCACTCCAAATGTTCAGAAAAACTTCTGCTGGCGGCGAATTCTCCCGGTTGTCTCTTATTTCTCTTTTTTTATTTTGTGATTTTTATTCCCCTATGACTATAGACCCTTATACCCGAATGGCTTTAGGTCAAAAAGGTATATTAAATTTTCCATTAAGTTTATGGCCAAAGTTTATGCAAAATTTGGTTGGTCTACTGCAGTGATTTCGAGTAGTTACAACTTCAAATTCACATAACCATTGCTTTGTACATAATAAAGCTGGAGGTTTTAAATTTTGTCAATAGTATAGTTAATTTTATGGCCGATGTCTGAATAAAATATAGTCGATGTAGTGTAAGAAGTTCGAAGAGCTGTCTTTAAACTTATACTTTCTTTTATTCATAACTGAAGCCTAATAAGTTGTGTATTTAAAATTTTACCAAAAGTAATTTACCGGATGATATAATGTTTATATTACGATCATACGGTTATCCCAGACTGGATATAGCCTACTCTACTACACTCTTCCTTGTTTGTACTGAAACTACATAATTATAGAAATGAACATTTTCAGTTTAATTGCATGATTATTTATTTAAGGCAGATCAAAGTTTTCGATATTTCTTTTCCTATAAGTATTCCATAGATCTCTGCTATTATAATTAATATAAGTCTTTCGATTTAAATTTATGAGAAACTTGAAAACTGTATTTAATGCATCTGCACATGTTGCATAGTTTGGTTTAAATGTTGCCTTCAATTTAAGTTGCTTATATAAATCAGAGGTTCATTATATTTTATTGGTGGTTCATATTAAATTATTTAATAATTTGAACCAAAAACTTCTACAAAACTTAAGATATTTCTGTTATGAATGATGTCGATGTATATAGCTCAATATTTGAACATATGCAGCTCAAATTAGTTTTTATTAGTTTAAGTTGAAAAGGTACGAATAAATTGGTTGTGGAATTAACTTTATATTCCAAAAAAATTAATCTTGAAGTTCAGTAAAATTTAACTAAAATAATTTAACTAAAATTTAACATAATAATTATATACTAAAGATTTTTAATTAAACCGTATATAATTAGAATTTATAATGTATTAAATATAATTCCATAAAATATATAGAATAATCGTATATTCCAATTATTTAATGATATTTTAATATTAATTAAAAATGCATTGAATTGCATAAAAATTCCATTTTCATTTAATAAAATGAATTAAAATATAACTTTGTATTACAAGTTTTAATTTTTTTGTATTAAAAGTTGTTAGTTATTTTGTTTAACATTTAATAATTTTTAAAAATAACATTAGTAATTTAAAAACCAACATTAATAACATACATACATATGTATTTATATTTGTAATATTTTTTATTTTTTAATAGTATTATTAAATTTAATAAACAGTAGCAATTTAGTATATATTTTTTGAGATTTATAGTTATTTTCAATAACACAAAATTTTTTAAAAATATTAATACGTAGTACGTTTTGGTAATCAATACCATGGTGTATAATAAAAGTAACAAATAAGGGTTGCCAGATGTAATAAAAACCTTTTTGAAATTACAATTTTTATTAGCGAGATGAGACTAAGACAGTTGAACTAATAGGTACATAATATTGCTCGTTATAAAAAAGTTAATTATTAAATAGATATAAATATAATAAAATCTTTGGCGGCACGTGGAAAATTAAAACTAAAATTTTAAAATTATTGCATACACGAATTGGAATACTAAACCTTATCTCATCTTTGTTGTTTATTATTCTTAAAAAAATATATCCGAATTTCGTTAATTATAATTTTAATTTTTATTTATTAATATATATTCTCTATATTTGTATCTGTATTTGAATATTTTTACCTAAGATCTTAAATAAAAAGTTAGTTCCTAAAGGATAGGTTGCCAGACTACAAAAAAGTGAGAAGTTTCATTTAAGTGTCACATCTTTGAAACAAGAGATGCTAGTTTAGCCACTTTAAACAAAAAAAAAAATACACCGTTCAAAATTGCATTGCTCTTAGTTATAGGAATACTCGGAAAAAATATTTTTGCTGCTAGGAGATTAAGTTTTACAGTAAAATAAACCACATTGTTGCTATTTGTAATTGTGATCTATGAACACATATATTAATTTCCGTTATTTAGAACTTAATAAATAATAACTATGAATTTATTTGCTTACAATGAGCTTCCTAGTTTGAAAATTCAATATCAGTCAACTTTTAGAAACGATCTAAAGAATTACACTGTCTAACATACTGTTTTACTGTCTGAATTACAAGTAACACTGTCCTTTAAATCTATTTCAGTGTATAATTCCATTTATCGACCTTGAATGCTTGTTTTCATGATATAATTTTATACGATATTCTCAATTCTAGAAAGAGAAGAATATAGTATACTCTTAAGAAAGAGGGAGCAAAATGATTATATGTATTTGTATTGCAATTTTCAATTATTTTTTGACAAAAAGAAACATTATCATATTTAATAATGTTTACATTTCGTGGTTTTTCAATTCATATCATATTTTTTGTAGGATGCCTTCGTTCCCTCGATATATGATTCTTTCGATATTTTATCTTTTTCTCTTTGTCACACAAATAGTATTTTTGTATCTTCTGTCTATTCTGTAATATTATCCCCGATATATCGGAGTAATAAAAATTAATCTTAAATTATATCAAATTTATATTATATTTTTTTTAACTATATGGTAACTCTGTCCTTTAAGGAACCTTTTAGTATTAAGTTGGATATAAATAAAAATTTTAAAACAAATCTAGAAAACTTCTTAATATAATGTAATAATAACATTGTACAAGAAAAAAAAAAAAAAATAAAAATAAAAACAAAAAATAAAATTAAAAAAAAAACATAACCACGCATAAAGTTGTACTTGTTCAATATCCATATTTCATTTTTTTTAATTATTGTATTTCTCAATTTAAAACGTCATGTACACTACATTCAAGTAAAATTTATCAGTGTTCTGTAGTTGGCTACCAGCCTGCCTATATTTATAAAATTTATTATTTCTTATTTTTTGTTTTTTTTGTTGTTTTTATTTTTTAGTTATGTAGTTTAGTTTATTATTAAAAGAACTAAACTAACCTGAAATTAAAATAGGAATATAATTAGAGAGTTCAAAATCTTGAAATTTTTTTTTTTTTCAAAATTATGTTCTGGTGTAATTTGATTTTATTTTTTTTTTTATTTTTGGAATCTGGAATATATAGAAAAAGAAAACCTGGACCTAGAATACAAATCTTTAAGTCCTCGTTTTTTTTTTGTTTTTTTGTTTCGTGTGTACTTTTATTAATAATATTCTATTTGGTAAACCAGATACCAAGTTGTTTGGTATTATTATTAAAATCATGATATATAATAAATTAGAGAAGAATATTTCATCGATAGAATTTAATTTTGTTTTTTTTTTTTTTTTATTAATACGGGTAGTTGTAAGTTTAAAAAAAAAAAGAAAATGTAAAAAAACAAAAAATAATAATACAATTTTTATAATAAAGGAATGGCGTGAGTAATCAATAAGACCGTTCTTAATTTATTACTATAATAAATAATCGAAATCAAGAAAGAAGCGAAAGTAAAGGTTATGAAAACATTTCCTTTTGGACACAAAACGGAGCTACTGGGAAAAGCAAGAAATTAAAATAAAAGAAATATATTATATATATATATATACGATATTCGCTATGTCATTTTTATACAATAAAAAATATTCTTTTTGGTTATTTTTGTAAGTTCTTTTCTTAAAATCGACCTTTTGTTACTTAAGGTGACTATATGTAATTTATGATAACTTCTTAATAAAAATTGCATATTTGTATGTATATATATGAAACGATTATATTTGCACAATCTTTTAAATTTCTATAATTTTGTATTTTTTGTTTTTTTTTTTAATTCAATTTTAAGGAAATTAAATTTTTTTTTTTTAAGACTAATGTTATATATATTTCAATTTTTTTTTTATTTTGGATTTTGATTTCAAATATGCAGTTTTTTTTAATTGAATTTCAGATTGAAGATCAAAAGCGGACGTCAATAGATTTCTTAAAAAGTATGTATATGAATTATGTTTAAAACTTTTGAGTTTCGAATTTGGAACGTATTACAGCTATAATGATTTAGATTTAAATCTGTTAGTTAGTTATTATTATGTTATAACTCTTAAAAAACTTTATGTAAATAATATTGGTAAATAATTATTATACTTATTTTTCTTCTATTATTATATTATAAGAAGCTCCTACCAGATGCGCTTTGCTGCGCCTGCAAATAGCTTTTATATACTTAAGCAATTGAAAAAAATTATAAAAAAATGGTAAATTGTACTGCAACACATTTGCAAATATTTTAAATAAACAACAAAAATTAGCTAAGTGAAATTTTACACAACAGGACAACACTTGTACATAACTAGAAAAACAAAAAAATTAAAGAACATTATGCCCTGGCAACAAATCGGGTTAATATTACCTGTAACATTTTACAACCAACTTTATGCAATAAATCCCCTTAACCAAGAGAAAAACTTGTGTAGTTTTAAATCAATTGGTGAAACCGTTTGGGCACGACAAAAAAAAAAGGCTTAAAAAGGCTCTGGATCGGAACCTACTGACATATTTAAACGTAACCTAAGTCTTTGGCTCCTTCCTGGCTCTTAGAAAATTCCTGCAAAATTTCATAATTTGGTGGCAATCAAACCAGTGGTTTTCCCCACGAATCCTGGACAAACAAAGAAACAAACAAATTTTCTCCTTTATATATTAAATGATTATTACTTATGTAAAGATATTACATAATAAGGTGTAAAGTTATGTAAATTATAACAACTGGTGTAAACAAAGAAAATTAAAATTTTTTAACTTGACCAAGAAAGATATAGAAAGCCAGACAACAAAGCCTAAAGTAAAGCTGCGTAAATTATCACATTTGGTATAAACAATTTTAAATTTGGTAACTTAACCAAGAAAGACATAGAAAGCCTAGTAAAGAAACTAATTTTTCAAAAATAATCATAAACGAACCGATCGGTCGACGGTTTTGCAATTTTAGGATTACTTGACTTACAGGTGTCTATTTGGACTTGCTTCAAGTTATGGCTTAACTGCTTAATTTTTTCTTATGTTGGCAATCTTTTTGTTCATATGTTGTGTCAATTTTTTAATTTCTTCGCTCACCACAGAACCAAATGAAATGCTCATGGGATTTAAGTATTTTTATGTGGAGAATCGCGTTAATCTTAACTCATACTGGTTTCTGCAGGAGCCTCACACTGCCAACCATTTACACTATTTTAACATCTTCAGTACATTAACAGCAAATAAATGTGGGATGCATATTGGCTGCTCATTTTTTTTGTCCGTCGTGCGTATGACATGTATTTAATTTGAAATTTAAATACGGTATATTAACATCAATAATTTGATTGCCAGAAGTTCATGTTAAAATTAAAGGGAAAATACTTATACTTATCTTTCTTGAACCCTTCTTTCAATTAATATTTACAATATTTCTTGGGTATATTTAAAATTGATTTAATTATAACCTGTTCTCCTGTTAGATATTTTTTTGTCATTTTATGTTTACAAAATAAAAGCTATATATATTAGTTTATACTTTTTAAAAAATTTATATTTTTATTGATTTCAATCTAATCATACGTACAGATTACCCTATCTTTGTAAGATAATTAAAAATTGTCCAACCGTTAGGACCTATTCTTGTTGGACCACCTCTCTAACACCTGGCTTTCGCCTGTTGTGCACGCAATACTACAGCGCCTCGTTATACCAATTAATTACCCTGACGAACTAGATTAACTTAGCTTAACTTGGTCTGGCCTAACTCCTTTGCAGTACTGAAGTCTTCCAAGTATCTTCCCTAGACCCTGTAAGTCTAAAACTCTCATTCTTAGGATTTCGAACATTTCACAGAACATGGAAAACCATTTCATCCCCTCTCCCACAGTCTCTGCACTCTCCAATAGTTGTCCTACCTACCTGTTTGCATAGGTATTAAGCATTTAATGGCCTGTGCAAATCCCTGTTATTAATCTGAGATCTTCCTTTTTTAGTTTAAGGATCTTTTTAGCTTTATTTCTACTTGCATCACCCGAGAAGGTCATCCTTAATAGTAATGTATATTACATGTCAGTTGGATTACAAAAGATTATTACAATTATGTAAAATTGTTCCTTGCAGTAAGTACTTCATTAACATACGAAAGTATCAAAACTAGACAAGAATATTATTAAATCAGCTTAATAGTATTGATAGAATTAATAGTTAATAATTCTAAATTAAATATTTGTTGGTACAACTTAGTTGAAGTTGTTTTGTATATATATATATAAAAATACGAATACGAATAAAATTTAGAAATAATATCCAAACAAGTTTATTCCAATTAACTGATTTACTGTCTGATCTATCACGGATCAGTTAATTATCAACATATAATTGCCTATTTTTTTCCATTCTACATTAAAAATACACATTTTTCATAATTTAAAAAAGAGGAAGTGATTTATTATTTCACTATTAAAGATCACAAAATGATTTGTAATCATTTTTAATCAATTTCTGTTAAAAATAAAAATAAAAAAATTAAATTTTTTTTAGATATTTAATCGATTTTAATTAACTTGAAGCGTTACATATACTAACAACTACTATCAATGTTTAATAGTTTGTTGTTAAATTAACTAACAATATTTTTTTTTTTTAAACAGCAATTTTTAATTGAAGTTGTAAACTTTTATTGAATGAGGTATCTATCTGTTTATCCATCCATCAGTTTATTTTTCTATATGGTGTATGTTAGCAAGCTAGATTTAGAATAAGGGAATACATATTTTAAAAAAAGTACCAGATTAACAACTAAGTTACTATTACGGTATAAGATAATTTTAAAACCAGACCAATGTTCAAATTGTTTCATCCATTCAAGATTCGCAATTCCCTAAATTAATCACAAACGTTTAAAAGTACAGAAATTTTAAATCATATTTAAGATCAGATGTTGAAATTTCTTTTAGAAAAAATCTAAGAGGATATAAGAGGTAAATTCTTTAGTTACTTGGACAGTATCATCTTAAGGGATTGTTTTTTTGGAATAGATAACCACCACCACAGATTATAAACAAATTTTCGGAATTTGAACTACAACTAAACTCTCGAAGTCTTGTAGGCGATACCCTCAATACCGGAACCGCTTATTGTGACCCCCAAAAACCTTATGAGTTTCATTGAAGTTTGATCTCTGAAGATTTCAAATCGGACTATGGTGGTAATTTATTTCAAAGCGCAACGATTTAAACGCTAGAAACTTGGACACTTGTAAAATTTTTTTAAAAATATGCAAGAATTTTTTAGTTGTCTTAAATGTGCTTTTATAAAAACGACTAATTTTGTATTTTACCTTGTTTTTCTAAAAAAAAAATCTTTAAATGTTCTTATTAATCGTAATGTTCATCTCAAAATAAAATCATTTAATATATTTTAAGTGAAGAATTCATTTTTGAACCAGTTAAACGTTTTTTTTTACAACTCTTTTAAACAAAATAAAAACAAAAACAAACAAACGACTGACTGACTAAAAAAAAACAAACTAAAACCTGAATTAAATTTAACTATTTTATTTAAAAACGTTTTTTTTTCAATATTATTATTATTGTTGTTTCAGGAAAGATTTATTCATTCATTACTTAAAACTTGACTTGATCAAATACTATAAAAAAAAAATAAATCCAATCACAACAACTACAACAACAAAAACAACAAATGAAAATAAGGATTTAGAGTGAAACGGAAACCGTAAATATTCAATGACGGTTTACGGAATAATAACAATACTATATATATATACATTTATGTATCTGTATTCATATACTTACAAAAATAAACAAACATTTTATATAGAGAATCTATAAGTTTTGTGTCATCATAATCATTATTATCAATATTATCATTATCATTGTTAAACTTCTTGTCAACACTGATTTGCATTAAAAAAAAAAAAAAAACAGATGGACTCAAAACAAAAATTTATTTAACATTTTTTTCCCCCTATCAAATAACGTATCACTATATAAAAGTATCTATAGATATCTTCTATCGGATAGAATGTTGATATTTAATATATAAGAAAAAAGAATCTACAGGATGTTTGAATAGAATAAAAATACATGTTTGAATGGTGAAATTAATTCAATTTTTTTTTTTTTTTTTACATTGAAAGAGAGTGTAGTTACAATATCCATATGTATCATGATGTCATTTAAATGTAATAAAATAAAAACAATAATAATAATATTGCAATGTTCCAAGAATATCTAACTTAAATTCAATTCTTTTTTTTTTGAATTTATTTTGGTTGGATTTGGTGGGACATTTGTTTTTGTTATTTAATCTTTTTGTTTATTTTTTGAAAGAACAAAATTTTCAAAATGTACATAATATTTTATTTATATTCTTCTGAAAAAGTCAAGGTGTTTTATGGATAAATAATGATATGCTCCATTTCTGCATATTTTTTTTTTATTTCTGGTCCTTTTGAAAAGTCACTCAAAATGTAGTTCAATTCACAAAATGATATTTGAATGATACGTAAAGTGATTCGTTTAAAATATTATTCTAAAAATTTTTGAATTTTGAGTTTTTTTGTTGTTGATGTTTTTTATTTTTCAATTTTGTGAATTTGATTGACTTTACTGTCATTTTAAGATCAAGATTTATTAAGATTAGTTACTTGTCAATATATAAAAAAAAAAATGGTTTTTTTTATTTTTGAATTAATTTAAATCCAATATATTTAAAATAAATGGAGTAGATGAAGTTAGGATGTAAAATATATTTTGTTGCATCATAAATATAAAATGAATTGTATTTTTTGTTAATTTTTTTGAAAAAATAATTTAGATATTTTGTGATACATAATAAGTTGAAAGGTGCTTTTGTTATTACAGTTTAATCGTGAGAACTTAATAGAAAATATTTAAGTTACTTAATATGGTAGAAAAGGTTTCTATTACACCAAAAGATATTATGATTTTTGATTGCAAAATATTACTAAGAATTAAGATTTTAATTTGATTGCTCTTAAATTAGGCAAAGACAATCCTTTTTGTATAGTAACAGTCATTTCATGACAACTCCTCACATACAGTCCAGATACGTGTTAGGAGTTGTCATGAAATGACTTCTATTATAATAAAACGCTAAATACTTCTACTAATTTGCATGCCCTAATCAAAATGATCAAGAGTTACACTTCATCATCATCAGTAGCGCTACAGTCCTGTGTGGACCTTGGCTTCCTTCACAATTCTTCTCCAGATATCTCTATCTCTCACAGCATCTCTCCAATTTCTGACTTCGATTGTGTTTAAGTCTTCATTCACATCGTCCAACCATCTTTTCCGTGGTCGCCCTCTAGCCCTTGTACCACTCAGTTGCCCATTTAATAATTTTTTTTGCATACGGTTGTCGTCCATTCTTTGTACATGGCCTATCCATCTAATTCTTTGTGATTTTATAAATTTAACAATGTCCGTATTATTAATTATATCATTGAGTTCTGCATTTGTTCTAATTCTATAATTATTTTCGTCTATTCTGATAGGTCCATAGATTTTTCTCAATATTTTTTTTTCAAATATTCTTAAGGCGTTTTCATCTTGCATCGTCATAGTCCAGCTTTCTGAACCATATGTCACAACAGGCCTTATAATAGATTTATATATTGTCATTTTCGCCTTCCTTGATAAGATTCTTGATCTTAACATTTTTGCATTAGCAAAATAATATTTTTTCTTGAATGCAGGTGCTCGTTAGGTTATTGCTACTTATCTGGGCACCTAAGTAACAAAATTGCTTTACCCCTTCAAAATTATAGTCTCCTATTTGGAAATTTTGCCGGCTTCTACTTGTTTCTCTTCTGGACATTGCCATGAATTTAGTTTTATTTTCATTGATTTTAAGTCCTACTTTTTCAGCGTTCTGTTCTAAGATAATGAAATTCTCTCTCAAATCATCTTCTCTTTTAGCAATCAGGGCTATGTCATCAGCGTATGCATTTATTTTTATCGATTTTGTCAAGATGGTTTTGCTTTTCTCGACACGTTCCATCACCGATTCCAATGTCATATTAAAAAGCAGCGTTGATAACGAGTCTCCTTGTCTTACTCAACTATTTATTATAAATTCTTCCGAGGTGTTATTATTTATACTGACTTTGGCTTTAGTATTTCTTAAGCTAAGTTGTACAAGTCTTATTAATTTATGTGGTACCCCAAATTTTTCTAATGCTTCGAAAATAGTGCTTCTATTTATTTTGTCAAATGCTTGCATGAAATCAATAAATATCATGTATAAATCAGTCTTGAATTCGTTGCATTTTTCCATAGCTTGTCTTACTGCAAATTTAGAATCACAGGTTGAACGATTTGGTCGAAAGCCCGATTGGTACTCCCCTAGTCTTTCTTCTGCATATACATTGAGCCTTGCATGTAACACATTTGAAAATATCTTGTAGGCTACATTGAGTAGCGTTATTGGTCTATAGTTTTTACATGATAATTTGTCGCCCTTCTTATAAACAAGGTTGATGATTCCGACATTCCAAGATGCTGGCATTACCTCATCTTCCCATACTTTAGTAATTAATTTATACATTTTTTCAAGTAGCTCTGAGCCACCATATTTGAAGAGTTCGGCTGTTATTGAATCTTCTCCTGGGGCTTTTCCATTATGCATTTTATCTATTGCATTTTTTACTTCCTCTCGAGAGGGTTTTGCAGTGAGCGGCTGTGCAGTTACGTAACTTACGTAGGTGTCATTATCTATATTTTGTTGTTCTCCATTCAGTACTTTCTCGAAGTATTCAGCCCATCTTCTGAGTACCTTGCTTTCTTCGCTTATTATCTCACCGTTTTCATCTTTGCAAATATTTATTCTAGGTTTGAAGGTCGAGTTTTGTGCTTTTAGTTCTCTGAAGAAGCTTTTGCTTTCGTTTTTAACACTATGCTCTTCTAATTCCTTGATTTTGTTTTCCATTGCTATTTTCTTCTTCTTTTTACACAACTTTTTCGCTGTCCGCCGTAGTTCTTCGTAATTTCTTACACTGATTCTAGTTTTTCTTTGTAGCATTACTTTCCTTGCCTCATTTTTCCTCCTAATTAAGTCTTCACATTCTAGGTCATACCACTCGTTTCTTACAGTTTGTTTTAGGCCGATAGTTTTTTGCGCGGACTGGTGAATTGCCTTTTGTATCAGCTCCCATTTTTTGTTAACATCACTAGTTTCTTCAGTTTCTTCGATATTATCTGATCTTCTGGACACATTTTCAATATATTGCTCTCTTGCTTCATTTTCTGTCAATTTTCCTACGTTCCATTTTTGTCCTCTTATACCGCGGTTTACTAGTATATTTGATATTCGTTGTCTTACTGTAGATTGCACCAGGAAATGGTCCGAGTGACCGTTTGGTCCTCGACAAGCCCTTACATCTATTATTGAAGATGCATGTTTTTTCGATACCAATATATGATCAATTTGATTTATTGTATTTCTACTTGGTGACGTCCATGTGCCTAGGTGGATCTTTTTGTGAGGAAAGCAGGTGCTCCTAATGATCAGGTTATTTGATGCTGCAAAGTTGCATAGTCTTCTCCCATTTTCACTACTTTCATCATGGAGAGTGTGCTGCCCAGCCACACAGCTTATAAAGCTTTCTTTGCCGATCTTGGCGTTGAAATCTCCTCCTAATATTACCATGTCATATTTAGGTATTCTATCGTACCATTTTTCTAATTGATCATAGAACATTTCTTTTTCAACGTCATCTTTTTCTTCAGTTGGCGCGTGTGCAGATATTACAGTAATGTTTTGAAATTTTCCTTTTATTCTTATCATGCATAGTCTATTGTTAACTGGCTCAAAACCTATTAAGCTTCTTTTTATTTTGTTGTTAATGATGAAGCCAGTGCCTAGTTGGCCAGCTGTTTCCTCAGATCCACTAAAGAATAGGGAGTAGTCTTTTTTTGTATGGCCCCTTTTCCCATGAATCTTACTTCTTGTAATGCTACTAGATCCATTTTAAATTTTAAAATTTCATTAGCTACTTCCATCAGTTTGCCAGGTTGTAGCATTGTGCGTACATTCCAAGTTGATATTCTTAAATCGTTAAGCCTTATTCGTTGCCGTTTCCGTTGCCGTAAATTCTGTTTTGATATCCGGGGCGAATCTTCTGGTTGTCGAACAGTTGTTTTTTTTACAAGATTCGGCTGTTAACCCAATGCTTAACCCCCATCTTTGGAGGGCCGTTGGTTTTGAAAAGTTGCTTCAGAGTTTGCTATATAATGCGTTGAAGTTCTCATAACTATGTTACGAGTTCAACTGCATTATATAACATTTTCCTACTTCTTGAGACGCCGATGTATGTGGCCATTCAGGTTGCAACTATTCTTCCCTCCTCCTTTCTCAACCGGGCTTGGAACCGGCTACGGCGGAGTTTAAGAGTTACACTTAGCAACCAATATATATGTAATTGGTAGTAACCAAGTGGTTTGGTGGTTAGGGCGGTGTCTACTAATTATATAAGTTTTTCGGTTGTAATTTTGGTTGAAAGATTCAATTCAAATCCAGGAAAATATTTTTTTAAATATTTTTTTTTGTATTCAATTGAAATGCGTATTCTCATATGTCAATATCATGAAATCTGATTCATGTAATTATTAATTTCCAATATAAAATTTTAACAGAAAAACATGTCGTACGAATGGCTTTCTCCATTGTAATTAATATAAAAATCGTGAACATTCTTAAGAATTATTATAAGAAACTAAAATTTTGAACGATCGATATGGTTAGTTATAATAGGGAAAAATTTAATAATTTTGTAAGCATAACTTTTCTGATCAAACAGAAGGGTATCTAATTTGGTATTTTAGTGCCATGAAATCAAAATATTTCGTAAACTGTTTACCCCCTAAAAAATCATATGCTGATAAGGTCTTGGGTTTCTTGTATCGCTGCAAAAATTACCTTTCCCCCTTTTGTTTTTATCAATATAAATCAAGCGTTTATTAGACCAGAAATGAAGTACAATGAATATATATCACCTCAACGTTCTAAGCTAAGTGCTTACTGTTACTAATCGCCGTACAGTTGGATCACTAAATTCGTTTAATAGATATACAGAGATTATCCCCTGTTCTAAAGAATACAACAATGCTTTCACTTAAAGTTTTTCAACGATAGATGCTCATTTATATCCAGTTAAACTATCCAAATGGAGCAACATAAGTTCATTTAGTATGCGCATGTCACACTCATATCCCATAAAATCTTTTACCCCAAGTTGATAATGTGTAATTATACGGTATAGCTAAATTTAAGAAGATAAGTAACATCTTTCTTCATAATATCTCATCCAATTTTCCCCATAATCTAACAATCCTAAATATTCTAAACTCAAATCCCAAATCCTTCCAAATTTCTTTTCTCCTAACAAAACTGTACAATTGTATTACCCTCCCTAAGCTGCTTTTGGTTTTTTAATTTGCACACTGCCTAAAGAAACACCACACACCTCCAACTGATGGCCTTCTATTCTATTTCCTTCGTTAAAATAATTAGAATATTTAAACATAAAAGTCTTTCACAATTTGAATAGTTCACAGTAAACCTGGGAAGTAAAAATAGAAAACTTGATTAGTATACTAGCTTTGGACTGTAAAATACGTATAATTTCACAAGTAATTTTAAATTATTTAACTATATTTAAATGTCATAAATTTTGCTATTCGTTTAAAATCAAATTATTATTCCCAGTTTTATAGTTTTATCTACATTTTAGTAGAACATTACTTTTTTTTAATTAAGCGTTATGAACATTTTAACAGCTGTCACCAACTCAAAAAACATATAACACCAAAAGCATACGTGCTAACTTGTATTTAATGGCATTTATGCAATACTTTTTTTCTAAAACTGTTTAAAACTCATACTCTGCATGATATTTTAATTAAATATTTTTATTAATTAATAATTATAATATATACTGAATACTTCGCATGCTATTTTAATTAATTTTTTTTTTAATCTATTTTTTAATTGAATTATTATTAAATTATTTTGACAAATTAAACAAGACTTATAAATAGAGGGCAAACAACTATAATTTAAAATACTGTTCTATTTAAATTTATTTTAAATTAAAAAACATTATAAGTATTATTAACATATAAATTACTTAATTATATACCTTGAAAAATGTATATACGTTATTGCATAATTTCAATATAAAACAAACGCCCTAAATTTGTACACATGTAAGTAAATCACATTTTTCTGACATATGATATGCACAATACTTATCTTACTTACATATGTACATGTTAATTATCTGTATAATCGCTTGTTATATGGTTGATGAATTAACATTATTTAGGGTGAAACCCTACTTGTTTCTTATTCAGATACATTACATACATAATAAAGGTTCTAAATATTTATGAAAAGGTAGCGCACCATGAAAATTTTATCTTTGTTAGATTGTGCGCGCTATACCGTGAACGAATTTAAGTCAATATTTTGTAACAAAATAGGTATTATATATGAATATCAAATGTTATTTAATAATGAATTTAAAAATTAAATCATAACACTTAGTTAAATAAATTATGGTAACATTAAGCATATAACAGTGCATTACAAATATATAGGGAGATTTAATGTAGGACGGCAAGAATTTTTGTAAAAATTTAAGTAGGGTAACGTATTCAATTTTTGTTTTGAAGGAGTCATATAACATGCACTAATAACTTCGGTTCGTGATATATTGGCTCGTGCAATGTTTGTTGCCTTTGATTTGCCGTTGCACTTTGCAGGGAACTATAATTGACATAGGGGCTAAAATTACCTCATCTGTGACATATTATGATGCAAATCAATAAAATATTTCATCACATACTGATCTATGTTACAATGCATTGCATTCAAGTGTAATGTATTAATATAAACTGACTGAATTTAAACTTGACTTAAACACAAGTACTCAAGTCAAGTTGTTATCTATATAGACAAAATGAAAATTTAAATATTTATTTAATTATGTCAGTTATTTGAATAAAAAAGGGGTTGACATTTTTTAAATAGGAGTAGATAGAAACTTAAATATTATGCATATATGAATATGCATATTACTATGCATATTACTGCTATTGAATACACCTCAGTTTGTTATTAATCAAAGTTGTTTTGTTTTTTTGTTACCTATTAAATTTTGATTTATTATAAAATCGATTTAATTATAAAATTAAAAATGGAAATAAATATTATAAACTGGATGGAAATTGAATTTTATGTAAAAAAAAACATTTTATTTTAAATTAATAAATTGTCATTTGATACACTAATTTGTATAGATTAAATAAGTATATGGATAAAAAAATATTGATTAATCACATTCCATTGAGTAATAAAAATACTTGTAATATTATATAAGTATATAAAATATATTTTAATATATTTATATGATAATTAAAATTATTTCAAATTTGTAAAACTATCAATTAGATTTTTATTTGCATAAAATAATTTATTAATTTTTCATGAACAAAATATTTGTGGAATAATCATATGAAATTCATAAACCTATAATATTATCATATGTTAAAAACAGCTGTTTTAATACTGTCACCTAAAGGCAAGATTAAACAAGATTTATATTTGAATAATTAAAGAAGTTTGAATTAAGTGTGATAGAGTAATAATAAGTCTTCAGTATTGTAAAAGTTTGATATTTTCAAAATTAACAAGAAATGATTTCTAAACCCTGGGAATGACTTTGTAATAAATTTTTCAATTGAGATACCTTTTTTGTAGCATAACAAACATTTAAGATTTTTAGCACATTTTCAAAAATTTTTGAGAATAGTTTATAGTTCCACTCTGTCCGTTCGTCCGTGTGCTCACAAAGCGTTTACACCGTTTGAAATAAAGAAAATAAATTTTTAACAACGGATATATTTTTCAAAAAAATTTACTTCATGGAAAAAGTTTTTCTCGTTACGGAACTACAGCCCTCCAACATCCAGAAAAACCCTATTTTCAAACTATTATAACAAGTGTTATAACAAAATTTTCAATCTAAAAGCGGTAGCATACTCCAGACTCCTGTTGTTATTAGCCTTGCAAATATATGTAAAAGAAACAGAAATCGTTGCCTAGTTTACCGTTATGTGAAATTCAATTTTTGATAAATATTTGACCTATCGATATCTTCTGAAGGGTTTTAAGCTAGAAACCTGAAATTTTTGAGAAGTTAGATGTTTTAAAATTATGCGTGAGTGACGAAAATTTTTTTGTGATGACCACTGTTTAGGAGTTCTAAGGAAGTAATATTGAAATAAATTTATTTCAAAAAGATAAGACAAATTCAATGACTCCTGTAATCAGCTTCTATTTTTCCTTTAGTAAACTTACACTTTCGAAATAACAAAAAAAAGCAACGAAAAAATTAATAAATTTAGGGAAAGCAAATTAGTTTTAAAAAATTAAACGGCTGATTGTTTCTCTGCTTAAACGGAAGGAATTTTAAAAAATGTAAAAAATAAAATAATATTAAGAGCCATACGATATTACGAAAATGGTAATTCCGATGGTAAGAAATTCGAATCCTCAATAAATGAAATATTAGAAGAAGTTTCTGCTGATTTTATACCCGTGTCAAAAAGGTATACTAAATTTGCTATTACGCAATGAAGCAGGGAGCGGTTAAAAATAAAGGAGCTAAAATTTTAAAATTTTCGCAAATTCGATTTTATGCAATAGCCGTCAACCTATTTTTTTTATATAAGCATTACTCTATACCTATTGAAGCTGGGTGTCTAAAATTTGGCCAAAAGTTGTTGTAAAAATAGTTTTATAGCCAAATTTTGTGCAAATTTTGGTTGGTTTACTGCAGTGGGGTCGAGTAGCTGTCATACAACTTGTTCTTTTATATGAACATTTCTTTATACCTAATGATGCTGAGTGTCTGAGTTTAGTTTTATGGCCAAAGTTTGTACAAAATTTGGCTGGTCTACTGCAATGGGTTCGAGTAGTTGTCATATATCGGATGATATAATGTCGATATTACGGTCATACGGATATCCCAGAGTTGACTCAGTCTACTTTATTGCACTCTTCTTCATTATTTTTAATTTGGAATATCATGCTGCCATGTAAGTAAGCGTTTTGACGCCTTTATGTATCCCAATTGCGAATACGTTTGTTAATTTATAAAATAAATATTATTTTTTTACGAGATAAAATGATTAAAAAATACTTGTAAATGGCAATCTATATTCAACAATCTAATGCTTTGTGTTTTACACACATAAGAGAAAGTGCGCAATATAACATATTCCGACACAAACTAGAATCATAAAAAAATCCGATTAGCGTTTGTCGAACTAAACAATACATTTTGCAGTCACAGTTGAAGTCTGTAACTTAGAATAAGAATGATCCGATCCATACATCTTAACTGTTGTTGTTTATGGGTATTCAACTGAGTATACGTTGTCAAAAGCGCTTCAAAAAAAACTAGAAGCTCCATATGAAATGAAAACCCCAGAAAACATGTATCCATTTACTTCATCGTATTGTACTAGGCAACGATGAAGGAAAAGGTAACGAATTCCTTAAAAAGAAGGAATATTTCATGACTATGACAAGTTCACTAATGAATATCGCACCTGAAGTACAAGGTTTTTTTGGTATTTCGACTTCAACCCATATTACCCATTCTACACAATTACTTACATTCTGTTAACATAAATTTCTCATAAAGCCCATATGTTATAAATTTGTAATTTTTCATTTCCTTTATTTTGTTTTTTTGACCAATTTTATGTTCTAGATGTTGAAAGAGATGAAACATTCGATGTAAAATGTAAATGTTTTGTATATTTGCAAAAAACGATTTTATTATCATTATTATTATTTTTTTATTTTTATTTATTTTTGGAAAGCTTTACGACATTCAATTGTTAAAGAAAATTGCGTTTATTGGTAAACGAATACGTCATGTGGTAAAAAAATATTAAAAAAAAATAAAACAACAAATAAAAGCGAATATTAAAAAAAAAAAAAAAAAAAAAAAAAAACAATTCTTTTTAATACTATTACAATGTTCGGATTGCGTGTATACCTTATTATTTCTTTTCATTTTGGAACAAATGACGATTGCATATGAAATTGCAATCGTAATCCTTGCATGCAACAAAAAAAAAAGAAGCCTTAAGTTAAAAAATAAAAAAAAAAACAAAAACAAAGAAATGAAACAACAAAAATATTATATTTTTAAAGTAAAGTTTTTTATTTTGAGGCAATAAAATGTATGTTATGTGTTATATAGCCAGTTGGTTGATTATATATTTTAGCAATTTAGATTTAGATTTTTTTTTTTTATTTTGGATTTTGGTTTAATTTTTCTTTTGTTGTTGTTGTTTTTGTTGTAAAATAATTTATTATTTTTGAAATGTTATTCTGTATCAGTGGTTAAAAATTGTACTTTACTTTTAAAATTACTCATAAGTGTATGTAGAGCGCCACATGGAATTGTTATTTTGTTTTTTGTTTTTTTTTTTTGTAAATTTAAAATAAAAATTCAGTAGAAATAAATAAATTATTTTGAGATTACACCGGGTGGTCAAAGAATAATATTTTATATTTTAATATTTTTTTTTTTTTAGTTTTAAAATACATATGTACATACGTATGTACATATACAAAATATTTAAATGTAAAATTTGAAATGAATATCAATGGAAACTGCTGTTCATTTAGATAATGTATGATGTTTTGTGTTTTTTTGATTCTGTTAATGATGAAGGGAGGAAATATGCAAATTTAACATATTAAAATATGTTAAAAAACAATTGGATTTTTACTAAAAAAAAAAACATAATTATTTTTGTAAAAAATTTTTTTTTTTATATTTACATATTTTTTAACATGTTCATAGGTTATAAGTAGATAGATTCATATATAAGTAGTAAATATGTATTTATTTTCCTAATATATACGATTCTTAAATGGTATAGTAATTTACATAAATATTATTAAACGGGGAAGAGTAGAGTAGATTGTGTCAACTTTGGGATACCCGTATTACGGTAATATAAACATTAAATCATCTGGTTAATTACTTTTGGCAAAATTTAAATACACAACTTATTAGACTTTCGGGTATGTACAATATAAGTATATAAGTTAAACATTTCAAGCTCTTTAAACCTCTTCCAGTACATTGACTATATTTTATTCAGACTTAATTGTATATAAAACAAGTTATGAAAAAACCTAAAGATTTTAAAAAAGCACATTTTCAAAATTATATAGCGTTTCATACTGAATATTTTATCGAAATATAATATTGGAGCTTTACTGCAGCTTACTTATAAAAACAGTAAATTTTTAATTTCTAAGTCCTAATAGCCCCTCAACGGGGAAGGTTGCCAAATTTCTCAAGGATCTAACTTCACTAATCCTCCCTCTCATTTTTTACGCTATACGAATTAAATTGTGAATTCCAGCAAAATTTGCACTTTAACTTAGAATTTTACTATGTAAGCAAAAATTGTTAAAATTGAAATACACGTACTTCAATTTAAAGAGCCGCTTTTAAATTTAAGAAAAACCTTTGACACATGTTGAAATATAATATTGGAGCTTTGAATTTTGTATATTACTGAAAAAAAATTTGTACGGGTATTCAAGATATAGGTGTTTAGAAATAACTCATATGCAGGCTTACGCTCATATAGCTTCTAAACAGGGGGCATGACAAAAAAATTAATTAATTTCTAAGGATCTAACTTCTCCCAAAATTCAAGTCCTAGCTTGAACCATTTACAAGATATGTGGGGCCAAATATTTTGCAAAACTTGGTAACCCTATACATTTGCCTTTTAAAATTTAAATCATCTGTCTTTTACCGTTTTCAGATTGAAAATATACCCAACAGAACTGTTGCTATAACAATTTAAATATAGGGCTTTTCCAACTTTGGGAGAAACCATTTGAAAATATGTAAAAAAGAGGTTGTATGGCAACACACTGCAGTACACCAACCAAATTTTGCACAAATTTTGGCTCTAAAGCTAAACTATTTTTGTCAAAATTCAGACACTCTATTAGGTATAGAGAATAGCTCATATAAAAAAAAAGTTGTATGGTACCTCTTCGAGCGCACTGCACTACCCCAGCTAAAACTAAACTACTTTTGGCAAAATTTCAAATATCCAGCTTTACCAAGTATTGAGTTATTTTTTATCAGCTACTCAAACCCGCGTAGCAAACATGCTAAACATTTACGAATCTATAGAAACCCCTCCTTTTCTTAGTCACAAACGTAAAGGCGAATTTAGTATACCTATAGGCATACGGGTATAAAAAGAGAACATATTTATTTATAGAGTAAATTCTTGTGTGCAATATGAGCATAAATAAAATAAAATAAAATAAGATGAGATATAAAAATCATTTAAGCTAATAGCCAGTCATAAATTTTGATTTTATTTTTTGTTATTAATTACGTCTGAGCTTCTATGAGAAAATATGGTACATTTCTTCTAGAAGAGATAAATTTTAGTTTGATGAACATGCTGTTTAAAGATTTTCAAATGTATATTGAATTTCTTGTACGTATTGTATATATAATTATTAATACTATCGCAATTATTAGGTATCGAGAGGTGTTTAAGAATCATATATAACATATAATGGTAGCTTGTCAAAGTAAAAGAAATTGGACAATAGATCAAAAGAAAAAAGCGAAGTTGATAGAGCACAGGTTAGGAAATTAAAAATAAATTTAAATAAAACATATTTTTATACAAAATGTAGCAAAACACTTCAATTTCAAGACCTCTGCGCAACCTTTTTTATCTTTCCTACATTCCGGTATTTATCCTACCCAAAAGATTGCACACATTTTTCCAATTCGTATAAAAGGTTATAAAAGTTATACCTCTCAGTATCCATCAATTTCTACCTTCAACTACTGACTTCCTGGCGTCCTTTCCAATGTAATGAAAACAATTTCAAACCAAAAGATTTTGAGATAATTAGATCGCAGATGAAAATATGGGTTGAGAGCCCGAAGTTCGCTCTAGGCTCTAGGTCTTGGTAGGATCTTTGTAAAATTGATTAGAGTTTTTTATTTTGTTTGATTCGTGTTCTAGTTGATGGGTATTCATCCTGAAGATTAAAAATAAGTGCTGGTGTACCTCTGTTATAACTCGTAGTATCTTTTTAATATTTAAATATGATACAATAACTTCCAATTCAATCTATAGTTTTGTCGACGACAGTTCCCTTCTTGTGACTTCCTATGAATTTCATAGTCTAAATTAATCATCAGATAAATACAAAAGCAAAAAATTTCACAATAAATGAACTAAACAATGATTTAGTCAAAATTGAAAAATGGGCTGTAGTAAACAGAGTTGATTTCAAAACCAAAAAACTCAATGCTATCTTAGCCAAAAATGGCGATTACTGTTCCGAACCCTTCATTTCAAAAGACTTTGTAGCTTAAAATCATACGAACGACCGAAAATTTACTTGGTCAAACCATATTTTTGGTATAGCTAAAGATGCAAAAGGATAAGTTTTACATGACATCTGTAAAACTTAACGATCTCCTTTACATATGTATAAAACCTATATTGGCCAAATTGAGTATGATGCAATTATTGGGATATATTGATAAAATGAATAAGAAATTAAACAACTAATATCTCCTCTCAAGTTTTTCCAATGGGAAACTGGGAGGGCAACAGATGCTCATCCCTACACTGTTCAACAATGCAGGTTCTTTTGTAACGTTATTATCCTTTATGATACGAACAGATTAAGATTTTCTACTCCTGCTTAAGAATCCTAGGCATTTGCGATCGAACATATGGTTGTTCCTCCCAAGTTTTTCATTTATTTTCATGTCTAGAATTTTTACTCAGAGTTCGGTATTTTGAATATTTACATTTTCAAAAGACAAACAAGATGCAGAATCGCTTTGCTTAGTTGAAAACCGATAACTTTTGGTTTTAAAGGCGTAATCACTTTACCTGTTGCTTCCCTGTTCGATATTTTAATTATCTCATTAGTTACTGATGTTGAGGTGACAACAGCTGCTCTTCAATTCATAAGAACAACAAAGATTAATATAATCAGAAAATCTATAGATTTTATACGAAATTGTAGATAGAATATCATTGATCTATAAAGTTTGACGTAGGACAGAGTTTTGATGGACACCAGTTTTGTTTTAAAATTCCAATTAAAGAAAAAAACTGTATCCATGGCTTGTTTGCCCATACCAATTGCTTTAAGCTTTTTTAGTAGCGCAGGATGTCAAACTCGATCAAAGGCCTTTTATTTGTTTAAAATGGCTTTTTTGACCTAACATCGTTTGGTCATTCTTCTAAAGGACTCAGTTCTCGGCAAATATTTTTTTTTAAAAAAAACTAATTATTAATTCCATAACACTAATGTTCAAGCAATAAATCTATTTTCGGTATTACTCGGAGAATTGTTTTATGAAACTGGGCGTCCTATAAGCAACTCTCCTTGAAATTAAATAAATGTCTGAAGTAAAGATATTTTTTTTTTTAAATGAGCTGTACCAAAAAGGTATATCTTTGGAGGAATTTGGAGACATTTGGAAGATCACTACCAAGACCGAATGCTACATTTAAAAAAAAGTAGAAACACTAGTTTTCAAAATGTGTATCAATAGAAAAATTCATTGAAGGTGTGCGTATTACTTTAAAATCTTTTCTGGCGAAACATCAACCTATTGTTTCCTCGTTTTTCCATTATATTTCATATTAAATATTTCTGCCCATATTTGTATGAAATTTTTCTCTAACTTCGTTTGTTGGGTTATTCTTATGTTAATAGAGTTTCTATTGTTTATTAAGTTGATTGTTACCTTCTAACATAATTTGAATATATTTTTAAAATTATTAGCTATAGGGACAAAACTATAATGTTTTTTATGATGTTTATTAATGGGTTTTATTGAATGTTTTTCAAGAAAAAAAATGTGCAAAATTTATATTTGTGTTTTGATTGTCCCTTAATTTTATTTTTATATAACTTACTTGTTATATATACTGAAGAAATAATTTTAAATAAAATATTTCATTAAAAAATATTTTTAACATTTTAATTTATGACCTTTTAATTAGATGATCATATTAACATTATTTAATTAAACTTTAAATATTTGAATTATTTTAACATGTTACATAATTATTCAAAATTAAATCACAATTAATTAATTAAAATACAAATATTTTTATTTCAATTTCATTTCATTAAACAAAAACAAACAAAAAAACAAATTCATCAATTCTGAATGTACAAATATACATAAATTAATTGTAACTATTCTTTTTACCATATTTGAAAGTTTGATCTGGTATCCAATATTATCAATATACAATACCATACAATTCTTTTTAGTTTTGTTAAATTAAATTAAAATAGAAAATAACAAGTAAATTTTATTGTGTTTTTTTTTAATTCCATCTCTCTCTTAACTTATTTCGTCCTCTTCTTTTCTACATTTTTATTTTATTTTTGTGATCAATTTACATATTATGTATTTAGTTTTAAATTTTTAATCCTTTAAATCTTTTAACATTATAGTCATTATGAATTCATTGTATTTTTACAATAAATATATATATATATATACACATATATTTATTTGTACAGAAGTGGAGTGGATATGGTGCGGTAGCTTAACTCTTATTAATAATACAATTTACCAGTAATCTATTTTAATATATAAGAAAATAGGGGGAAGCTATATGAATGTCGCGTTTTTTTTTGTTTTCTTCTTAATTTTTCAATTTATTTTTATTTATTTCTAGTTATGGCAGAATTTTTTTTTTTTTGTTTTTTTTTTTTTTTTAAATAAATTTTTGAACATAACAAAAGTTTAACTGAGTTAATTAAGATGTACTAACCAATATAACTTTTTGCAATAATCTGAAAGTTGGAGACTTGTTAAATGCAAATCAGGCAAAAATGATTATAACATGGTCTCGTTTTATTATTTTTTTGTTTTTTTTTTTTTTTTTTTTTTTTTGTGGACATGATCATTTGTTTACGGGTTGATCTTACGGTTCAAAATAATATTTTGTTTTTGTTTTTTTTTGTTAATTTTTTATTTTAATTTGTAAAAATTCCAAAGGCGGATTCATTTGACATTTTTGTTTTGTTTTAAAATTTTTGGTGGGAGTTTAAACAAGCAGTTAAAATTTAGAATTTTGTTCTGTAGCATTGTATAACATAAATTGTATAAGTCAAAATTAAATAATTTGTTAATGAAATTAATGTTAATTATGTTGTAAAATGAAATGACATTTCATGACAACCGACTGTTTTAGATAAAAAAAAACTGTATTAGATTTTATTGAAATTAGGTATTAGAAAAATTAAAGCTGTATTAAAAACAAAAAAAAAAACGAAATGGTAAAACTACTTCTAGTTCAAATTAATTGTTTTGAAGTTTATGAATCAAATGTTGAGTGAAACTAAGATGAAAACGTATCTAGCCAGTTTAAAAATTTTCATATTTGGTATATAAAATTAAAAAAATATGAAACTATCTTACTATAATAAAGGGTAGTGAAGCATAGTTCGTAAAACAACTTAGTTTCCCAACAGAGAATCAATAATTTTGTCTCATAAAATCTCTTTATAGCCCAACAAGAAACACAGGTTTAAGCTCTCTCATGAAAAAAAGAATTTTACAATGCCTGATTTGTAAGATCTGGAAAGGTCTTATCCTTAGAATGCACTCCGAGTATAAGAATGTGATTCACAGGCAAAATTAACAATGGGAAGGACACTGATAACAAGAAGAAAAATAGTAATTAATTAATTCGGACACGGTATAAACTATATTCTAGAATAAAATTAAAAGTAATTAAATGTATAAGTAAATTTTATTCTGGTAAAATAAAAAATAAGTTTTTTCGACTTGAGACCTCATATAACTGATTCTTTTTATTTTAATCGTTTATACATTTTATGTATAGTAAACAATAAAACACTAAACACTATAGTCAATAATATATAAACTTGGTATAAATATATGATAAACAGTATGCTGTAATATACACTACATAAAGAATTCGTTAAAAAATTAATTAATACAAGGAAGTGTGTAATAGAGTAGACTGTCTCAACTCTGGGATACCCGTATGACCGTAATAAAAACATTATATCATCCGGTAATTACTTTTGATAAAATTTTAAATACACAACTTATAAGGCAAATATAAGTTGAAAGACAGCTTTTCGAACCTCTTCCATTACACCGACTATATTTTATTGGGACGTTGGCCATTAAAGTTAACTAGTATTGACAAAAGTTTCAAACATACATTTTTATTATTTGTAAAGAAATGCTATTTTGAAAAATTAAATTGTATGGCAGCTACTCGAACCAAACGCAGTAGACCAACCAAATTTTGCCGAAACTTTGGCCATAGAACTAAACTACTTTTAGTAAAATTTCAGACACTCAGCTTCTATAATAGGTATAAAGTAATGCTCATATAAAAAAAGAAATTGTTTGGCTGAATTGGCTGGATTTCAATAGCGATGACTATTATTGCATAAAAATGAATTTGCGAAAAAAAGTACTCCCTCAAAATCTTATCTCCTTTATTTTTAGAGTTATCGTGCGGACGGACGAATATACATAGCTAAATCATTTTACTTTTCGATTCTGATGCGATCCATATGTTTGAGTTTATATCTACTTGGCTCTTTCTCTGCATGAACAACGTAATGGCAAATTAAGTATACCCTTTTGACCTATAGTCGTACCGGTATAAAAAGGTAATTGTAAGTACAAGAAGATGATAAATTAAAAAAAAAAACAAAGGCTTTCAGAATATCAGATCAATTTATCGAAAATTATAAATATAAAATTATCTAATTTATTTATTTATTTATAATAGGAGAGGAGAGTTAAGCAATTTTTAAGGAACTTTTGAGAAAGGAAAGGTATTTTTCAAGTGTGGCAGATTATACTATTTATTAAATTTACAAATAATATTATTTATTTTGTTTATATCATATATTTTATATTTTACTATATATATTTGGTCACCATGGAGATTTTGTAAAGGGCAAATATTTTTCAATAGGGGTAATGAGTCGAACCCGCGCCCCTCTGTTTTAAGCCAAATGCTTAGTTGATAAGCCACCATCAATCTAATATTCAAACTGAAATTTTTTGTTGGAAATTTCAATCATTTATGTTATTGAAGATCACATTTCTTTATTAACCCTCTCAATTAAAAACGCACACCTTTCAATTTTGATTAAAAAACAAAAATAGGTATAATAAAATGTATATAATATATAATACAAAACCAATTTGAATCACTTAATCTTTTAATATATTTGTTTTTGTTTTATTTTTCCAATCTTCTTCATTTAGCTTTTAATTGTGCACTGAGATAAATCAATCTACTAAAGTATCTTTTTTTTTTTCTTTTTTATGAAATAACAAACTCTTGCAATTCAATTAAAAATTTAATTTTTTTGCATTTGTTGTTATTATTTTATAGTTTTGTTGGGTTCCTAGCATCATCATTTAAATCATCAAAACATAATCAAGATCATCGTCATCATCAATATCATCATCAGTCAAATCATTATTATTGTAATGATTGTCTTTTGTATATATTTAATATACATTTTATATATGTATATATTAAAAAAAAAAATTTTTTTTTTTAGTCAACTTCATCATCGAATACCATCATTAAGAAGTAACCAAAATCGAATTTGTTTTATTTAGTTTCAGTGGATCATTTCCTCTCAAAAAATAAGAAAAACAAAACAAAAAACCAACGAGCGATCGTATTAAAAGTAGTACCTATCGCCTTAGTATTACTATCAAGTATATATATTATTAAGAGTTAGAGCGATTTTTTTTTTTTTGTAGTTATATTTGAGTTTTTCTTTTTGAATTTGGTATATATTGTGTGTGGTTTCATTAGTTGGTGGTTTGGATTCAATGATTACTTTTAGTTACTTATAATATAATATAATATACCAAACCAAATTCTGTTGCTTTTGCTGCCAATATACGAGTATGTACTCGTATATATGAAATAAAGAAGTTGAAAAAAAAGTTTTAATAATAAATGAAAATGAAAAACAATATTCACATATACATACGTACATATGTGATATGTTGATGCTCGTTTTCTGGCTTTCACATATCATTCATTATTATTATTAATATGTTTTTATATCTGGTGATCTCTTAAAATGATTTATGTCAATTTTATTTATAAAGAGTCCAAAGAGATTATTGTCATTTTTGAATGACATTTGATACATTTTTCTGTTGTTTTTGTTTTTTTTTTTTGAATTATTTGGCTCTTTTTTTTAAAGTTTTTTTTAAGATTCATATATTGATTGGATTGGAAGATTAAGAGAAATAGTTTGTTGTTTAATTTTTGTCTCTAAAGTCTAAACAGAAAATAAAAATAATCTTCAAATTGTATTGTAATGTTTTGGTGGAACCACCAACTAACCAATAAGTTTTAATTATTATGATTTTTAATTTTTTGTAAGACATATTTCCTGTTTCATTTTTTGTTTTTATTATAATCTGTTTATTTGTTTGTAATTCTATTCTGATTCATAGATTTTATGCTCAACCTGGTAGATTATGTTGTAAATATATTTTAAATACTACAAAGGTATTTTAAAAATCACACATTCCATAATAATTATAACAAAACCAATTCTGGAATTTCAATAATTACATCAAAACATATAATTTTTCTATATTGATGATGAAGGACTGAGTGGCACAATGGTTAGAGTGCTGATCTTTTATGCGCAAGGCTCGGTTTGGAAACCCAGTGAAAATGGAAAAACTTTCCTGGTTTTTGACTCAACACAGCTACTATTCGCTATTGGGTTAAAATTAATGGCTTAATCAACAATTAATTATCTCATATCTTTACGTCATACATAATTTAATTGAATAATATAATTCACAGAAATAGCATATACCATATAACTTAAATACAAAATATTACAATATAAACAAAAATAGAATTGTATCTATTGAAAATTTAAGACATTTCTTCATGTTATAAGGCTTAGTACTATCTCGAGTTTAAATTGTATGTGGAATTCATTAGGATTAGTTCTAATAACACAAATATTATGTGACCTCCTGTTCCAACATGGTATAGACAGGCTTATTAGCCTAACATTTGAACGGAAAGCGCTTAAAACAAAAAAAAAAAAAAAAGACAAAACAAAGGTAATCTGCTTTATTTTAAGCTCCACATAAGTATATAAGTAAGCAAATCAGTTAAGACATGTAAAAATATAATACTCAATTTCTAGGTCCAAGCTATGTTTTTTTGGACGATAAGAAATTACGTGAAAAGTCGGGAAAATAATAGTTCCAGAGATCAGTAATTTGTAAACAACGCGCTATCAAAAAAATTAAGCTTAAGTAATCTCTTTGCTACACATTTTCAATGTGAAAGTATATTTTGCATAGAGCTTGAGTTAAGGGTTGATAGAAAAAATTAGTTTCACTAGTTTAAGGCCTGACGCGAGTGATCATTTATCAAGATATAATTCTGCGCTCTCATGTCGCTCTTCCATGTGACAATTTATATTAAAACTAAAATAATTGAAATTTGCTCTGAGAAATCGTCCGAGACCCTGTCTGCGTGTCCGAAGCCTTACTGAACTTTAACTTCCTAATGAGTAAAGTTTCATAAAAAAGTTTTTCCGTAAAATAGTTATTTTATAAATGGTCAACAGACTAGCAAATTGAAGCTAATCACATTTTATCAAAATTTTATAAAATGTGTTAGAAAAGGTTTTTTTTCACGGTTTTAATCGCCCTTTTTTTAATTTTGATAAGATTTTCATTTATATATAAAATCAAGAAATGTTTATAAAGTGTACGAGTATATAAGCCATTGGTAAATTGGTTGTTGTATAAATTTAAATTTTATTGTGATTTAATCAGATTAATTCGCTTTCATTGCGCCAAATATCTCATTTTTATTTTATTCTTCTAGATAAAATAAAGTTTGAATTTTTTAAAAACGAAATTAAAAGATATTTGATAAAATCATTTAAAGATTGTCTCAACAATAAAATAAGTTGACAAAACATTAAATCTTTTATTGATTTTAAAACAAAATTAAGATAAATTAATTTAAATTTATGTTATAATTATTACAAAGTTACAAAGACATTAATTTTAAGTTAAGTTTGCGGGTTTTATCAAAACGTAAAAAGAACTGAATTTGAACAAAAATGAAAGAAAGAGTATTTTCTTTTCTGCTCAAGTAAAGTTAACGAAGTGATTTAATATAGATATGGTTTCACTTTAAGTTGAGTCTTTCATTTCTTTTGTTGAACTTTTAACACAAACCTCAAATACTGAATCAAACCTTTTTCTTGGGTGCGATAGACTAGTAGTGGACCTGGGGTATATGGAGTTAGTCTACAAACCAAGCATCAGGATCCTTCTATGATATACGGTCTATCCTGCCAACGAAAACGATATTTAAGGCACCATACATAAATAAACACTCGTTAAAACAAATTTGTATTGAACGCTCTAAATGAGAACACAATAACAGACTCTTGCATGTGCAGGACAATCTCGGTAATCGAGAAAACTGGTATTGAAACTAACACAAAGATACGTAACTCAAAGGTTTATCCCTTTTGGTGTCCGTTCGGTCGAATATTCGATATCGGAACATGAATTATTCCTCAAACTGAAAGATCACTAGATACCTTTAAATATCACGAAGCTCTTAAGGATCAAAATCACTAGGCTGAGATTGGGGAGAACCTTGTGCACACACAGGTATCTCTTCAACAGAACACCAACTCGGGTTGCTATATAAACCAAAATAGATTGACTATCAAATATTTCCTAGGGAAATGCAATAAGTATGGTCCAGGAACCTCAGCTGAAATGGTAAAACCTAAAAACATGGACGATGTAAATATTCATCGAAGTTTTAAGAAAATATGATTTATGGGACAACATATAATCTTATACAAAGATACACAAAACCAAAATGTGTACGGAACAAACAATATGCCAGAAATAAACTATTCCACCTGTCAATCTGTTACGGAAACTCTCTTATTATAGAGCTACATCAGATTTAAGTCTGGAAAGCCCCATATTTAAATTGAAATATAAGAAAACTTCTGCAAAGTTCGTTGCACGGCTAACTATAGCTGTTACACAAACTTGTTAGATAAACTTTGTAACACAAATGTATTGAGTAGCCATACTGTATGCACTAATATACCGTTACCGTTTTACCGTTTGTAAAATTATTGACCCCTTATTCAGCTTCTTTGTGCATTTTTAAAGTTTCCGCCGGCCTTAAGCTAGAAAAGGATATTTGGAGAAGAAAAAGAGATATAAATAGTAAAATATTCAAGAAAATATCATGAAAAAACCATAACGCAAAATTTCAATGCTTCTATTACAATTTAAGTAATATCAAACAACAAATGTAATAATTTTAACATCATTATATTGAATACTTAAGATAGTTTGAGACTGCCACCTACCATATACCGAAGTACTAACAGATTTTTTTTTTAAAACTCGTTTCACAAAAATGTTTTAGGAAAATTTTAAAAAATGTTAAAAATTATAGTTTCCTTGAAAAATTTTACCAGTTCCAATTAAATACAATTTAAGTTTATTTACAAAATTGATAATCATATTTCATATATTTTTTTTTAATTACATTTTCTTACAATCTTAACAATTTTTAACCGTTTTAAAATTAATTTAGTTAATATATATAATTGATTTTAAAAAAATTTCATTAAAAAGCAAAAAACTTAAACAAGACATGGAAATCAATTAAATTCAAAAATAAACAAAAGTGGTTCTGGTAATTCACATTGAATCATTGTCATTAAAGATAAAGATCATCATCATATTCACAATTTAATTCCTTTCAACTTAATTTTAAAACTTCAAAAAAAAAAAAAATAAAAACAAAACAACTAAAAAAGCAATAAAGTCAACCACAAGAGATTTTCTTTAAAAGTGGGCATAATTCATCGTTTATTCAACTGATTTTTATTTTAATATTTAATGCGTTTTTTTATTTGCCAAAAAAAAAAAAAAAAAAAAAACAAAAGTAAAAATTTAAAATATCTTAAAAGCATACCGAAAATTCCAATATCCAATATTGAAATGAATGTCTTTCTATATATTATTATTATAATAAAGACCTTACACAACAGGTAGTTGGCGCAAGGGCTATAACTTTATTTTCTGATCTGTTCTTATTTAATATCCAATATATGCACAAAATGCAAAAATGGAAAGAAAGCATTAACAGCTCAGAAGAAAAACAAAAACAAATTATTAAGATAACATCCAAAAAATGCAAAAGAATCAGAATATAAGTAAAAACAACAAACAGAAGTAAAATAAAAGAACCAACTATTCAATAAAACCCAAAAAAAAAAATCAATATAAATAAAAAGAAAAATCATCATCATCGGTATATGGTTAGTATAAGAAAGAAAAAAAAAAGCCAAACGTTAAGTTAAATACTCTAAAATTCAAAAAAAAAAAAAAAATAAAATCAAACGACGATCGTAAAAGTTTAACAACGCCACCAGAAACCCATTAAATGGGAATTTCAAATAGAGTGATTAAAAATTAAATAAAAAAAAAAATTATAACCAATCTTTCTCTCTGGGATTGGTAGGGCTATAAAGATTTGAAAATGTTTTAATTTACCAGTTTTCAGTTCATTATTATTATTTTTATTTTTTTTTTTTTTATTCAATTTGATGACCATAATATTATCGCAGCTGCTTCTGATTTTTTTTTTTTTTCTTTCATCTGATCTCTTCCAAAAAATATAATTATTTTTTTACATACATATGCATACGGCCAACTTATATATGCATAAATAAATACATATATTTTTAAAGATTTTGATGCGAATCAGCAATCCCAATGCATTTTGACTAATTTGAACTTTTTAATTCAATCATCAAATATACTTACATACCTATTAAAAAATCCACATTATGATCCAAATAATATAGTCGAACTGAAAAGTATTAAGAACTTGCCATAAACAGAAAGTAATAGCAATATAAAACAAAAATTAAAATAAAAAAAACGAAATATAAGAAAAAACTTAATGAAGTACTAAAGAATTCATTCACACCTACATATATTTTTTTTTTAGTAGATATCAGACACAAATCCGAAAGATATTTACATTTTAAAGCTATATGGAAATGATCTTTACTTTTCATTTTATTATTCTGTTTTTTTTATTTTATTTTATTTTTTTTTTTTACGACTACGACGATTTTTATTTTCGTTCAGTTTTTTAAAATCATCTTATAAAGTTACAAATAAATAATACAATCAATTTATATCGTTATTACAATAGGATGATAATTCAGTTTGTGTTAGGTATTTTGAATTATTTTAATGGTTAATCCCTAAAAGTATGCAAACTTTTTGTTGCTAAAACAAGTGAATTCAAATGAATAGGAGGTTTCTGTAGTCCTCGGTGACGCAGTGATTAAGTAACTGGAGTACCAAGTGAGGGAGTGCGGGATCAGTTACAGATCGTAAGTTGTTTCAAGATAAATTACTGAGAAAGGTAACTTTACTTTATAGGCTGTCATCAAGAGTGTCATTCATTCAGCGCTGTCATTCAGAATAAATTATTAAATAGAGTATTGTATTCTTATTCTATGGTACAATTTAATTAATTAAATATAATAAATAATATTGATATAATTTAATAACAGTATCGGAACCTATAATGGTCTCAGTATGTAACTATGGTTTAAAAAAATTGCATTATATAATTTATGATATGTAATATAAATAAATAAATAAAGTTTCTCTGGTTCATCACAATATGTTTATTCATACTTCGCACAGAAGAAGTGAAGAAGTTCAAAATTAATAGCCGCTACCAAATATATAACGTGAATATATATTATATATTTATAAATATGTAATTTTAAAATTAAATTTAGGTAAAAAAAGTAGGGCACAATATGAGTTAAAGATTTTTGATTTTTTATTGAATGATACTCATGAATGACAGTGTAAACCTTATTTTAATTGTCATTCGTGTCAGTATTATATATATATGAAAAACTAGGAAATTTATTATATATTTATTAAATATATAAATAAATTATTCAACCGGTCGGCCGTTCAATCGAAGGGTCTCCGGTTCAAATCTTGGTCAGATCATATCTAATAAAAAAATATAATTTATATCAATAATAGTTTAAATCATAATATAAAATATATATTTTTCACACCTCAATAGGAAAAGTTGAATCACTCATTTTTGACATTGTATATGGTTAGGGGACTGTTCATAAATAAATAAATAAATTAATCGCAGTCAAAATATCATCAAACATTGAAAACGGCTTTAAACATCAATTTAACGTTTGTAATGAAACGTCACATTTTTAATAAAAACTTAAAATAAAATCGATATTAGAATTAATCGATTAATGGCCAACATTATTTAGTTTTATTATAAGAAACTCATCTTATAAAAGCAAAAATTCTAAATTTTTAAAATATTTTCAATGAACCGACAGACAAACTTTTCACACCATGTAATAAAAAAACTAATTGTCACTTATCTTATTTGAAAAAAAACAAAAACAAAACAACAAAAAACAATAAACAAAAGCACCGAAAAAGCAATTCAATCTCACTTAACATTTATTTTTTACTGAAGAAAATTGAAAATGGAACTGGAGATAAACATACAGCGAGATGATCGTGGATACGACGAAAATTAAAAATAACATAAAAATATACATATATATATTTACGTACTCCAGATTAAAGAAGACAAAAAAAAAAAAAAATTATTTTTTAAATCCATTGATAGCTCTGACTACTGATGCTGCTGTTTTTTAATATTAACCAAAAACAAAAAGAAACAGCAGAAGCAGTAACCAAAAATAAAAAAAAAGATAAAAATCATAATTACAACGCTCTAAACGCTCCAAAAGTGTAAAGTGTAATTTGAATAAAATAATTGACATGTTAATGCTTAAAATGTCAAAAAAAAATAAAAAAAAAAAAATAGTATTAAATTTTTTTTCAGGTCCAATCGCATTTTGTATTTTGATTTTTTTTTTAAGGTGCTAAATAGGACTCCTTCTCTATGATTTGATTTTGATGTTTTTATGATCTTACAAATTTTAAAATTTTTATTTAGAACAACTTTCATTGAAATTTGAGGTTAGATTTTATGACACCAATATAGTTCTATAATAGTGTTGAAATAATCTTTATAAAATTTTATTATAAATAGTGTTACTAATAGTTAAACCATTTTTTTTTTTTGGATTTTGTGGCGACTCTTTTTACATATATAATAAATTAAGCGATCGGATTTTGTGATTTACTGAGATTATTGTGTGTTTATAGATTATTTTGTTAACAAGTTACAAAATACCATTAAAAATCTTTTTATAACAATTTTTAAGTTTTATTTAAGGTGTTTTTTTTTTCGTCTTTTACATTACTTGTAAAAATATTTGTTTTTAGGTTAAGTAGAAACGTGATTCACTTATTGGTGCTGGTGACAGATTAAAAAAATGTTTTTTCAATTTAATTTAAGTATTTTTGTAGAATGATTGAACTAAGAATGGTAGTAATAAAAAATATGACAAGTTGTAATAAGTAGTAATATATAATTTTTGAACTAAATTCTTACAAATTATTTGTAGGTTTTTTTTTGGAATTTTTATATAATTTTATTAAATTAAATCAATTAAATTGGATTACAATTTCGAATTAATTGACTTTTTTGAGGATTGCTATGAACTATGAAAAAGTTACTGTATTCTAACCGTGTAATTCAATCATATTAAATTAAAATGTTTTGCCGGAATTTATCATTTAAAAAATATTGGTAACTATTTCAAAGGAATATTTTAATGTTGTTGACCGTCGGTGGTTTTTAAAAAATTATTAATTTAAGTATTAAGTCAGAAAGCGTTTACTAGGCGTTTAAGTCTACATAAATTTTAAGCTTACGAGAAAGAATCTGGCTAATGGCTTAGTGGTAAAGACGTCTCCTTTCATGCAAAAGGTCCCTAGTTCAAACCCTGGTCAGATCATCTATATATATAAAAGCGAAAGTGTGTTTGTTTGTTTGTATGTAGCGAATAGACTCCTAAACTGCCCAGCCTATTTGCATGAAAATTTGTATATAGAGGTTTTTGGGTACGGAAAGAAATCGTGGCCCAAAAATTTTGCTCTAACGGACCGCCAAGCTGGGGCTGTGGTGCAAGTATTTAAACTTCTTTGTTCTAAAATGAAAATCAAATTTTGTATACGTGATATTCTTTGAGAATTGAGTTGACACTATTAACAGTTTTGGAATTTGTTAACCCATGTCGGCCCGATGGTTGGTCAAAATAATTTTGGAAGCTAATATTGTCAAAATTTGCGAAGTACTGCTTTGGCTAAAAAGAAAGCCTTAAAAAAAATTTTGTTGAGTTCAATTAACCAATTGCGGCCCAACAGCTTTTTATAAATTTTTTGGTTACTTTACTCTAAATTAGAAACGGTTTAACCGATTTTCTTAAAATTTTGTATATGTGTTCCGTTTAGAGAATGAAATTAACTCTTTTAACAAACTTGCAATTGGTTAACCCATACCGGACCGACGATTGACAAAAAAAAGATTTGGAAGCAAATTACGTCCAATTTTGCGCAATACTGCTTTGCCCAAAGAGAAAGTGTAGTTCCGTTAACCCATTGGGGCACAGTAGCTTTTTATAGATTTTTGCGTTACTTAACTCTAAATTAGAAACGATTTGACCGGTTGACCTCAAATTTTATATGTGTGAAGCAACTTGAAAATGGAGTTGAGTCTGTTAACAGTCGGTTCTAAGATTGGTCAAAAAAAAAATTTTTTGGAAGTAAATTACGTCAAATTTTGGAAAGTAGTTTGTACTGCTTTGAATTACAGAAAGTTTCAAAAATTACTAGAATAATCCTTACATGTGTAAACCGTGTGTAATTTTTGTGTATTCATATAATCTTAAACAATAGCTATACCCGGATAATCAATGTCTTAGCGAATACAACGTTTAATGAAACTGAAGTCTAGAGTGCTCTATACTCCTTCAAGGAGTGTAAAAGAAAAAAATGGGATTTTTAAAAAATTTTAATCTTGTCTGAAAAAATATAGTGTTAATATATATATATAATATGTAGGTAGGTATATAGTACAAATCAATAGTTTTAGAAAAAAATTAATTATATTTCAAACAGTAAAGAACGTTTTCGTTTTTGAAGCTGGCTCGTTCTTTAATAAAATTTAGTTAAGAATAACTGAGGTTCCTGGCTAATTTTGTCAGTTCAAATCTTTTATCTTTTTTTTATGCATATTCTTCTAATAGGGTTTCACTGTTTGACGATTTCATTTTATGGGGATTGTTTAATTTAAATTATTATACACATTATCGAAAAGTTTGAATATTCAAATTTAACTATTTATAATATCGTAAGATAATATTACAATAAGTATTTAAATATTAATAAACAATTTCAATTTTATACTGACAAGCAACGTATCAATTTTGATAAAGTTGCATCGATTATGTTTTCTTACACGGGTTGTATTTTATTATAGCTTCAATTTACAATTGTCATTTTTGAATTTTGACAAAATTTTCAAATTTAGTTTTAAATTCAATTCAATAACAATAGTTACCAAAATAAAATATGTGATAGAATTATGGAAAGTTAACAATTTTATTATTTAATTAAATTTGTAATTTCAAAGAATTATAAAAAAATATTTTTATAACAAAATTTAATAATAATGAAGTTTAAATTTTTTAATATTTTTCTTTATAATTAAATGTTAGGTGTGAAGATTCAGGATAAACTTTTGGATTAGGTAGTAACTTCTTAAATCTCTTTTTGAGTGGGTAATGGAGAGGATATTTTCCAGTGAGATCAGAGTTTTATTTCAATAGTTGTGAGATCAATTCAAGTATTTAAATAGTTTTAAGATCAAGAATATTATAAATAAGAAAATATCTTCCAAATTTATGGATAGATAATTAAATAAGTTCTAGAAGGATAACTAAATTTTTAATTACTTAATATGCCATTGCAAGCATACAAGAAAACTAATTAAATCTTAATTAAAAATTTTCAAATAAATTTTAAGTTTATCTCTCTATTATTTATTTAATTTAATTATGACTATTAAAATATGAGACTTTTTATATGGATATTATATTACTTTAAAAACTATTTCAATACAAATTCTTAAAAATGTAAAGACGAATTAAATCACGACAATAAACTTATTTTATTTTTTAAGAAAGATCTTTCATATTGTTTTTATATCAAAATTTCATTAATACTTTTATTATAAGTATCGTATAATTATTATTATTACTTTAATTTCTTATTAAAAAAAAGTTTTGAAAAAAGTTTTTAATAAAATGAAATTTTTTTAATAATTTTCTATTTTTAAAAACATTTTTAATTTCTTTATTTTTATTTATACTCTGGTTTAAAAGTTTTTTTTTTTTTAATTTTTTTTTTTAATTTTTTAGAATTTTCACACGAAAAGCTATGAACCGATGAAAGGTAGGTATTAATAAGTAGAAAATATATATCTTTCATGTCTTCTAAGATGTTCCCACACTTTTCTTATTATTTTCTTATAAAAATTAAAAATATTCACTAAATAATGGCAATGTCCTAATAAAATTGGAGCGTGAGGGGACTATATGGTCACTCACCATAAAAAATATATTCAAAAAAATTATAAAAAGTAACCGAAAAAACAAAACAAAACAAACAAAAAACTTAAGAAAGAAACTTTAAGAAACTCAACTATTTAAAATTTAAAAAAACTTCTTGAAAAAATACAGGTGATTCCTTAAAGTCATAATAATTTTTCTTAAAATATTCTTAATGTCATGGGAGAGTAACTTTGCACTCCTTATTATTTTCTTAAAAAACATGTATATATATTTTATACGTATATGTAAGTATATATATTATGTATAATATATGTAAGTATTTTTATTTTCTTAAGATATAAGTAAAACTATCCAATTGGTTCACCACCAAGAAGATATCCCATGTATGCTCATCATTACCATTTTTTATGGTTTATTTTTGTTTTTTTTTTTTTTTTTTGACTTCATTTTGTTTGATGACTATTGTTGCAATGTTTTATAGGGTTTGTTTTTTAAGAAGTTGTTATTATATTGTATCTCAAATGATTTGTAAAAGGTAGGTAGTACTTGCACCTCCGCAGAATATTAAAACAGAAAAAAAAATATTGAAATTTTCTCATCACATGTTAAAATATGTTAACTATTGTTTTCATTTTCTTTTTTTTTTTTTGAAATAATAAAAAAATAATCATAATACAAAGTTACCGGCCATATACATATACTAATCTAAATTATTGAATTACTTATATTCATTTAACTTTTGGGTTCTTTTTTGTTTGTTTGTTTTTTTTTTGGACTGATTTACTTACTTTTAAATAAGATATTAATATATATTTTAAAAAAGTTTTTTAATTTCTTTATTCTGATAAATTATATTTTAAATTGGTTTTAATCAGAGAAAAAAGACTTTAAATACATTTTTTTAATTTTAAATCATAATATAATTGTTATATTTAATCTTTTTAATTGGATTTAAAATATGGAACAATTAAAAGAATTATTCATAATTTCTTTATTAAAACGTGGTAATAATTTATTTAGATTGCATATATGTGAACTTTACTAATAAGATCAAGTAAAAATAAAATTACAGATACAAACTATAAACTCTACAATACACGTATTTTCAATAAATGCCACTCCTGTCGGAGCATAGGGCGGAAACAAACTCCTTCCATCTATCTCGATCTTGCGCTATTCGCCTGACTTCTGCCCAACTCTGCTGCCGGGACTCTGCCGTTCTGACCCAGGTGTTGCGTGGTCTTCCGCGTCTTCGTTTTCCCTGAGGATTCTGGCAGTAAGTTTTTGAAGATCCTGGTTTGAAATTGTATTAGGCCACAATATCCTGCATATTCTCCTCAGACACCTATTAACAAAAGTCTATAGTTTTCTGGATATGTTATCTGTGACTTTTCAGGTTTCGCAAGCGTATAGTAGAACTGGTTTAACGCTTGAGTTGAAAATTTTTAGTTTGGTTTTTCTACTAACGTTTCTACAGCGCCAAACGTTACTGAGTTTATGATAAGCATGCCTGGCCTTATTTATCCGGAACGATATGTCCTCCTCCGCGCCACCGCTTTTTGTTATCATGCTTCCCAAGTAGCAAAATTCATCAACCTCGTCGATTACTATAGATTTGTTGTTAATATCAATTGTTAGTGGTGTCTGGATACTTGTTTCTAGTCGCATTAGCTTCGTTTTGCTAAAGTTTATTTTTAGCATTAATAATAAGTTTTTCTAATTTTGAGCTAATAGATGGTAAACTGTGCGACATGAGGCAAATATCATCAGCGTAATCAAGTTCACCTAGTTTTTCGATTGTGCGCCACTGTATTCCATCAGTTGTTTCGGCGTCGGTTTTTCTGATTACACTGTCTAAAACTATCAGAAACAGTATGGGGGAGAGTACGCAACCTTGACGAACTCCGTTATTTATTGCAAATTCAGCGCTTGTTTTCCCTTTAAATCGTACTGTACAAGCGGTATCCCTATAAAGTTTTTTAGTTCTGTTAACTTATCAGGGATTCCCAGAACTCTTAGCGCTTCCCAAATGGCATTTCTTGAAACGGTGTCGAATGCACGTTCAAAATCGACGAAGGGAAGGAACAATGGAGATTGCCATTCAGCCGACTGTTCGATGATGATTCGTAGGGTATTTATGTGATCAACACAAGATCTCTTCGGTCTGAATCCCGCTTGTTCACGATGCAGTAAGTTATTGACGGTTGGAGAAATACGGTCTAAAATTTTGAATGCCAGTAATTTCTCGACAGAATTTAAAAGTGTAATTCCTCGCCAGTTACTGCAGTTGCTAAGGTCGCCTTTTTTTGGAATTGGTACAATGATCCCTTCTTTCCAGCTTCTTGGGATTCTTCCAGTTGTCCATGTTTCTTGGATAATTGGAACCAGGGATGTGGTTAGTACCTCGGGACCGCTTTTCAACAGCTCTGCTGGTAAATTATCAGGGCCCGGAGATTTTTTGATCTTTAATTTTGCAATGGCATTTGCTATTTCCTCTCTGCTTGGTGGTGCTGTAGAGATATTACGTTTGGGATTGCGTCGTCTTGTGATTTCAACTGGCAAACTGCTTTCCCCCCTCAGTTCAGTAGAGTCTTCGAAAAATTCCTTCCAACGGTTCAGTTGGTTTTCCTCTGTTGTGAGAATATTTCCATTGCAATCTTTAAGTGGAGGTGCTTCGACTCTTGTTCTCGAAAGTTTGTTTATAGCAGAGTAGATGCCGCGTAGGTTGTTGCGGTATGCAGCTCTTTCCGCCTCTGAGCCGATAGTATTCACAAAACGCTCCCGATCTTTTCTCACTGAAGATTTTATTTGACTTTCGATATTGTTATATTCCCCTTTTAGTCGTTGTTTCTCCGCTGGCAATCGAGCTTGACCAAACTGTGGTTTAAGCTTGCGACGTTTTTCTATTAGCTTCCACGTATCCTCTTCTATCCAAGGCTTTTTCTGGTGTTGTTGAGTGCCAAGGGTTCTTTGGGCAGCTGCTTTACAAGCACGAAAAACCAAAAGAGTTTTTCTTTTAAATCTTTGAATATAAGTTTAAATTTCAAATTTGATTAAAATATTCCATTTATATTTACTATTTTATAATTTATTTACTAACAAGTTTTAAGCTTTATAAAGAGTCTTAATTAATATTTAATTGAAATGCTGTCCTATCTATTGAAATAGTTCGTTTCTACCTAATCTTGTTGAGGGAGATACGTTTTCGTAATATTTGATTTATTCTTATTTTGTTTTACATCATATAGTTTTGCAATGAATTACAATATTTTTATAAATATAAACTTATTTTTGATATAAAAAAACCCAAGATTTATAAATTAAAATTCCATTAATTGAAATTTAACGTGAGGGGAAGTTTTAGTTACTTGTATATTAATTACTTGATTAACGTGCTCTTAAATTCACCATCTGATTAATTACTTCTATTATATATACATATGTATACATTTATAAATTTAGTTGTTTATATATTTATGGACAAACCTTTACCACATACAATGTGATAAGTGAGTGGTTCAGCCTTTTTTTTTCAGTTGTAGCATGGCAGGTGTATATTTTATATTATTACAAAAGATTATTATAAAAAATTTGATCTGGCTTGGGTTTATATCCCAGACGCTTCAAATGAAAGACCCAAATCGTTACCACTACGCCACCGGTCAATTATAAAATTATATTAGAGATAAAAGTTTAAAATAAAATACAGAACATTAATTTTAAAGTGCTCTTAATCTTTGGCGCAGTTGCCGCAGTTAAATCTTTGCTGCAAGGTAGTGTTCTTGGGTTGTTCCTGCCCTGATATATACGTCCAGTACGCCAAGTAGTAACGAAACCTTGTCTTCCATCATGAATTGCATTAAAAATTTTAAAATTGTATCTTTACTCAGCTTAAAAGTCAATGAAAAAAATTTGAAGAGTAGCAGATTAGAAAATAAAAGCAAATGAAGTCAAGTCTCTAATGTAAGGTTTACTTTAAACATATCCTCCAAAAGGAATTGGCAACTTCTTTATACTAAAAAAAATATATCTAATTATTTGGAATTTAACTTCGGATAAAAGATTAACAATAAACAATTTACAAACATACACTAATAGAAGCTGCTCAAATTAGTTACAAAGCCTAATCTACATCTTCCATACAAATCTGTGATATATAATTATTTTTATTATTTAGAAGTTTGGACTTTTTGTTCACAGCAATTGGGCACGGTTGCACACTCCAATCAAAAATTTTAAGATCAATCACGTGGCCAACCTGACATATCCAAAATATCAACATTAAAAAAACTTACAAACTCCGTAAAAAATGAAATCTCAAAATCAAGCAAAAAATTATTTATTAAAATTACCACATTAACACATTATCTCATAAGAGATTTATTATTACAGAGGGTGTGCAACCGCTTTAAAAGAAATAAAACTTAGTTGTTCTTGAAAAGCTTTATTTTTAGATTACAGGTTACAATCCAAAAACAACATTGGAATCGTCTCCAATTAAAACCACCTGTTGAATATTGAATAAGTTGATAGAAAAAGATTATTTGTTCAAAAAAACGCAGTTCATGACTCATGAGGAGCATTTTTTTTAATCTAATTTAAATTTAACTTTTTTTTTGTTATAAATAGGCATGAATAACTGTCTTCTAATATCCGCCAATTGATTTTAAAACCTTTTGGTTTTGTTATTATTTCAAGGATCTGATATAACGGATTATCAAATTCAATAAAAAAAAAAACAGAAGCAGAAACAATAGAAGATGAATTTTTTTGTCTTTCAATTCAATTTCCGAATCAAAACAAAACTTAATCCATACTAACAAAAAAAAAAACCAAGCAAATCAAAAGAATATTGATAAAACCATATTGTCAAAGTTTGATTTTTTCCAAAGAATTTTTATATTTTGTTATTGAGTTTGGTCTGTTCGCATCATTGTAAACTTATTATCCTGTAGCGGTTCAGAACATTCATGAAACGAGGAAGATAGTAAATTATGTCAACTTTGGGATACTTGCACAGGCATAATGTGAACATTATATTATCATCAGGTTAAAGAAAGCATATATTAAAGGCAAGGCCAGCTTTATCAAACATATAATGTAAAGTCATGAAGACAAAACTAACTAAATTGATCGGATTTCGTTGCCACTTTGTTAACTTCATTTGACTGAAAATTCAGATAAGGAACTTAATTAGACTCTTAGTTTTGCATAAAAGTTTGAGAAAACTGCCTCAGTTTCAACGGCAAAGTTCTCTAAAAAAAAACTCAAAATCCTGGCTTTTTTATTTTTTAATCATCGCACAGACAGATCGCAACACATAGCTAAATGAAAACAGCTTTCAATTTTGAATCGATTCATCGACTTGGATCTTCTTTACGACGCCACAAACGTTATAACAAATTTAGTATACCCTTTAGACTACCGCCGTACGGACTTTAAAAGGAAAGAAACTGAAAGTTTACGTTATTTATGAGAATGAATTTTTAAAATTTTTACCGTTTGTCTTCAATCTAAAAGAACAAAAAATAGAACTTGAATGGAAAAAGACAATGAATGACTAAACGGTACATATGCGGACAGTTCTATTGTTTTTAATTTTTTTGTTAGTTATGTTGGAAATATTGAATTGATTCAGTAATTGGAATATATTGTATTTATTTTTTTTCCTCTTTCTAAATGTGTCCACTTTTTAAGTTATGGATTCTTTCTAATGAATTGGTATCTGAATTACGCGTTATACAATATTACTGTATAAATATTAAAGGTTAAGTTAAACTTTTGTTATTTTTTTTTATTTTGTTTTTATTTCTTTGTATGTGTTTTTCAAAAGATTGACTATGATGACATCTAAAAGGCTTCTTTGTTACTTATTTCTCTAAATAAAAGAAACAGTATTGAATTATTCCTAAAAATAATTTTAAATGAAGATGGGGATTACATGATACTGCACATAGTGCATTCATCTTCGGGTGGAAAAGTAAGAATAATCAGTAGTATATTACATTTTAATAATAGGCGACCGATAAGATTAACAGAAGTAGAGGTAAAGTTGTTCATAATTTAATTTAATTTATAAAATATAAAATTATTGAAATTACTAATGAAGAACGCTAAGATATTAATTTAACTAAAGTAAAACAATAATTTATCAACGCAAAATATACAGCTTTCTTTACTGTAAAGTGGAAGTTTAACTAGAGCGGGTTCAGAGTAAACTGTTGTTAACACTGTTTAATTTAATTTGAATAACTTATTTCGCTACAGAATTTCAGTTATTGATAGATGCAATAGGTTTTTATGAACAAAACACTCTAAATAGACATATATTTGAAGACGTAAAGAATGTTCATGGTGATTAATGAAAAGCGGGTGCGAATAACTCGAAAAAAGAAAGAAATGGGTAGTAGGCTATCCCAAAACCATAATGAAATGAATAGTAGGAAATCCAAAGCTGATGTTTTTTTAAAAGGTGAATTAAGTCAGACCTAACTGCACTTGCGAACTTATGTTACGTCACTAACCCTTTGGAAGAAACTCTCAAACGTGATAAAGTAATAATAATGGGGGATTTCAATGCAAAGGTAGTTCGAGACAACAAAGGGTTAGATAACATCATGGGAAAACATGGGCTTGGAACAAAAAATTGGTACGGAGGTAGATTGATAGAATTATGCAAAACGTACAAACTAGTTATTAACATAGCCCTTTTTCCTCACAAGAATACCCATAAATACACATGAACTTCACTTAGTGGTAACAAAAGAAACCAAGTCGACCATATCTGTGTAAGTATACAATGAAAGGGGTTAATCACAGATGTACGAAGTACGGGATGGGAAAATATAAATATAGCGACTATAAGCTGCTAACAGATGTCGACATCAGTTTTAAACTAAACAAGCCCTACGCATCTGCAAAAATTGGCGCTCCGAAGTTCAGAAACTTTAAGATCCCAGTCTTTCAATTACCCTTGTCAAAAATTATCTACACATCAGGTGCTCGATTGAAACATAATTTGCGGCAGTCTCTTGCTAGACTTGTTAAGCGAAGATTCCTTAATAAAACTGCAGAATTGCGGAATTTCATGCAAAATAGAACAATATCCGAAGCTACATTAGTTAATTAATTAGTTCACTAACCAAAACTATATGAGACCAATCAGCACATTGCCTCTCTATGAAAAGTTTTTAGAAAAGTTAGCATGTACACAGTTAGAAGAACATATTTTGAACAATAACATCATAAATGAAATGCAATCTGGATTTAGAAAGGGTTATTCGACTGAAACGGCTTTAAATTAGATTATAACTGAGTGGAAGAAGTTTGTTGATTCTGGCAAAAAAGTATTGGCAGTTTTTCTATATTTAAAAAGAGCATTCGAGACAGTAGATAGAAACATCCTATTGAATAAAATGGAAAACTACGGAATTAGAAATAAAGAATTATTCTGGTTTAAAGATTTTTTGATGGGGAGAACTCAATGTAATAAAGTAAACAAAAGCATATCTGATCCAATGCAAATTTATATAGGAGTACCTCAAGGTTCAATTTTAGGTGTGATTTTATTTTTGCTATCATTACTATCATTACTCGCTGATGACACGTTAATTTACATAGTAGAAGATGATATTACAGACTGTGAAAGAAAGATAAATATTTATTTAGATATCTTGTACAACTGGTTAGATATGAATAAGCTTAAGTTTAATGTTAGCAAAACCAAGTTCATGGTAATTAGTTATACATGAATGCTTATAAATCCATATATAAAAATAAATAATTATGAAATTGAATGTGTAAAAAGTATAAAATATTTGGGTTTTATAATTGATAGCAAACTCAATTTTAACGAACACTGTGATTACGTGTGCAAAAAAATTTCTAAGAAACTTGCTTTTTTAGGAAGAATTAGTTCAAAGGTTTTCAAAGCTTGTGCAATAAATATATATAATACAATAATTTTGCTGCATTTTAATTATTGCCCAACTGTACTATTTCTTTGTAACCAGCAGCAATATCACCGCTTGCAAATATTAAAAAATAGGGGTATGAGAATAATACTTAAGTGCAGCATAACAACACATATTCGTGACATGCTAAATAATTTGAAATGTACGAATATCAGAAACTATCTAAATTATAACGCCTTAGTTTTAATATTTAAATTGAAGAATAACTTGCTTCCTTCTTACATGCAAAGGCATATTGATTATGTTGATGGTTATTATTATCTTAGAAACAGAAGTGATTTTTGGCTCCCATTATATAGAAGGACTAGTACACAAAATTCACTTCTGTACAAAGGTGTACAGTTTTTCAATAATCTTCCTAGCAAAAAAAAAACGAGCTTAGACTTACTATATTTAAAAAAAAAATAAAGGAACATTTAAATACATAATTTTTAGGATATAAGATTTAGCAATTATATGTACCTTTTTTTATTAAAGTTTCTTCTAAGACTAATAAAGTAAAGCAAACAAACAAAAAAAAACATAACACATAATCAGCCAATGAGAAACTAAAGAGGAGATCACATAACAAATACAAAAGCCCAAGTAAGTAGATGGAAAACAATTTGAAGAATATAACAACACCGACTCCAAGAAGATGAGAACCATGATGAAAGAGAAAAAGATTACTCCAAACAGGATATCAGTTGAACCAACTGAACCTACTACATCTGAAATTACGAAAGTTGTCTCGAAAATACGGAAGAATAAAGGTACTTACTATTCACAATAATTCTGCATGACAATAATCCTGCAACTTGGTCCCTAACTCAAAAGCTTGAAGACCTACACTACGCAGATGACATAAGTATTCTTTCATACAAATTCAGCGATATGCAGATTAAATAAGAACATCTACAAAATCTCTCAAAAAATATTGAACTAGAATTCAATATTAAAAGGACCAAAGGGATGTGAATCAATAGGGTCGCAACACAAAACCTACAAATAAACGGTCAAGCATTTAAGTATTTCAATATCTTTTGCTATCTTGGCAGCAGTATATTAACCAGTCCCAGAGCGCAAGAACACATGTATAACCGACTCAAAAAAGCTAGGGATGCGTTTGGAAATTTGCAACCTGTATGGAGAAACTCACAAATCTCAAGAAACGCCAAGTCGTATTGTAGCGTGAGGCTAACTTCGAGTACCACGAACATAAGACTGCAGACATTCAAAAATAAATGCCTTAATCATTAGGATATTTGCATTTCGATCGTTGCGAAAACTCCAAAGACTCTCACCTAAAAAGGGTTTCTCAAAAGGAACTTGCAACGCTCCAGAGAGTTAATCGGTCGAGTAACACCTGGCGAAGAACAATAACTATGGAACTAAGTTTAACAGGTATAATCTGCGAGATTACAAAAACAACAGCAGCTATAAGAGTTCGAAGGAAATGTCTAGAAGAGATATTAAGCTCGATTGTCTTTGCTTCGATCTGAATTGCCAGCACCCGAACTTATGGTCCCATCTCGCCAATTTGCAGTTTTTCACTTATTGTCGTCATTAATAACCTACAGTATAAATTTCACAAGCTATAATCACTATTTTTTGAGTTATCGGACGCACGACCATCGTTATATTAACATAAAAGATGATATTTGATTCCTATACTAGCTCGCTTCCTTTTGGTGGTTTCAAACACCGTACCAAAGTTAATAAGCCCCAATTTAAGATGTCGAGTACAATAAAAGGATTCGTTGTAATTGTTATACTTATAGATTTCTATATTCTATTTTTGCTTTATAGTATTTTAAACAAAGATATGTGCATTTTCTGATTAAGAGGTAAGTAAAATTGTATAATTGTTTTAAAGTTACTGGCAAAATAAAACTAAAGTTAAATATTTTGAAGTATAATATCAAAATCATTAAGCTTCTAACTTATTCGTCATTAATAATTCTGCAATATGGGTGAATATCTATAGAAAATTTAAACTACATTTGTAATTCATTTTTATCTTAATTACTTTATTAAGTAATGCAATATATTCCTCACAATATTATTTTTATTTTAATTATTTTATAAACGCTATTTTATATTATATTTATTTTATTATTTAATTATGAATTAATTACTCCTTTATATCAGACATGGATTTTTTTTATTGTAAACAATATACTAATTTATTTTGTATCAATTAGTCGTAATATCATTGAATTAAATATAATATACTCCACATGAGTATTATAAAATTAAAATTTCATTAAATAATAAAATAATCTGCATTCTTTACTTGCCTACACATATATCTTTTATCTGGATTATTTAGTTGTTTTCATTAATTATTAATTCATACAAATAAATAGAAAATATTTCTTTTTATTCAAATATTTTTTAGCACATTTTCATAAAATTTCGAAAATAATGTGCTGATATAGTTTTAGTCCGTCCACTTGTCTGCCTGGGTGTTTAAAAAATTTCTACAAAATTTGAAGTTAATGAAGTGATGAAAAACACCAAGGGTTAACATCAAAATATAATGTTGGAGCTTCAATATTAACATTTAATTTTGGAAAATATGCGCTGGTGAATAAGTTACTGATTTAAAAAAAAAGAAAAGTTTTAATTTTCAAGTCCTCAAGCCCTTCAATTTTGTCCAAAATTTTTACGAAGCAAACTTATGATGATTCTCAAGGATCTGCCTCCACCTCCTTGCTCCCTCTTCTCAATTTTTTTAGGTTCTAGGAATTAAATTGTGAATTCCACCAAAATTTGGAATTTAAAGTACTTAGAATTTTATTACTTAAGCAAAAATGGTTAAAACTAAAAGACACTTTCTTCAATTTTAAGAACCTCTTTTAAATTTAAGAAAAACCTTTAACATATGTTTAAATGTAATGTAGCAGCTTTATATTACTAAAATAAAATTTAGGTGGGTATTTAAGTTACCGGTGCTTAAAAATAGCAAAGTTTCAATTTCATATTTACATTTCCTAAACAAAAACCTAAACGACTCCTACTGGTTTCTAACGATCTAGCTTATCCCAAAATTTTAAATAAAACTAGTTTACCAAAAACTTCTTATGAAATTTTGTTTAATTTTGGAAATATGCTTTTTAAAAGCACCTATGTTTTTATCATTACTTGTTTAAATATCTTTCAATACAATTATTTGTAAAGCTTTTATTTTATATGATAAATGACTATATAACAGAAAAATATTTCCATATTTTATTCAATAATATTGTGCTTTTTAGATTTTCTTGTGTTTTTATATGTGCATGTTAATAAAGTATTTAAAATACAATATTGAAAGTACATTCGCAGCCCTTTAATATAGCGCATAAGACGAGCAGTTACAATGAAATTTTTTAAATAGGTTATCTTAAAGAAGCGCAATTTAATAAGATACTTTTTTTTCTAATTTTTGTAATTTAATTTCTATTCTAATAGAAATATTAGAATAGAAAGAATATTCACATATTCTTTCAATAAATATAATCAGAATAAATATTTGTCATATTTTATCATTGTGCAATTAGATATTTAAATCAAAACTTTGCTATATTTCCTAACATTAGAAAATTGACATTTAAGAAATGATCTATTTTTTTCATATTTTTAATTATCCATTCCATTACCTCTAAATAATGTAGATGAGTTAATAACATTGTTTAAATCTCAAAACAAAAGATTTAAGTGGGAAACCTTGTCCAGTTTTATTAAAATACTTTCTATTTTTTAAAGTGCTGACTGGTCAACTATTAGGCTAATAAGCCTGTATATATAATAGGTGCATGTTGAAACGGAAAGGAAGGTACTGGAGATATTATATTCATACTATTAGAATTGATCTTAATGAACTCGACATATAATTTAATACATGAGATAGTATTAGGTGTCTTCCTTCTTATGTCAAGTTCACAAATATAAGTCTATTTTGTTCTTTGTCATTATTATACATTATTATTTTGTACTAGTATTTGAATATATTAATCTATTTTATAATTCGAACACGGGTCTCTTGAATGAAGTGTTGGAATTCTTACCACTGTGCCACTAAGCTATGAAGTAAATAAAAATAAGTTTTAACTCAATAAGAAATTACAGTTTGTTTTTTTTTTAAATAATTTTTCTTTATTATACAAATTTTGACTAGAAATAAATAAGTATTATATACATTTTTGTTGTTGTTCTTGTCATTAAAAGTTCTTAATTATCTCATAATTTTTTTTCATATTGTTAAAAATTAAGATATTGTCTGTTTTTTTTTTTTTTTTAAATTTTAATTTATAATTTGTTAATTATTTTGAATCATCTTATCTCATAAAAAAATACATGTTTATATAATATTTTATATACTTAATATCTATATTAACATTTTAAGTAAGTAATTAACTTTTAGTTAAAAAATTATGTTTTATTTATGAAATTAAAATTAAATATAAAATAATATTAACATTAACTTTGGAAATAATTAATAAAAAAAATAATATATATGTTTATATTAAAAGTTATCATAAATTATTATAAATCAAATAAATGTTTACATAATTAATATTAATTAATTTTTTTTTATTGATATAATAATATTATGTTAAAAATTAAAAAAAAATAATAATCATATATGGATAATTAAATAATAAAGTTAAAGGTTTATAATAAGTATATTTACACGAAAATGTTTTTATTAAATATATTAATTTTATATTATATATTATTAATTTATGTTTTTTTTTATATTAATTTTTTTTTTTTAGTTACTTTTTTTTTGTCTTTAATTTATAATTAATTATTATTTAAGTATATTATATTTATTTAATGATTATTATATTTATTTAATGAAATTAATTGATAATATAAACTAATAATTTCAATTATTTTGTATTCTTAGTTTAGAAAGGGACGGATGTAAAGATAAGATAAGAGTTTTTTTTATATATATATATGCAGTAATGTTTATATAAATTTTTATATTTTAATATTAAATATTTTTGAATTAATAGTTAAAATTAAAAATTTAAAGTAGTATACTGACATAAAAATACTACTTTAAAAGTTAAACATAGGTACATATAAGTATTTACAATTCAATTATACCACAAATTTGAAAAATTTAAAAACTGTATTTAATTTGAAAAAATCCTAATTAAATTTGAAAAAATCTTAATTTAATTTGAAAAAAATCTTTATTTATTCTAAAGATCATAATAATGATTGTAATTTAATTTAAAATTTTAAAATCTGAATTTAATTTGAAAAAATCTTTATTTGAATTAAATATTGTATTAATGATTGTAATTTAATTCAATTTAAAATTTTAAAAACTGAATTTAATTTGAAAAAATCTTTATTTATATTAAATATTGTACCTATTAATGATTGTTATTTTAGTATTTATATTTTATTATATAGTTTATCGGTTCAAATTTAAAATTATAAAATCTGAATTTAATTTGAAAAAATCTTTATTTATTTTAAAATTTGTAATTTTAGTATTTATCTTTTAGTTTATGGTTTAGTTTATATTTAGTTAGTTAAGTAAATATGTTTATTTTAGTTAGTTAGTATGTATATGAAGTAATGAAATTACAAATATATCTAATAATTTATTAGATATATAAATAAATTAGAATATTATCTTATTAGGTGTTATATGAGTTTTAAAAAAAAAAAAATTTAAATTTTAAGCAATAAAAGAGTATGAATATGTATGTGTGTATGTATAAAAACAATACGAGATCTAAATATTTGGTGTTTATCATGTTTAAACTATATATATATTTAATAATATAATTTTAACCCTATCTATATATATATAGTTAATTTTAATTATTTTTTTATAATAATTTATATGTTATATTTTTTAAATGAAAAAAAATAAACAGAATTTGTAATTTATTATATTAAAGAATATATAATGTAATATATAAATTAAGATTGAAAATAAAAGATTAATTTTATCATTATTTTTAAATCAGTATATATATATAAACAGAATGATATCTTAATTTTACATTTTTATTACTTATATGTAATATTATATGTATTAACAAATTTTTTTTCTTCTACCTTTGGGGTATATATTTAGTCCTCTAAAGTCTAAATTATATATTTATATATATATATATATATATATATACATCTGTATTTAAAACTCTTTATAACATTTTTGTATATATATAATTTTTATCTGTTTTTCTGTTAAACAAATCAAATCTTTTGAATCTTTTGAAAGAATGATAAATGATTTCTTTCATATTTTTGATTGTTTTATATATTTTATCATTATGCAATTATTTTGTTGTTATTATTATTATGTTGTCGTCTATTTTCTAATTATAAAAATAAATATCAGGATAATAATGTAGGGTGTACTAATTCTTTTCTTCCTTTTTTTTTGTCATACACATTTATTATATATATACACATGCGTATGTATATTATACAACCTATATATTTTGCATAATGTTGATTTTTATGCTCATGTTTTAATTTTTCAAATTTTTTGTTCTTTTGATTTTTTTGATTTTCTTTATACATTAGAGTGGACATCTCTTGATTTAATTTCTTGTCAATATTTCGTTAAAGACATATTATAAAACCAAGACCCATTTCTTTCCCTCCTCGTTCTTTCCATTTTCCATTTTTTTGTCTTTGAACCCTTTTTTTTTGTTTTGCAAAATGTAGGTACACGTACAATATGTATATTGATTTAATAAAATATTTAAATATATATATATATATATATATATCTGTCTGTATGTATATATATATATGTAGAATATAAAACGAATTAAAAAAAAAAACGCAATAAATATAAAACAAATATAAAGCGAGATGAAAACAAATTCAAAAAATTCAAAATCTTGAATTTCATTTATCGCTAAATTCTGTTTCACCATTCGAAGATTCATCTTCAGTTGTTGATTCACCGGATGATCGAAAACCAGTTTTATGATTTTCATTTGATTCTTTAGAACAACATTTTGTGCAAATACCTTGTTTTAAATCATTTGAATTTGCTAAAAATACTTTACCACATCGGACACATTCATCTTGTGGATCACCTGTATAATAAAAAAAAAAAAAAAAAAAAAATTAAAATAAATAAAATTTTTTTTATATAATAAGTTATATATATTATTGTAATATTATAAGTATATATATATTTATATAAGAAAAGGTAAAAAAAAGGTATATATATTATATGTAACAAAACTATAAGAATATAAATATAAATAAAAGAAACATTGAAAAATGAATGGATGGTAATATATTAATATGGAATTCAAATCAATTTTAACCAGATTTGAATCAATTGTGAATTAAATTTATCAAGTTTTCTTTTCATTTTTTTTTATTTTTCTTTTTTTTTGTTTTGTTAGAGAAACAAATCAATATTTTATATAAAATATATTATATTTTTTAATCACAGAGTATGTTAGTCCTGTTTTGTTCTTCTATATAAGATTTAATTTTAAACCTTATGGAATGCATATAGTTAAACAAGATACAAATCTAAAGATTTGATTAATTTTTATTAAGTTTACAACCTTACAACATACAAGCGAGTACAAAATTCTATAAGTTACGTTTTTTAATTTTTTTTTGTAATTAGTGTTGTGGTACTAATATCTGTTTAGATCTTTTTAAAGAACAGCTTAAATTAAAAAGCCTATATTTGAAAGCAAATCGATTTAGACTCAAATGACTTAGATCATATGGTGCGTTCAGTGTTGGTAAATGTTATGATAAAAATAACTTTTTTAGATAAAGGTAGATCATTTTTATGTAAGGTTTACTGATAATTTTTAGTTTTATCTTATATTTTTTCAATAACATTTTTTCAGACATGTCATATATGACTGTTACTATATATACAATAGTTTGAAACTTTCTTAAAAGATAACCGTTATAAGTAAATTTACAAGTAATTAGCCTCTATTTAACTAAAAGTATGCCTTCTTTAAAATAACAAAATTAAAGATATTAGTTTAAAAAATATCTTAACCTTGGGGTGGAACACCTAACACTTTAGGATTTATATAATACAATGCTAAAATCATTTATAAAAGAATTATGGTTCAATTTGATGCAATTTATAAATGTTTTAATTGATTTAATTAATATTAACATTAAACAAAATCAAATTATAATTTTAATCTATTTACATGTACAAAACGGTGGGGGTAAATAAGGCCTAAAGAAATAAATCCTAGAGCACTCTTTGTCCCTCTCTTAAGCTTTTCCTTCACAATTCCTTCCACGCTTTTATTAAGAAAATTGCAGATTCTGCTTCTGCTACCGTGACCACACATGGCATCCACGCAGTGAACATTTCTTTAAAACAATTATTTTGTTCTTTTTATTACTTTAGTTTTACATTGGTCAGTCACAAATCAGGAACTGAATTAGGAGGGATGTCAAATATCCTGTTGGAACATGGAATTTTTGACAACCTCTGTATACGTATATAAATATGAGAGAACATATTTAGAAATTGTACTAAACACACAATATGTTTTATATTTTTCCATTATTGTTAATTTTTTATTTTGATCGCAATACCAATTGATACCAATTTTTAAAACTAGTTTTTTGTACATATTATTTTATTACTTCGGTTGACTTACTTTTAATAATATAAGAATATAAATTTCATTATTCCAAATTAATTCCATTATTTTAAAAAAAATAATTAGATCTTATTTCACTTTGAATGAGAAATTAGAACTAATCGGAGAAATTTTACGATTTAAGCTTTATTTCTCATTCCAAAAGGAAATTAGGACTAATAAGCTTTATTTCTCTAGGCCTTATTTCATCCTGTCATACAATTTATTTCCTATATATATACATTAACTCTCTACCTTACTTTTAACTGCATATACCATTTAAATTCCTTTATACTTATACAAATATATATATGTATTATGTAAATTTTTTTAAAAACAAATGTTACAAAAAAAAAAATTATCATATTACCTTCATGTGTTTTCATATGCGCCCTCAAATTACAGGCTAAAGCAAATTTTTTATTGCATAGCTCACATGCATGAGGTTTGTCACCTGTAGATTGAATAAAAAAAAAATATTTTTAAATAAATTTTAATATTACACATATATTGAATCTATATAATAATAATATAAAATATATAACATATAGTCGATTTAGATCTTAATGGCAATCAATATAAGTCGAACATAAATTTATACAACAAGAAAAACCAAAAAAAAAACGCAATAAAAAACAACAAATGCAACATTGAAACAAGAATTTAACTTTGCTTTCAGTGTTGTATCGTAGAATTAAAATTTTAAAAATAAAATAAAATAATCATATATTTCCATTTCAATGCATTTCCATTAATCATATATTAAAAAAAAAAAAAAAAAAACTATATAAAAAAAAAAGAAATGAATTGAATTGAAAAGAAAGAAAAAGTTCATATGTGATATATATTATTGTAATGAAATAAAATTTTTCATATGTGCATTCTCGTATCAAATTTATTATTAATAAAACAAAAAAAAAGTGGAAATGATTGATCACATAACTGATTTACAGACACACTCTTCGAAGTAAATGTCAATTTAGTTATTTTTATATATGAATATGTCTATATATATATATATATATATTCAAATATTCAGAATAAGATCAATTTTTTTTTGTTTTAATTATATGATAATTTCAGATCTCACTTACATATATTGCTATTAGTATATACTTGAATGTATAATGAAAGTTGTTGTTTTTTATTTGGTTTTTAATCAATTTTTTAATCAATTTAATTTCAATCATCAACCTTTAATAAACAAAAAAAAAAAATAAAAAATAAAAGAAAAAAAAAAACAATGTCTTTGTAATCAAATTTCGTGTTCAAAAATTTATATTTTTATAGATAAGATCAAAATATCGATTGGTTGTCCTAACTAATTTTAAGATATTACTTTACCTTATGACAGTATGACAGTTAAAGTTTTTTTTTTTTAAATTATACCTATTCGGTTAATCAAGTATAGGTTTTTAAATACGAGCAAATTGTGATGCACAGATAGGAGGTATTATTCAAGGTAAGGCTACAGTTTTATTCCTTCAGAAACAGTAGGTTAGAAAAGGTTCATGCATTAGAAAAAATCTAAATAAAATGCATAAATTTAAGTGAAACGAATTTTCTAAATTATATTTTTCTTGTTTTGAGTGATGGATAGCGATAGCATATTCTGTCCTAACACCCAGGCCTTGCGACACTTTCGACAATTTGTGCATCATATTACTAGAAAATTATGTTGTTTTTATAATTATTATTTCTTATTTAAAATTCGTGACCTTCACATGAATCAAATCCACATTCCCTCGATTAATATAAGCAATGTGCTTAATCATTACACTACCGAGGCCTAAACTAAAATAAACTGGGGAAATGCAAAATTCATCCATAAAGGTAATTTTAATCTATTTAGCTCCAAGTCTTTCTCTAATCCAAAAATTAATTATTAATTATTAAATAATACAATTCGTGAATACACCTGATACTTAATTTAAACATGTAATAAGATTCAACTATAACTTTAATAAACTGCGAAACTTTTTCCAATTCGGATTTACTTCTAATTCTAAACAAAAGTTAAAACCTAAAAAATTTGATAATACTGAAATATATTCAGAAACTTTTCTCAAAAGACGAAATTCAAAATTAAATTAAAATTAAATCAGAAAGAAGAATACACAATCAGATATTGTACGATTATACTCAATCATTAGTACTTAATTAAAAGGTTCTGTTAAATTCTATTGAAAAGTGTCAAAATGATAAATGATCACTTAATTTGACAAGTGACAACAAACAAATTAAAACAAACAAAATTATACATTTTTTCACCCGAATCTAATTAATATTTTGACTTTTAAGGAAATAAATGTTAATTCAAATTAAAAAAAAAATTTTCAAAATTTATACCATTGCCAAAAAAATTAAAAAAAAAAAATATTTAATAAAGTCAAACTTGAAATTAATTTCAATAAAACTTAAATAAAAATTAAAATTAAAAATTAAAAAAAACAAACGCTTACCAGTATGTAGGAAAAGATGATTTTTTAAATTTGTATGTTTTGAAAAACCTCTACTGCAAATATGACATTTAAAAGGCCATGAACCACTATGTACATACATGTGGGATTTTAAATCACCAGGTGTCGGGAATGACTTGGAGCATAAATTACATTTATGTGGTTTTTCCTGTAAAAAAAAATTAAAAAAAAAAAAACAGATTAATAAAAATAAATAAATATGTAGATATAGATTTTTTTTTGATTATTTTTATTATTTGTATGAAGGCTATATACAAAATTCGTAATGCATACAAGTGTTTAAAATTGTTTTTCTTATATTATTAAAAACATGTTAAATGTTAAATAATCTTAAGTAACAGGTAAAGTAACAGATAAATGACATAAGAAAATAAAAAAAGTCTTATAATATGTAAAAGTGACATTTTAAAGTATATTAGAAATGTTTCTCCAGTATTAGGATGTCTGTTCCGGGAATTGTGTTCTATTCACACACATTTAACACACTTTAAAACAAATTTTTTAAAAATTATGAATATATGGTTATAAACTTTACGTTTGTCCGGGTCTTTATAAAAGTTCGATAACAATTGAAATAAATAATTGAAATTTCAACTAAGGATAGGGAACGCAAATAAAACGAATTTACTAAAATAATTTTTTTTTTAGTATATGTGAATAGTTAATAAAACCAACTTTATAAAGTTTATCTTCAATCTGCAAACATTAAACTACAGTAGTTTTCATAAGATTTACAAATGTTTATAACTGAATATTTAGTGTTGCCCAATGGTAATTAATTTTTCTATTACTCAATTTTTGAAAAATCTTTTAAGCTTTTCTTGTAATTTAAATATAACTTAGATCCTTACAAATAATGAGTCCTTTTTATATATTAAAGAGTATATACTGTATTTTTGACTTTTGATATAACTTTTTATAATATTTAAAAAGTAAGGTTTTTTTTGTTTTCAAGCGGTAACTGTTCAATTGTTAGGCTAATAAGTTTGTCTACATCATAGGTACAGCACCTATGATGTAGTACGACCCCCTGTATTATATTCGTGTTATTAGAATTGATCTTAATGAATTTCACATACAATAAAAAAATGATATAGTACTAGGTTTTATAACATGAACAAACTTTTTAGATTTTCAACAGATACAATTCTCTTTTGTTTATATTGTAATAATTTTGTATTTGAGTTATATGGTATTCTATGTCTGTGAGTTGTATTATTCAATTAAATTATTTGTTTATATTGTTGTATTAATGTATTTTTCATTAAAGATATATAATTATTTATTATTGATTAAGCTATTAGTTTGAACCCAATGGCGAATAGTAGCTGAGTCGATTTAAAAACCAGAAAAGTTTTTTCACTTTCACTGGGATTAAAATCCGGGCCTTTACCATCCTCATGTTAAGGCAATAAGAATTTAAATAAATTTCAATTTTAAATTAGTCTTAGACTTTATTTTTTTTTATTACTTTTCCACTCCTTTAAGAAGTATAGGTCATTCACCAAGTTTATTTTAAACTAGGCTTCAGTTTCTTTAATCATAATATTCACTAAGCCGTTTATTACTCGGCTGTAGCTTTTGTATAAGGTTATGAAATATGAATGCACAAATGCTAACTTTGTGCGCCATCTATAATCTTACGCAAGACTTATTTATATATTTTTATTAAATCTTATTTTATATTACGATATAAACTATTACGATATAATTATACAATTTTACGATATTTTTTTATTAGATATGATCTGACTGGGTTTTGACTTTATATGTGCATTTAAACTTCAATACTTTTAAATATTTCAATTGTACAAAATACACGCCTAAAACTGGATGAAATAATGTTGAAACTAATTTAAATATTCTTTGCTCTTATTTAAATTGAATACCTAGTTATTGAATACTTTTATTAAACGTTTATATAATTATTTAATAGCTTTGCTAACTAACTTTTCAATTTAAATTGCAATCGATAATAGTTATCAAATTATTTTATAAGGTTAGATAATATTATATGTGCTTTCAAGTTAAAAATTTACTCACAATTTTTTTATTTAAAAACAAAAAAAAAATACGATTTTGTTTTTTTTTTTCTACAATCAATTGAAAAGATAAAAGGAAATTTTCCGCAAAAGAATTAAAATAAAAACAATAATAAAAATTGCAAACAGTAACAAATATACAGTATACAAACAACAAAGTGAACTCATTTTGTTACTTATAGATGATGGCATTTTGTAAGAAAATTTTCAAATCAATTAAGATTGAAGATTTTATCGTTATTCTTTTCTTCTTCTTCTTCTTCTTCTCCGTTTTCTTCTTCTCTTTCCACCACCCCAAAAAAAAATGACTTCCACTCTTTACTGGCACTGCCACTGAATTAGTACCATAATGTTTTTTTTTTTTTGTAGATAAACTGAAGATTCAAGAGAAGTAAAAAAAAAAAGTGTAATATTTTCTTTATGAAAATTAAATTTTATAAACTTTTATATATATATATATTATACATATATACATGTAGAGTGTCTCCTGAATTCTGTTTTTCTTATTTTTGTGATTATTTGAAAATGTTGAGAGAAAAATCCCTTACTTTACCAAAAGAATGCCTTCTCTTACCAATAAAGAATATACAAAAACAATAAAGAGAATTCGAAAAAAAAAATCCGTAAGAAAAAATGAAGCAGCAAAAAAACAAAAAAAAAAAATCGTAACAATTTAAAAATTTTAAAGCAACAATCATTTTAAGAATTTTTCCTTTTGGTTCGGCATCCTTTGAGTGCGGATCTCAACAAAGCATATTTCACTAATAGCGGAATAGTTCTTGATACGAATTACCGCGCGAGTTTCTGTTTTTTTTTTTTTTTTGCCACTGTATTTTTCTGTTTCATCTTTTTTAGATTGTTTTATGTATTTTTGTCTTTGTTTTTTTTTTATATTGTTGACTCTTTTTTTCCATCTTCCGATTTTAACAATGTTTACTTAGTGCAATATTCTTATAAGTATTCTATACTTTATAAAAGAACAATCTCATAATACAATGATTTTATTGCACACTTTTTTTAAAGTGTTCTAGAAATTATATTGATACACACATATTCATTTTTATCATTGTAATAGTATAAATACGACAATATGGTATTTACTATTTCAATATATGATAACTTCCTAAGAAACAAGTTATCTTGTCAAAATTTAAAAAAAAAAAGAATTGGTATCAAAAAGTCTTATAGAAACTGAAGAAATGACAGTTAAAATAAAGGAAACTAACATGTTGAATGTAACTAACAATTGAATTCTAAATGGTGTTCTGTTATGTTCTTAGGTTGAAGGGTAGTATATGTGCTACATTTGAAGAACTTTGTTTATTAAATTCAATAAGGAGTACATTTTATACACCATTAGTAACTGATGCACTCGATTGATTTAGTTAGAAAGGAATATATGCATATTCAATAAATAGAAGGAATATATACATAAATATTGTTATCTAAATATACACTTAATTAAAAATTTAATTAATCAAGAGTTTGTCTATTAAAAAATCCTAGTTACTTGTTATTTCGTATATACTTAAAAATGATGTAATAAACATTTTCCTAATTTCCATTTTCTACTTATACAGATTTCCCAATTCAAAAAAGAACTAAAAATTGATTATCAGTTTTTTTTTCCAACAGTTTTTTTTATCACTATAAGTAGCATTACTTTCAACTGTATGTCCCATCTTTATTCCACTTACACAAATTGAAAAAACCGTTTTTACTCTATATTTTGCGCCTAAATTTATATATTTATTTCTTATGAGTTTTTTTTTGTTTTAAATATTATATTTAAATACATTATGTACTATTTTTAAAAACTGTATAGTGGTAAAGGTGCACACACACTGTTAAAGAAAATTTTTCAAAAAAAAAAAACCAGAATAAAACTCAAAATTGAAAACGATAAAAAAACCGAAATATCTATAATATTTAAAGATGATAAAGACAACTTTCAGATATTTGCGAAAAATCAACACATATATATATATATATATATATATATATATAAATAAACACATTTGTTGACGTTATAACGCCTCACTATTGCAAGTTTTTTATTTTTTTGATTCAAAAGCATTGAAAGCATTGAAAAAAAAAAATTAAAATCTGAAGATTCACAATAAAACTTGAATTACTTTTTTTTTATTTTTCTTATTTTTGTGCCCTTTTCATACATACTCGTATATGTATGTGCAAAAATAACCGTCACCAAATAAAATTCTCTACCTTTTTTTAAAATATATATATATATTTTGTTAACTGTTTTTAACTGTTGAGTGCGGCAGATTGTTTTATTTTTAATCGCGATGCGCGGTAAACGTTAAAAATATGTGTTGAATATAAAAAAAACAACAACAACAAATCAAATCGTCATCATCATCAATAAGATGCTTTTCTGATAAATTAATTTGTCCAGCTAAACACTTAAGAAATTAAAAAAATTTTCCCATTTGAGGAAATTTTTGTTTTTATTGCACAACAGCAAAAAAAAAGTTGATTGTTTTTATTTTCTTTGATGGGAATTTAACTTTTTTTAGAATACAAAACAATATTCTATAAATTTGACAGATTTAGATGACTGGGAAAAATCAAAGAAATCGTACAGTTAGTTATTTTATTCTAATTGAGATATTTTAACGATTTGCAAACTCTGTTTTATTAAAAGAAAAAACAATGCGTCATATGACGCATAAATTTTGTATGTTTTAAATTTGAACCATAATTTATATAGTATCTATTGTTTTATGAACGTTGATGTTACAGACGGGATTCTTTTTAAGACGGTTAGGTCTATATTATACTTTATCAAGATATTCCAGTGCTGTTTGGGTGGGTCGAGCCCAAATGAATGCGTACTTCATTTTTGGTCTCTACGTTTTAAAGATTTTCAGAAAAAGGTCAGGTGCAGAAGGAAACTTTTACACTGCTAGAAGAAGCCTAAACATTTAGTTTTGGAGCTATAACAAGACCACGTCAATTTTTGGTTTAACCCGCTACCCAGAATGTTAAGATTTTCTAATGTGTTCATAAGACGATTTGTTAGTGTTTGTGTAAAATGTTAAAAAGGAGTCAACACTCTAATAATTAAACCTTATAACTTAAGTTAAACTGTGTCATCAGTCAGTCATCAAAACTCAAATAATTTCTCAGAATCCCTTACGAAAATTCTTTCAAAATTCTAAATAGTTCGAATTTTTACTGTTTTTAATGAAATTCGACTGACATCATAATTTGAAGCTATAAAATATGATTCAATCTAAAATCTGAACAGTAAAATATGTGTATACAATGTATAAAATCTTGTATACTAAATCAATTATTTAATTTTATATATATATATATATTATTAATTCAGGACATCATATTTTTCTCAAAGAATGAATTTTTTTAATTAGAAAATCAAGTTTACAAAAAAAAATTTATTAATTAATAACTAAAAAATAAGAAAACTTACTTTAATATGTGTCATACGATGATAATATAAATTGGAAGATGCAGTAAATCGTTTCCCACAAACTTGACATTGATGAGGTTTCTCACCAGAATGTATACGTCTATGTGTATTAAGTGAACTAAAGAAAATGCAGAAAAAAAAAGGAATTATTATTATTATTAATATATATATACATATATATAAACATTTTTACATAAAAAAAAATCTATAAAACATTATTACAAGTTATTAAAATGAAAAATATGATATAAGCTTACCTTGATGTTGAAAATCCTTTACCGCATACCATACAAACATGAGGTTTTTCGCCTGAACAATTCAAAAAAATGCAAATAAACAAAATTTAAATTAATAAAATATTCATTATATTATATATATATATAGTTATTTGCAATTTATATATTGGGCTTGAATATAAACATAGATTCTTTTAAAGAAAATTTATATTATATATTTTTTCATTAAAACAGGGTGTTGTGTTTATGTTAAATGATTAAAATCTTTTGCACGATTATTAACTAATTATAGTTAGTTAATATCCTACAATCTTTTAATAATTTTCAAAAAATCTGAAGTATTTAAACAGAGAATTCCAATTTATTTAAAGCATTCCATTTTTATTTAATTCCAATTTATTTAAAATACTTCCGATAAAAACTAATATGGAATAAATTTTCATTGAAATTAAATTAATCTCAATGCCTCCACTTTTACTTAAAAAATTATAAAAATCATTCTTACGTTACGTTCTGAAGTATTTTTGATTAATTTTTATAACTCACAGAATATATTCGTAAATTTTCTAATATAAGACCTCACCAAGGTTTAATCAGGGGTTTATCAAGGAAATGTAATAAAATACTACAAGCCTACTGAAGAGTCCAGTATTATTAAAGGACGAAACACTCCAAAAAACTTTACAAAAGCCTAAGAAATTCTTAACGCAACCAACAAACCAACGACAGTTTAAAGTAAAACGTTTTTTGAAAATGAATTAAACCTGTAGTTTAACACTTTAATGAATCACTATGTACAATTTATTAAAGGAAAATAATGCATCAGGATTCTTTAAAAGTTATTTCAGTTCAAATTAAAAGGTGTATACCGTAAAAAAATTTAAACTTAACTTCATATAATAATGGAAGTACTGAATAAAGTAGAATTTCCACAATGTAAAAAAAAACAAATTAACAAGAAAATTAATAAATATTACAGAAAATTACTACTTCTCATCAGTCATAATATTCTTTTTCTTTATTTTTCAATCTATCTATACAACACCCCATCAAAAATGATTATTATTATATTTAAATTACATTATAACAGGTATTGTCTTCAAAAAACCAATATTTTTTCTCAAAAAAACCAAAGAAAACTTTTTTTTTGTCTTTCTTTCTTTTCACATTATTTGAAACACCAAACCCTTTTTCTGTATTATGTTTATATATATTAAGTAGTAATATAAATATATATATATATGCACATAAAATATAATATGATATATGGTATTAATATTATAAAAAACATTGATATCATATACCTATAAATAAATATAATATATATGTACATATATCAAATTTAAAAAAAAAAAAAAAATCAACTCTCACTCACCTGTATGTGTACGCATATGCCTTTTTAATAAACTTGGACGATCAAATGCTTTACCACAAACTTCACATGGTAAAAGTGAACGTTCTCCACGACTACTGCGTGCTCTTTGTGGTGTACGTATATGATGATGATTATTATGACTATTATTACTTAAATGATTATGATGCAGATGATGATGATGATGATTATGATCTGATGGACTAAGATCATGTTCACCACCTGTTGAACTTAATATAAGATCACCTGTATTTTCAGTTAATGATGAAATTGAACCAGACGATTCACTTGATATTGATTTATGTTCATCTTCGCTACTGGATGGTGGTGATATTGGTAACATAACACGATTTATTAATGACATTGACAGATCTAAGGGTGAACCTAATAATAATAATAATTGAAAAAGAAAAAAAAACAAAAAAAAAAAATAATAATAATAAATAAAAGAATGAAAACAAATTGAATTAATTATAGAAAATATAAAAAATACAAATGTTTATATATTGGTTATTGTTATATTTAAGTTTCGTTTTTAATGATTTTGAAAGGAACTTGAGAAGAATAAAAATTATATATTAATAATTTAATAAATTGTTTTTTTTTTTTTATTATATATATATATGCATATATACCTTCTAATATAGAATCCATTGTTTGACGATATAATGATGCTCTCATTCTAACAAAAAATTGTTCTTCTGGTCTTTCTGGTAAAAAGAATACGACTAGTTCTTGATTTGGTGATATTGGTTTAACTATTTCATATATTGGTTCACCTTTAACTTTAGTACATACTAAATTAACTTGTGGTCCATATGATTCAGATACTTTTATAAATCTTATCCAATTACAATTACGTACTCTTTTACCAAATGTATATGAAATTTCATCGTATAAACCAAATCGATATCGTATCTATAATTAAGAAAATTAATAACTTAATTAGTATGTATTTAATTAATTAATAAAAAAAAAAAATTGTAATAATTTATTTATAATTTAATTAGAATATTGAATTAATTTTAATATAAAATATTTATTTTTTTTATCATTTTGTAACTCATATTCTGTCAAAAACATGTTAAGAAAAAAAAAAAAAAAAAAACTTTTTTAAAAGCATTGATAATATATTTAAAAATCATGGACATATATGTCTGTAAAATTAGATTTACTAATTTATTATTTTAATATGCAGAAAATGTTTATTTTAATTTTTTAATTTAGCTGGTTGTTTTTTTTTTTTTTTTTTAAGACGTAACTAAAGTATATATGCAAATAATAAATTAAAATTAATATTAAAAATGCCTTTGAATATTAAATTATATTATATTCCAATTTAATTTAATTTTTAAAGTTTGTTTTTGTTGATTTTTTTTCCTTTCAATTTTAATTCAATTTCAATTTGCGTTTATTTGTGCTAATATATATTTAACTAATAAATTAATTTCTTATCAAAAAAAAAATAATAATAACAATAATAATAATATGGAAATAAAGTATGAAATATTTTTATTAAAAAAAAAACTTAGAATGCCGTTGGTCAATTTATTGTACATATATCAACTATATGGCACCAGTGTGGTAATATTTTTATTTTAATTTTTTTTTTCTTATTTTATTGCATTTTTTAGTGACAGAAAAGGTGCTATTGCTTTAATATTTGTAATAGGATACCTCAGACCGGACAATCATATAATTATATATATATACATCTATAGATTTTGTTATAGAATGTTACATTATTAAGGGTTCTATGTTGAATTTGTCAAATTATATTTCTTCGATATTAAATATATTCGAAAAATATAGCTTTTATAGTATTTTTTATTTTTTTAAGCGCCAACTGTTCAAATGTTAGGCTATTAAGCCCATCTATACCATAGGTACATGTTGGAACAGGGGGTCATTGATTATGCCATTAATTTGAACCCAATGGCGAATGGTAGCTAAGTCGAGTCGAAAAGCAGAAAAGTTTTTTCACTTTCACTAGAATTCGAACCCGGGACTTTTGCATAAAAGGTCGGCACTCAGCCTCTGTGCCAAAATTTTAAAATTTAATTAAACCTACTGATCACAGATTTCGTTTAATTTTATAATAATGTATTGATGACTTTAGTATCGGCTTATTAGGTTGTACTTTTTTGTTTTTTTTTCAAGTTATTTAATATCTGATCAAAATTCAGTTTAAAATTAGTCTAATAAATGTCTCTTAATCAAATCTATATGGTTTTTTAAAGTTTCGTATTATATCAATATTTGACCAATAGACTAAATGCTTCATCTATATATATAAAAGCGAAAGTTTGTTTGTTTGTTTGTATGTAGCGAATAGACTCCTAAACTGCTCAGCCGATTCACATGAAAATTTGTATATAGAGGTATTGGGTACGGAAAGAAACCGTGGGCTAAAAATTTTGCTCTAACGGACAGTCAAGTTGCCCCAACTGTGGTGCAAGTATTTCAACTTTTTTGTTCTAAAATGAAAACGGTTTGATCGATAGCCCTCATTTTACTCGGAAGTAAAATTTTGTTGAGTTCCATTAGCCTATTGCTTTATTACATTTTAAAATTAACGTGTACACCATGTGTAGTTTTTGCTTTACTTTTTGCAGTAACATCAACTTAAATTAAACCTCCATTGAGAGGCACAGCAACGCGCACCGGGCGTTAGCTAATTAGCTTATAAAGATCAGTGCATTAAAAAATATTTTCCAGCAGTTTTTCTATGGTATAAAAAATGATTTAGATTCCTAAATTCAACCAGACTTCAAATTCAAATATCCAAATAGGAGTTAGTTATAATAAAGCTATAATAATTATTTAAACTCAACTCGCTTTCAAACCAATTTATCCGGCAGTTATAAATTTTTACAATCCAAACTATACATTTAATTTTTTAAGATTTTTAATTTCCTAGATAAATTCAATGGACCCTACTAATATGCATACCAATTTAATTTAATATAATCTTAAAATATGAATATAGTTTAAATAAATTTATAAACAAGTACATATGTAACGAAATAAAAAAAAAAATTGTAATCTTATATAAATGAGTATCTATTTTGAATACTTGTACTTGTTATTATTATAATGTACATATGTACGTAGGAAAAATGTCAAAGTCGATATGAATTTGAAAAAATTAAAAAATGAATTTGCGTAATTTCAACAGGTGGAATTTTATTATATTATTTTGTTCTTATTTTTATTAAGTTCAAATTTATTTCTAACTTTATTGGATAGGTACCGTATATAAGATTTGTAATTTTTAAATATGAATTAAATGACATCTTATATTAATGGGTAATTTTGAATAAGGTTTTTGATTTTAGGGTTAATAATTCGGTAATAAAAAATATTATAGATATTGGAAGGCCAAGGTTCGACAACGGACTGTAGCGCCATAGCAGAAGAAGAAGAAGAATAGATATTGGAAATAAGAGTTTAATATTCAAAATCTTCTAGTTTTCGATTTACGATAGTTTTTTGTAATTTGAAATGTCATAAAAAGACTCAGAGCGCTAATGCTCAATAAACACATTTCCAGGGTATTTTCAAATAAATTCAAAATATAACTGAATTAAAGAAATGAGTTTTAATATTAAATTCAAATATATATACGACTATATTGGTGGCTCATAAATTTTATTTGAAAAAGTGAAGGTAGTCAGAAGACCTGAGGAAAGTTAACCAAAGCTGGTTCAATTTCGAATTTCATTAGTGACATTTCAGATTTTTTTGAGATTTAAATTTTACATTTTAATCTAACAATTATTAAAAAAACCCTTTAAAAATACATAAAGTGTCTTAAAAAATCCATTTAACTAGTAAACTAAAGATAAAAGTAATACATAAAAAAAAAAAAAACATTTATATTAAAATAATTTACTTTAAATGTTAACTCTTTTATAATTTGAATCGGAAATTATATATTTAAGATAGTTTTAATAAATTAAATTTGTAATAATAATTTTATAGTTGACAATTATTTAAAAAAAAAAAAAAAAATAATATATAAAAATATATTTCTAAGTACTTTTGTTGCAAATTAGAATTTAATAAAGTTCATATATATACATAGTTACAAACATTCTTAAATTAAAATATTTTAAAACATTTTTAATAACCTTGTTATAATGAGATTTTAATCAAATTGATATTTATATTGATTTAAAATAATATTTTATATATTATATATAGGTAGTTTTAGTTTATTATCAATACAAAGTTCAAATAATTTTATAATTTTATAATATAAATGTGTTACTTATATTTTAAAAATATTATTAAGTACTTCAAGTACTTCAGTAATTTAAAGGAAGTACCTATTTGATACCTAAAGTAGCTAATTCATAAATCAAATTCCTCTTTAAAAGATATAAGATTGCCGTCAAAACCAAACGGAATATTGCAATGTTAGATATATTGGCAACCTTAGTAAAAAAATCCGAAACAAAAATGTGTCAAAACATTAAAAAAAATTTTAGCATAATCTGACAACTGAAAACTGACAGTTGACACAAATATTTCTAGAAGTCAATTCAAAATAATCAACAAACTTGTCATTCACCATATGACTCTTTTTATATCTTATCTAGAGATAAATATCATATCTATTACATATTTTAATATATTACAAACGTAATATGAATAATTTGTTACAATTCAAATTAATTTTTTTCCCCTTAAAATATTCAAATTTTTTTTTTGTTTTCAATTTGAAAAAAAATAACAAAAACAGCAAATTCCTTTAAATCTATAGTGATAATAAGTAGTCTAACATCATTGAATTTAAATTAAATAAAATATACAATAAAAATCATAATAAAAATAACTTGTTACACCCTTGCAATCTATGCTAATTTAAATAAAAAAAAAAAAAAAAAAAAAACAACAAAATTAACAAATAAAGAAATAAAAACTAGTGAAAAATAAATAAAATTCTTTTAAATACAAAAAAAAGTTTTTATTTTTTTTTTTTAGTTAAAACGATTAAAAATAGCACAAATATATTACAAATTTTTTATGTTTTTTGTTTTTTTTTTTTTATTTTTTTTATTAAAATTAATTTTAAAGTGCGCTACATTATTAATGTAATAACTGATTAAATAAATAAGTATCTAAATTTGCTAAATTGTCCCATTTGACATTTTATTAAGTATGAACACGTGCGCTGATTGAATTCGTTCAGATTTTAATTTTTTTTTTTTTTTTATTCAATATTTTATGACCATTTTAAGTTTTAAAAAAAAAACTTTAGCACCACACAAAAAGTGTAAAATGCAATTGAAATAATATTAAAATAAATCTTATATATATATTATGCATAAAAAAAAAACAACTAAAGTTATTTGTAAAATAAAAATAAATTAAATGTTTAATATCAAAATCTCAGTCAGTGTTAATTACATATCAAAGATAATATAGCCATTTGGTTTACAATTAACTGGGGTCATATTTTAGAATCAAATAATGAATTTTAGGTTAGGTTTTTTTTTTGTATTTAGTTTTTAATAGACAAGCTTAACACATTGCACACTTTATAATTAAATATGTTTCTAAAGTAGTAGGAACATTCTTTGAAAACTCTAACTCTAGATATTCGGAACTCTATATAAATCCACTTTGAAACTTAAAAAACTTTAGGAAGCTCAAATTTGTGTGTTATTTGAAATCTAATCATAAGTAAAGATAGATATTTTTTAAAACAACGTGGATTGAAATTTGCAGAATGTTTCTGAAGCAACATCTGCATGGCATAGTACTAGTAGAAACAGTATCGACTTCTCATTCAAATTACACGGTCCGCTTTGGAATCCCATTAAAACAAAATTTTTCGACTTGATCCAGATATCATTTGGGATTGGATCTAATTTTTTTATTTCAATAATAAAAGAAATTAATACACATAATTTTTAAAAAAATATTCGATTCAAAGAAATATTTTAATTTAATAATATAACTCACAGATATAGAAATACTTTTTGATTTAAATATAAAAATTGAAATATAAAATATTAAATTGTCTCAATTAAAATCTCAGATATTCTTTACATCTACTAAATTTTCCAAAATGTCTTGTTCTATCTCACGTAGGGATTTTATTATAACTATTAAAGATCAATTCTAAATGACTTGAATAATGAAAGTTTCTTCTTTGTAGTTCCAAAATGTATCTTTGGGGCAGACAGGCTTATTAGCGCAATAATTTTAGTAGAAATTTTAGTAGAAACTGTATCGGCTTCTCATTCAAATTACACGGCCCGGTTTAGAGTCCCATTAAAATGAAATTTTTCGACTTGATTCAGTTAATCATTTTGGATTGAATCCAATATTTTTATTTTAACAATAAAAGAAATTAATACACATAATTTATAAATTAATATTAAATATGAAGAAATCATTTAATTTAAACATATAACTCACAGATATAGAAATACTTTTTGATTTAAATATAAAAATCAAAATATAAAAAATGGAATTGTTTCAATTAAAATCTTAGATATTCAGTACATCTGTTATGGTCTTGTTCTATCTCTCGTATGGATTTTGAATTGTTTCAATTAAAATCTTAGATATTCAGTACATCTGCTATGGTCTTGTTCTATCTCTCGTATGGATTTTATAACTCTTAAAGAGAATGTTTTCTTCTCTCTTGTTCCAAAATATATCTTTGGTGCAGTCAGGCTTGTTAGCGCAATATTTTACCAATTTTATTTGTGAATTCTAATATGTAATCAGTATCTGCCAGTTTGTCAGTTAAAAATGAACAAATGTTAACATTTGCTAAAAAGGTTTTCCCATTAGGTCCATAAAATTCTTAATTCAGAATAAATGCACTGAATAACGATACTTTTCAATATTAAATTGTTATTTCATTAATATAAACTGTAATAAAATATTGATAAATATGAAATAACTTTTTAAAACTGAAACGCATGTTGTCCATTATAGTTGCAACTTTATTTTAAATTCTAGTTTTTCGTGTATTTTTATTATAATTTTATTATTCCAATTAGGTTACACCTAATCATATCAAATTAGATATTTTATTATGTAAATTCTATCTAATATGTTAAATTTAAAGTCGATAACAATAAATCTCCATTTAAGAACAAATAAACACTAACATTTTGTTGTGTTTTCAAAATAAAAGCTCAATTAAAAAAAAAAAATTAAAAAAATAAAATAATGAATTAAATAAAAAAAACGTAATGAAATAATAATTATAATTAATAATAAATAGCCATAGGAAAAAATTGTAATTTTCTTTAGTTTTTTTATTTATAGATAAATTTTAAAAGAAAAATAAATTTAATGTCGTTTAATTAATAAAAAAAAAAGAATAACAATTGAATGAAACATTGGTTTGCAAAGTTTATTGATTCAGGGAAATATTTTTTTATATTTATTTAAAATTTTTAAATACTTTTAATTGACTTAAAAATGATTACTAATATTGTACACAAGAGGAATTACGAATGAAATTTAAATGACATAAGTTAGATTATGATTCCTATAATGATTAATCATAAAACACTGGTTATACAATTTCACTAGTAGTCTTAAAGTTCTAGAACAACAAAGTTAAACAGTTTAAAAGTGACTGTTTTTATGAAAAGAAAACAGAATCTCAACTCATTAGAACAACCCGTTAGTTCAGAAGCATCATCATAAGATGTTCGATTACGTATAATCAATATTAAAGTTCATTGAGGTAGGAAATCTTAAGAAGACTGATCATGCGCATTATAAAACTTTCCCTAAAAAATTATCTTATTTTAGGAGCAAATCATTTAAACGAATAGAGGAGTACTAGTTTTAGTTGTTGTTAAGTATCACCTTACGAATCGCCAGATTATAAACAATAATATTATTGTAATAATGTAAACAAGTTTAATAAAGTATATGTTACACATCTCTTAATTTTTATTAGATTGTAAATAGGTTTTTTTTTATTTTAATTAGTATTAATTAAATATTAATACATTAATTAAAAATCAATTTAAATTAATTTTAATAATCAGTTTCTTAATATGTATTAATTAAAAATTAATCTTTAAATGGAATGTTACAACCTTTGCAGTAGATTAAAATAACAACGCATGTTTTTATAACATTTGCATATGCAACAATTATAGTAAATTCAACTTTAAGTTTGGTATTTTAATTTTATATTTAAATTATCTTCTATATTGTATTTTTATTAATACAATATAGAAAACAAACAAATATCTTCTAAAACTATTAGAATGGAAATTTTAGAGCCATAATCAAAACAAAATATTCAAAAATTCGTCGAATTATATAAGGTTTTATTATTAAATTTAACCTAAAATAAAAAGAATCCGAATATACATTCGATAGGCAGGGACATATCTTTTAATATTTAGAATATGTATATTTAAGTTAATACTTCTTTAAAATGACTTTTAAAATTTAATCTGTAGTCTTAGCATCTTGGCCTACACTCTCCAAGTTTCACCGATCCTCTTTACAATCTAGTAGACTCCTATGTATAATACACGTAACAAGTTTTTTTTTAAAAACAGTAGCAACCTTCAAAAGGTAACTAAAAAGATAAACCCCGTGTAGGCGTAAGTTGTCTAATCACAAAACAGCACCTCGCGTTGCGAATATCATGAGATAAACCACCCAAAGTGCTAGTTAAAAAGTAAAAATTCGAATATACATTCGATAGGCATGGACATATTATTTCCATTAAAGGTTAAAATTTACCACATCTTTCCACCTTTGTATCTTGCTTTGATCCTATTTCAAAATTATCCAAATGATACTATGACATCTTCCATTTTTCTTTTAATTTCTAAATTACAACAACAAAAATCAAAGAACAATAAAAAAAAAACAGTTTGAACACCCCTGATACAACTCAGTAATTCATCAGAATAAATTGTATATATTTTCGGAACTTTTTTTCTTAAATTTTTTTATTATGTTGTGTATTTTTCTTAATAAATTTGACGAATTAACTTTAAAATACCATAAATAAAAAGCAAAAAAAAAACCCGCAAACAGAAATAAAAAAGGACGGAAGTATTTTTGTTTCATGTACATAAAGTGTAGATTAGTGAGTAATTCTAATTTTTTTTTATTGTATTTTTGCTTAAATCACGCTATTGTTTAAAACAACTGTTGATCATCTAACATGCCACACTATGTAAGTTTATATATATATGTATTATATATTCTACATATATATATACATATATTGCAGCACTAAAAGTACCTAGTACCCATAACTTTTTTTTCTTAATTCTTAAAAAATTGCTGATTTAGATAAAAAAAAAAAAAAAAAAAAACAGTAAGAACAATTCAAAGAATCAAAAGATACATATTGTGAATGAGTGATATACGAAGTATACAAAGTATATTATATTCTTCAATATCATCATAATCATCATTATTTTCATGAGTTCTCATTTTTTTTTTTTTTTTGTTGGTTGATGACTTTTTTTTTTGGTTTTTGTGGCTAAAGTCATATGTACCCCAGTCCCCATAACCATCATATTATACACTATATATATATATATATAAATTGTGGTGTGTAATAATGATCCGAAAACTTAAAATAATTTTCTTCTTCATATACAATAAAATAAAAAAAAAAAACAACCAACTTTTTAAGTTTCGACATAATCAAAAAAAAAAAAAAAAAAATGAATCTTAAGATACAAAAAAAAAAAAATAAAAAGTAAAATTAAATATGATGGACAGTCAAATTCTTGATTGTCTTTTAATAACTTTTTAGCGTTCTTATAACAAAAACAACAACAGAATGGATATGTTTCTTTTAGATAGAATATATATATATTATATATATATATATATATATAAAGTTAACATTATTTATTGTTGTTGTATTATTTATCATTATTATTATTATTATTAACTTTTTTTTACAAGTATGTCATGAATGTAACTATCGTTAATATTTTACTATACATACGTATGTATGTATGTTAGTATGTATATAAAATTTTGATTCACTGGTAAATCATCAGTTTTGTTAAAAAAAAAAACGTTAATTTAAGAATTTTTTTTTTTTATAATTTTGATGCCGCTCAATATTTACTGCTGCTGCTCTGCTGACTGAATTAATTTGTTAGCTAGAAGATGGTTTGATGATGTTCTTTGTAGGAATAGAGTTTCCGGATAATTTTTTTTTGAAAATGAAATAAAATAATAAAAAAAAAAATAAATAATGACGATTTTTGTAGTATTTATCAAAAAAAAAAAAAAAAAACCAGAGATTATCTTCCTATCAATTCTTAAAAACTTAAAAGATGAGAGAAGATTAAATAAATGTAAGCACAGATCTTTTGTGATAATTATATTGTGATTTGGTTTTTTTTTTATATTTAATTCATTTTTTTTACTTCGACTTCTTACATATATATATGAATATGTGTATGTTTGTTAATATTATAGTTAGAAGAATTTATAACATATATAAGAATATATATACATATATGTATATAGTAAATTACACGTAATGACATTAAACTTTATGGAAAATTACATTTAATATATTTGAATTGTTTTTTTTACTAATTTTGTTCTTATTTCTTCGGTTTTTTTTATAGATTTATTTGTCTATTACCCGCCTTCTTGTATTATACTATATATATATAAATATATATACGACTTTACAAATTGTTATATTGAATCCAAAAAAAAAAAACGGAAGATCAAATCTTGACCATTGCATGAATGAAAAATGAACATACCATATTCATTAAAACTATAAAAATTGAATGAACAAATTAATGAGAAAAATGATGATGAGTCTATTAACAAATTAAATGTGGTTTTTTCCAATTTTTTTCATTCATTCATTCAATATACGATTGTATATATAAAAGAAAACGCTTTAATGTATCTTATAGATACTAGATAAAATATATATGTATGTAATAAAATATAACAAAATAAAAAACAAAAAACGTTTGACTGGATTTCCGTTTATTAAAAATCTTTCATATTATTATAGATATAAGTCAAGTGAATAATAGTACAATATATACACGATTTTATAGAATTATTTTATAAACTATATAATACAATATATTGTATTGAAAATGTTTTTATTGTGCGGACACAGGATACTTTGAAACATCTTTAAAACAAAAAAAAAAAATTCCGGAAGTTAAGAAAAAATCTTAAACCTAATAATTATATATTTGTAAGATACATTTGTGAGATAAAATTTTCTAGATGAATTCAAGTTAAAAAGTTCAAGTAGTTATAGGTATTAAAATTATAGGATTGATTTAAAATGTACATGTACGTATACCACATGAAATTATATTTAGAAAAGATCTAAAGATATAATATATAATTATTGTATATAAATTAAATTAAAAACGAGGAAGGGATTTAGAATAGAATTTTTAATGTGTGGGAAACTTCATAGGAGATGTTACACGGAATTGAAAAATATTTAGAATACGTACAAAAGGTACACATATTAGAACCTAATTCATTTACAATTATTGAAAAACAAATAATGATGCGAATAATGCTTAAAATAAATTGTTTTATACTTAAATTATAACCCATATAACTTTCGAAAAAAGGGAAACCACGAAACGGAACAAAATTCTTTGGAAATCTGAAGTACCAAGGGTGTTAATTACTTAGGAATTAGTTTTGTGGTTTTTAAAATAAGATCAAATAAGATCTTAAATTTTTAGGTTGCATGCCTCAAGTACCAAAGGAAATAGACTAAGTTCATTTGTTTGTTTTGATCCTCCATTCACACCCTATTATCATGGCTTAACTTTCATGTGCGAAATATTTCTGACTAATTAAAATATTGAATAAAAATTGGTTGGGAGGCATTAACTTTAATTTCCTTAAACAAATATGAGGAAGAAAGTTCAATTATTTTAACTTCTTTTATTTTTTTGGGATGCTGATAGTGGTCTTTGTTGCTTTTTGATATAATGTTTGAACCCTTAGGCCTCAGAAACGAAGGCAGAAAAAAGTTAAACATATTCGTTTTCATACTAGTGGTCTAGTTGTCATATATAAAGCCGGCAAGGAAGCCCAAAATTAAATACCCTACTTTTTTTTAGCCCCAAAATTAGATACAGAATTATGGTCTCGCAGAAAAATATCTCGCTCAATGTCTGCATGCCTTACTTACAACCGTATTAGTCGATTTTTCCGGATATACTCTGTCATGTAATTTAAAATCGATATTGCAACAATCGATATTCATTTAAAAATATTGAAATTTTTTAATGTGAACATATTTAAAAATACACTTAAAAGCTACTTGCTTTTAGATTAAAAATAAAAATCAACCCATCAATTAAGGGTAATTTGATTACTGATTCATTAATATAATAGCTCTAACAATAAAATATAAAAACTATATTTAAAATTGATTAATAATTCTTCAATTAAACTGTATCTACTACAATTGTATAATTAGCAGTTCAAAAGATGAACAGTGAATAAACTAATAATTAAAATGCTAATTACTTTTTCACTAAAACAGATGTTACTATATGTTTTAGCTTTATCTTAAGATACTTCATAGTTCCAAAAATTTAAGTTTACATATTCTATATGTATAAAATTAAATTATTTAAATTAAACAGAGTGTATGAAAGGTTTTTAACTTCAAATAACTGAAACATATTTATAAATAGCTCACATTATTTTATTCAATTGAAATTCCAACATTTCACACAATATATATATATGTATATATATATATATATTTTCAAATTACAATCAAATTTACTTCCATCTTTTACAGTATGTACAATTAATAATTAACATATAACAAGCTATTACTAAACATTACCATATAATAGTAAAATTTATATTTTATTACAAAAATTAATACAATAATATATATATATATATATATATACTATACTATATATCATGTACGGAAGCTGTAATCAAAAATAGTAAGGTCAAAGACTTATACGTACAATAACTAGACTATTTTATTTAAAAAACTACTTACTGTTTTTTTAATATGGAAAATTCCATAGTAACATTTTAATAAGATGACTGTATATATATAATAATTATTTCACATTAATTGAATATAATTTTATTATCAACTTTATAGTTAAAGACAACAAATTAAAAATCTGAGATACTTATATGTAAACGTGAAAAATGAGGAACTAATTGCAGTCGTACAACTTTAAATCTGTATCTTTAGATATAATTTTTCAAACTTCAAAACGCCGTTGTGTACTTGCTACAATTTTAGTTATAATTTTTTTTATTAAAATTATATATGAATTTAATAATACACAAATTATATTGAAAAACAACAAGCATTAATTAAAAATCTTATAGATACATTTTTTAATATTTTTTATATATTAATTTTTGTATTAAATCTTCATCTGCTTCTATTTTCTTCTTGTTGTATATATATTTATTTATATAGTATATATATATATTGTATATGTATATATATATTTTACTCCAAAAAATTTACTTTTACTTTCATTTTACTATACTATTATTCATCTATAACCATCTATGATTATAAAAATAATGCAACATGTATCACATTTTTGTATCACTGATATTTATAGGAGAGAAAAATGACGTGGAAAATAAAGACAACAACAATTTTCATCCTAAAAGAAATGCATTTTATTTTTTTTTCTCGTAATCTTGAAAAATCTGTATTGCTCTTGTTTTTCCAAGTTTATATTTAATCATTTGCAATTTTATTTGTGTTTCCGTTTTTTTTTTTTTTTTTCTGTTGCTGCTGTTTTTTTTTCGCGATCAAAGTTTTGCTTCAAATAAAGTGAAAGCGTTTTTTTGTACTTTTGCTATTTTATTGCAATTTTTTTTTTTTATAATATTATTAATAGTTTAGGTAAGCTACGTGATATGACAAAGGTTCCCGGGGGACTTATGGCACAAAAAAAAATAAGTCAAAAGTACCAGGTAGATTATAACTTGGATGGGTGACAATCGGTGATCCAAAAGTCCCCTTAAAAAAATAGACATAATACCCCATTTTTTTTTGAAATGGTTTTCAGCTCCATTTTAAAAAAAAATAAAATCGGAATTTGTCAAACGTCAACAATGTCAAATTTTATTTATTTCTGAAAGTCTACTCTGAGCTTCAAAACTTAATTCTGACATCAAAATATATGTAAGAGTAAAATCATCATATCTATTAATCGGTGTATTCATTCACAGAATTGTCAGTCGCGATCCAATTAATTTGAGTGCGAAAATCGCTGGAATTTAGAGCGTTTCGCAACACCGTTGAAATAGCTTAAAAAAATAAATTTAATACTTGCGTATATGATATTTGGATTGGATTCAAAATTATGTTCGCCCTTTTCCCAGAATTTCTTTAATTCGTGTAATCTAAGTATTTATTTATTTAGTATTAGTACCAGGAAAATAGTAATTATTGCCTGATATTATAATATTCCTTTGCCTATTTGGCATTTGGGGTTCTAAAATTAAATACTTTCTATTTATTTATAATTCTTTTTGTTGTTTTGATATGCTATCCCATGTGCGATTCAGGTCTTGAGATCCACTTTAATTACTTTTTATTATTATTTTATTTACTTTATAAGTAATATTATTTATATTTGGTCACCATGGGGATTTGATAAGAACATTTTTTTTCAATCTTTCTAATTAAAAAATTCATGACACGTACGGAAATCGAACCCGCAGTTCTAGTTTCCCGGAAACTTCAGACTTATTTTTTGAGCCGAAAATCCTCCGAGGACCATTCTACTCCAGGACTTTTATTATATCACCGTTTAGCTGTATAATTTTTCAATGTTCATATTTCATAATATGCTACTCTTATTTTAATATTGAAAAACATTGCATACATGATATACATAAAAAAAAAAATATAATTGTATCACCTGGTTGTCATTATACACTATATTTCCACCTATCTATCATTTATTATTATAAGTGCAATGGCATAAACTTTTATATTATTTCGCACTTCTTCTTCACCTTTTTTTTTATTTTTATTTTTTGACTAAAAGTGCGACTTCCAAAATCAAAATCAAAACTTATCAAATACTCAATATTTAATATTAATAATATATAGGAATAATAAGCGTGTTAAAATCTAATAAGAAATTGAAAAAAAAAAAAAAAACAAACAAACTAGTCTAGTTCAATGTTCGCTATTGCAAAATTTGCACAAGTTTACTAAGATTTGTTTTTTTTTTGCTTATTGCTTTTGTGTCGTTTTTTTTTTAACTCTAAATTTTCAGTTTTTGACATTATAAATTAAAAAGTAATAAAATAAAAAAGGTTTTAAAAAAAAAATGACAACAGGTAATAATTTCCATTCCAATTCAAAATAAAATTTTTATCACTTGCACTGAATTTTCAAAAATAACACAAGAGAAAAATAATAAAAGCAGAAATAACCATACATTATGGTTAGAGACACTTGTCATACCATGATATTAAAATGTTAAATATTTATACGTACATACAATATTTGTATCTAACATTTGTATGATAAAACTAGTAATTTTCTTTTTTTGTATATATTATGAAAAAATTGTATCTTAAAGGTAAAAAAAAAAATAAGAAATAAATGAAAATATACATATTTACAAGTTTGACGATAATATGTAACAAAATTTATTAGTAAAATAACCAGATTTTGATAAGTTTTAGTCTTAAGATAGTTAAAATGTCGATGAAATAACATTCCCATAATGTTATGTTATTTTATAATTTTTTGTTTTCCTTTTTTTTTCGACTTGAATTGATATTATGTAGATTAAAAATATAAAAAATTTGCAACAAGATACAAATAATATAAAAACTTCCTATTTTTACTCTTGGAAATTGTATATAATTTTTTCGCACTTAAATGACAAGGAAGACTATGTATAACAACTATATGTAATATATAAATATTATAATTAAGTACTTCCATTTGATAAGTATGTTTATATTTAATTAATTAATTAAAATGATAAGTGTATTTATTATTGAACTGTCTAGTACTGGTAATTGTCTGTTTGGGACTTGTTTAGTATGATTGGAAAGATTTTGAAATAAAATTTAAAAGACTGACAATTAGTTCCGATGAAAATAACAAACTACAAATCTTTCTAAAATATCTTGATTTAACTTATACTGAGAAAAGGGTAATACTTCAAAGGAAATTATAATCATATTACGCCAAAAATCTAAGTCTTCCAATGTAATACTACTTTAACAGCTCAATCTTATTTATAAACCATAGATACAGCCTTTTAGTACTAGAACTCTGAAATATAGTTACTCAACATATTAGTCGCACATTACAAATTTATGTGTTTCCCAATACTTATGATTTAGAAAAAGTCTAGAAGGGCGTCAACTTATTCCCTTTGGTTTTCCCATTCAACCATAAGTGAACCCTTACTATGTTCTAAATTTACTATTCAACTTTAACAATACGTAAGCGATTTGGGTGCTTACCCCATTTATTTCAACCCCCAGTACCAGAGAAATTTGTATTCAAAATGTGTTTTGAAGAATCTTGCACGTAGTTTTTGAAGGGGAAAGGTCTTCTAAAAAAGCAAAGTATTTGCTCAATGCAGAACACCGATACTTGAGTTACCATCCCTCTGATCGACAATATCTAAAGTTAATAAATAGCCTAGGAAACTTTTTATTTGTATATTCATAATATTCGAAATGAAGCATTCTAAACACAATTAACCAATTTTTATACCTATATCATATTACATACCTATATTTAATTTCTTATCTATAGTATATCTACATTATATCTGCATTTCCAATTACATATTTTTGTACCCAAACTCAAACGAATTCAAATTGAATATCATGCAATTAAATCAATTTCATTTATATTTAATAGTTAATTATAATCATAATTTATATATGCGTTTGATTTCAATTTAAAACTGAAATAACCCCTCTTAAAATCATGTTTAAGAATTACATTTAAAATATTGCATGATTTTAACTGATATTCCAATCATATTGAACAAAACATATCCTAAAAATTCTTCATAAATACATAATCTACCAATTTATTTTTTTTTTAAAAATAACAAACCATACAAAATAAGATTTAAAACTTTTGATTTTTCACACCGACTTATAATAATTGTTATTTTTAAAACTCATAAGTCTCCGAAAAATTCCAAAAAAAAAAACAAAACTAGACCTTTTTTTTTGTAGTAGGTAACTATATACATATTTATAATACCAAAGTGAAGGTAGGATCCATTAAGTCGAGAAGAATTCACCTATTATCGTTTTTTTTTTAATCCAAATTGATTTCAAAAATTAAAACCTACACATAAGATCCCAGATCTATTACAATTTTCAAAAATACTTTCAAATCAAAAAATTTTTTTTTTTATTTTGAATAGCTGTCCAAAAAAAATCAAGAATTTCACCTGTCTTCAAATCAAAATTATTTCATCTGACCTTTAAAAAAATTACCTATGGTTTATTAATTTTGTTGTTGTTCTTGGTATTCGTATTGCATGGGTAACGAAATTGGGTTTATAACAAAAGATTGCCACATTAAATATTTTCAAATATCCTTTTTACAAAATTATATAATTTTTCAATATGTTATTCTGTACATTTTTATATATATATGTACTCATGCATATACATAGTATATATAAAGTAATAAAAGGTATTGCACCTGTTTTCACCTCTTAATAAGATAATAAAAGTTACCTTGCCCATTAAAAATTGAAATTAAGGTACCAATATATTACAGAAAAATACCTTAAAAATATATTTTAATGATTTCAATCCAATATAATCAAGTAGATCATATCAATATATGTACACTGTCTGCGATAACAGGTAGAAATTAGAAAAAAATTTGAAATCAATATAATATTGTATCTTAAGATACACACAAAAAATATTGAAATAAGGGCAATATTACGAGAAGCAGCAGTAAAAGAAATAACATATATTAATCTATAAATCATTTTTACAAGGAATTATAAGGACATTTAAAATTTTATATTTTAGCGGCGGCGGTATATATACATTTAAAGATGCCTTCTAATAACCTTTATTATTTTTAAATCTCAAATCTTAAAATATAGATTTTAATAAATAAATTGAAAAATCCCCTTAATTTTTTTTTTTTTAAAAGGACACTTACAATGACATTTAATAATCAATTTATTATCAGATTTATATTAAAGTGTATAAAATATAAAATTATATCTTCATAATTATCTCATAACGATTTTAGATTCACATAAAAATCTCAAAGTCATTATTATTATTAAAAAAAAAAATAATAAAATATGAAAACACCTTTTCATCCCATCAACAAAAGGAACCACTTAAAATTCTTCAAATTTATTGTTATTTATTTTTGAAGAGTCCTTGAATTGTTTCCTGGTTTTGTATAATTCCCAAAATTAAATAAACATTTTCAAATTAAATCCACTGTAATAATCACCATTTAATCATTTCTCAGGGATCTGTAATACATTGGATTAAATTTTCTCACAACAAAATTAAAAAAAAACCGGAAATGACTTCATCTATCAAGGATATGGGATATGGAGTTGGGAATAAGTGCACCCAAATAGAAAATTACATCAAGTACCCGTCGCTGTTGCTATTAAAAGTCTTAAAAAGTCCGTTATAAAATAAAGAAAAAAAAAACAGTTACTGTACAATCATATAATTATTAATTATAAATAGTCCTTAAATACCTCTATTATCCTATTTCAGGAATTATTATTGCATGAAAAAAAGGTAACTTAATTCAAATAATGACCCTAAACTTAACTCAAATAAAAAAAAAACATAAAATGAAAAATAAACAAATGAAAAAAAAAATTAGCATGAAAACTCTTCTTCTTCATTTTTATTATATATATATATATATATATATATATATATTATATATATATTAGCATTAAATGCATGGGAAAATTCTCACGATTTTCAATTGTTCGTGAAAAATTCAACAGGTACAAATTGAAATTAATGATTTCAAGAGATGAGGGTAACTCTCTATGATGATGATGAGTTTAAAGTTTTTGGTTTCACGGTTACTAACCACCATTATATTTCTTGTTGTCTTTTTCATACCTTCTCATCATATATTTGTTTTTTCATCAACGTCATAATGATTATCAATATCATAATGTTTGTTATATTGTCTAATTATTATGTATAGGAAGTAATGTGTACATTACACTTGCTTATTAAACTCGCAAAATCAACCCTAATGTTATTAGATGCGAGTAGAAGTTATATATATATATATTTAGAGTTACAGTATAAATTATTTAAAAAATAAGTACCATCATATGAGTTATGTTTGGAATTCATGAAGGTTAAGGAAGTAATTTATGTAAAAATAACGATTTTTTTTGTATCTTCGCATGCATAGGGGAACATGGCTTTTATTTATGTGTTAAGACTGTTTTTATAAGAAAAGATTTAATGTAAGAAAATTTTCTTAAGAACATTACTTTCTTAGAATATTAAATTAGTTCTCATCATCGTCATGCTAGATTGAATTTAGAAAAAAAAAATTTTAATTTAGTGTTACCAATTAAAGGGTGTTTAATACAGGTAAAAATTATACACAAGAACTGAATTCAAAGGGAGATGAGTAAGTGTTCTAAAGCAATACGACAAGTGTAATAATTTATTCTAATTTTACAAGTAGATTGTTTTCTTTTATTATTATTGCAGGGTATATGTTTTACAATTTATAATGGTATTTAAATTTAGTGATTTTTTTTTGGTTTTTATTACTTTTAAAAGGGGGTAATATTGTAAATATTTACCGTTAAAAGGTATTTTTAAAAAATAACGGATTTTAAAGATCTGGTGTACATTTTATAGAGGTATGATTGAATATTAAAAAACTTAAGGTGTTCTAATCTTAAGATAAGAGGATTAGTAGTGACTAATGACATTATCATTGATAATATGTATGTACATATTTTTTTGGTGTAATTTATAAAATGTCGTTGGTAACCTATAAATATGTTAAAATTTAGGAAATCTTTGATTTTGACAGTTGTTACAATTAGTCAAAATTAATTTTTGATTTAATCATTAGTATATATGACTTTTATTAAATGACATGT